>JACCIE010000046.1:1200000-1730026 GCA_018906755.1 Sycophaga agraensis
GGAAAGTAATAAAGTCAATAGCAGGAAGTTCCGGAGAAGTTGGTAATTATGATCCAATTGATGTAAAGTCGGGTCGCGCTTGGGTCGATATAAAAAAAAGCTTCGGACGGATGGCGGCGGGCCGCGGGCCGCGAAGGTATAGTTATACTCGCGGGGTTAGTTATACTTTGGAGCGGGCGCGGAGATCGTTACGCGCGAGGCAAGGCGTGCGACGGTGTGAAATGGAATTAATTATAAGGAAGTCTCAACAGGTGGGTGGCGGGCGCGTCTTTAACTGGAAGCGAGTGCGCGGCGCGCCATTGAGGCGAGCTAGCGCCCGGCCCCCAGTCGGCCGACCGCTCCCCCCGCCCCCCCCCGCCCCCGCCGCCCGAGTAATTTGCTAAGAAAATAAATAGCGGCTGCGGGCAAGGAGCCGCGATCGTGTTTGCGGGCTAATTGAGACGCGCGCGGCGAGGGGGCCGACCGCAATCCGCCCCGGCGGAGGTCAGCCCCGTCCGAGGGATGTAATCGGACCTTCGGCTGCCGAGGCAATCGGCCCGGCCCGCGACAGGCCCGAGTCGCGCACACATCGGCGCCGGTCCTCCGCGCGGGGCGGCCTTTTAATCTTCCTCGGGGAGAGTTTGGCTTCCATCTCCGCTCGGCCCCAGCTATAGCCTCGCGCGCGCATTATGCGGGCCCGCGGGGAGGCCCATTTGCCGATTGAGCCGGCTGCCCCCGCAGGAGTTTTACCGGGCGCGCGAGGCCCGCGGATCCGCCGGCCTCAAATATCAATGCCGCGTGGAATCAGTGGAAAAAGGCCGATTCGCCCGCGCGTCCTCGGCGCGTCGACCGGCGCTTCCTTCCCCGGCGCGACTTGTCGACTCGCACGCGCAGCCCGCGTCCCCGAAAGTTTGCCCGGCGGCTGAGCCTCGGCGCCAAGTTCATTAGCCCCTTCGCGCGGTGAGATTAGCGCGGCGGCGCGTCTTTGATCCGGCGCGTCGGCGGGGCCGAAAGCCGAGGCGCCGCGCCGGCGGAGCCGCTAAATTGGTTAAACGGCGCGGCGCGGCCGATCGAGGCGCCAAATTACTCGGAGATTAGTATCAAGAGGCCGGCGCCTCGCCGCGGGCCGCAACCCTTGCCGGCGGCCCCGGGGCCGAGCGGCGCAATTGGAAACCGAGATTGCGCCCCTCCCGGGCTCGCCCGGCGGGTGTACGCATGCGGGGCCGGGCGCGAGGGCGCGGCCGCCCGCGCGAGCTATCGATTCGGCGGCGGGGGGGCGAGGGGGGGGCAGCGCAAGCGCGCCTCCGCGCCGCGCCCCCGCCCGCCGCATAAATAAGACGAGTTTTTCTGCGTGCGCGCACGCGTCAGTGGCCCCCGCCGGGGAGGAAAAGCGAGAGAAAGCTTTTTGCTCGGGCGGAGCGCGAGGCCGATGAATAAACGAAAGGGGAATGGAGCCCGGGAGAAAAAGTTGGGGAAAAGCCGAGGGCGGCTGGCGCGGTGCAGCCGCCCCCGCCAACCCCCTCCCGCCACCCCCCCGCCCCTAGGACCCCGGCCCTCGATTCGACTGTCTGGAAAATACAAACAATTTGTCAATTTGTTTTGCTGATTACACTGGGGCCGCGGCTCCCCGGCGCCGAGCCTCTCGGCAAACAGCCGGGCACACATCAGCCCAAGAGATTCAAACACTTTTCATGCCCATGTGCATGCCAAAGTCAAAAGTTCAAGCGCTCTTTTGTCTGGCTTCCCCGCGATCCTCTACTCTTTCCTTTGATTACGAATACCAGTTCGCCCAATTGCCAGTTCATACGGACTACACTCCCTTCCCGCTTTGCCTATACACGCCACGTTAACTCCTCTGATGATATCTCTAAACAAAGATCCCATGCCACCTCGTGTATATATTTATTTTATTATCCCATTCTTTGTACTCCTCCCTGTACAACATATTTTTGTCATAGCGCCTATATTCTATTTGACGAAAAATGTAGCCATGAGATATATTTTGCGAGATGTCGCAGATGAGAGGTCGAAAAAGTCAGAGTGGACTCTCTATCACGCGAGGCAAGTGAAGGCGGCGCGGTACATCGCGTCACAACTCCTCCCTTTGTTTACGTAAACGCCATCATTTGCCGGGGTAATTTGGCATATTTAATGATGTTTGGTGAAAAATGTACAAACAACGCGTCTGCCGCGCCTCGCGAAAGCTCTTCCGATAAAAGGAGAAAAATCCGATTGGTCCGCGAGGCTTTGTTCCCATCCCGGGCGGAACTGGAGACCAATGTGTCATGCCGCGTACACCCAAGTGGAAAGGAGCGGAGAGGAGGGAAAAAAAGTCGAGGCGGAGAGGCTGCGCGCCGCGGGGAGCTTTTTGGCAAAAGCCGAGGCAGGCAGCCCTCGCTCGCGCCGGCCAGATAATCCCGAGGGAGCGCGCGCGGAGGGGAAGAAGCCGAAGAAGCCGCGCGCGTACGGCACGCACACGCGCGCGCAAATCCGAAAAGCCGGGCGGCCCCTACGCTATATCGATTCCCGGGGCCGATTTCTCCATGTACACACGCACGCCTGCGTAGGCGCACCCGGTGCGCGGGCGGCGCGCGTCGGGCTTATCGCGTACGCGCGCGGGGTGAGCGAGGCCTCGCGGCGAAGGAGTCGGCCGGCTGACAATGCGGCTTATTAGGGCCGAAAATCGCCGGGCGGCCGACCCTCCCAAGGCGAGAGCATTAAGGGGCCGTTTGTCGAGTCATAATTTTGTTTGGCCCCGGCCGGGCCCTGGCGCCGCGGCAAAGTTTGCGTTGTTACGGAATCGAGTGTCGCCTCCCCCCCACCCCCCCGGCGATTCGCCAACTTTTAATTCGAGTTTGAGGATTCATTAGGGACATTCTCCGCCCGGCTCGCGCGCTCTGGGCCCCGAGCCGCCGAGGGCCGAGGATCCCGAGAAGGAAGTCGCGGAGGAGGCCGCGCGGCCCCCCCCCCCGGACCCGCTCCGCTTCCCCGCAGACCGAGGCGTCGCCTCGACTTCTCGCTAACCCTCGCTTCTTGCCCTCGTCTCCTGGCTAAATCTTCCTTCTCATTAGCTCACGCCTTTTACGTCTTAAGACTATTTGCAATTCGTATAATAGTTGGACGATCTTCGCGCTAATCTTTCTCCTGCCACCTCTGCTCACAAATTAGTAATCCATATGGCTCCCGAAATTTCGCCCGCGTATTGGTTAATGCACAAGAAATAAGTCCAAGAAAAAGTAGATTAATTTTTTAACATCTGGGATGTTATATTATACATATACTACTATAATAACACCTGTACAAATATGTACAATATATTTAAATGCGATTAGTAACACACGTATAACACGCAAGAAAAGTAATTTGCAAGTGTTTTAAAAAAAATGGTTTTTAAAACTGTTTTTTTAATGGAAAGATCTGATTAGGTTGTTTTATCAATTTACAAGTTGGTCGGTGTGAGAAAAAGCGAGCAGAAGGAGACAAGACCGCACATTCTAATTTGAAAATATGAAATGAAAAGCGCAGCAAGTTAAAAATCTGTTATAAAGTAATTTTCCAAGTTAGCGGGAAAGAAAGGTTGAACGAAAGGAAGTTCTAAACGGAGTTTGGAATTAGTTGGCGGAAATTCGGAGTAGCGGGCTTTCAAATGATATGAAGGGGCAGGCGGAAGGGTAAAGCCGGCCGGGGCGTCCTATCTCGGGCCGCGAGGGAGGATCGGGCGACCGAGGCGAAAGGTAAAATCTCCCAAGAAGCTAAATGACAAATGAGATGATAAACGAGGCCGGGCGGAAGCTCGCACTGGGCGGCGAATCGGGCGAGGCAATTTGGGCCCGGCGCGCGGCCAAATCCCCGCGAGCTGCAAACAATTTAAAAAGTTGGACCGGCCGGCGGGATGAGTCGGCGGCCGCGCGGCGCCCCGTCCGCGGGAAATCCGTTTGGGGAAAAGTCCTCGGAGGGAATACAAAGGGGCGCGGGCCGGGCGACACGCGCGGCTTCCCCGAAGGTTATTAATGCGAAAAAAGCCAGGAATCCTATTTGAATGGAAATTGTTATTTCTGGGCGTAAAGTTTCCCGGGCGAGTTCGCCCCGGCGAGGAAAGTCGAGTGGCGTCTTCGGTCTCGCTCGCTCGCGCCCCGGCGCTATAGGCCGGTGCGTGGAGAGTTGCGCGCGCGGCTCCCCCCGGCCCGGCGGGAGTGGGTGGGCGCGCGGCGGGGGCTCGGGGGGCCGGGGGGGGGGGGCCGGGGCGCCGGCGGTGGGCGTCGTTACCAGGGGCTCTCTCCGGGCCGGGCCCGGGGCTGCCCTCGCGTGCTCAAGATAAACCATTGCCTTGGGGCCGCGGCGCGCGGCCCGACCATTTTGCTGGGGCGGCCGGCGGGCGCGCGAGCCGCCCTGGAAGATGGCGCACTCCGGCACTCGCGTCCCGGCCCCCTCGAGCGACTCCCGGGGCGCGGGCTCGACGGCACTGCCCGGGCACTGGCGCACTGGCGCGCGGACGCCCGGCTCCGCGGCACTGTCACTCGGCGGCGCGGGCGGCGCGGGCGGCCAGTGGAGGAAGGCCGCGACCGGTCAGCCGGCCCGCGTCCCGGCGCACTGACCACTCGCCGCTGCATCCGCTGCACGGGATGCACCCACCAACACAATCGAGGCCCGGCCGCACATGGGCCGCCGGCGAGATACGCGCGCCAACGGGCATCGCGGCCACGCGCGTGGGTGGGGCAGCCGCGCCCGCGCCCAAGCCCGACCCGCTCCGCCGCCCGCCCCGCTGCACTTTCGCTCCCTCCATGCAGCCCCGGCCGAAACTGCACGCGCCGATCGATTAGCCGCGGCGCGCGGCCCGATTGCGCCCGGAGGCTAATGGGGCGCCGCTCGCGGCCCTCACCGCTCGGCCCCTTCCGGCCCCGGCCCTCGCCTTTGCAGCCTCGGACAGTCGATGCCCCCTCGCCGGCTCGTTCAAGCTAAACCGTGCGTTCGCGGCCACGTCCGATACACTATCATAAAGACTCTACATTTCTGTATGCTATTCGGTTTAGTTTTTCATTCAAGAGCTATCGAGTCTATTCGCATCGTGATCGTTTGCATTAGCGTATCATTGCTCCTGCCAATTTATGCTTATAAAAAAAACATTTTTCCAAAGATTGTAGGCGCACAGCATATAAATGAGAAAGAAATAAAAACGTCGATTGTCTAATTGTTCCCAAAACAGACACCGAGCATAGTGACACCCATTCACAAATAAAAGAGTCGAACAAACGACGTATGAAAAATATAACAGAAAACACGAAACTGAAACACTATATGAATGGAACATAGAAGGCAATATCTATCCGCTAACTATGATCAATTTGGGATTCCGAGGGAGATTGTTTGTAATAAGCACGAGTCTGTCACAGCGAGTGGTGGGCTTTTGCGAGTGAACATGAGCGAGGCGTGCCCGGCGTCTTGGGTCCTTGCGCAGACGGCGGCCCGGTCGGGACTGGGCCCGCGAGTCGCCGGCGCCGAGCGGCGGCCTGAGGGAGGCACCCCTTGCGCACCTCGGCCCGCCGCGGGCCTCGCGCTCCCTCCCTCCACTCTGCATACGGCTCTCCCTCTCTCTCTCTCTCTCTCCGGACCGGGGGCCTCGAACAAAGGCCCCGAATAAATACAACTAGCGCCCATGAACAATAGCGGCGTCTCCGTCCGTCCGGGGCCGCGGCGGCCCGGGGAGCCGGCGGCTCTTCGCGCTATAATTGGCTTTCCCAGGGCCGCCGGCGGATCCTCAATTAGCATACTCGCCGCTCGAGATCTCTTTCGTCACGCGCGCACAATAATGCCGCGTGTAACGCGCTCGCGCGAGCGCCCCGCCAGATTAGCCCGCTTATTTTTTTGCCGTCGCTCGCGGCGAGGTGAGTCGCGCGAGCCGCGGCCGAACGCGCCAAATAAATGCCTTTTTTTTGTTTTCCCTTCCACTCGAGCGTGTCCCCGAAGCCAAGGGAGGCTCGTTAGCGGCGGCGCGCGCGGACGCCCGCAGCCGAGGAGGCCGGGCGGGAGGGGATCGGCCGGCGAAAAGGTCCCATTAAGCCCGCGGGCCGCTCGCGGCCCCTTGACCCGGAGAGGCGCGCCGGCCCGCCGCGGCCACCCCGTCATTAGCATACAAAGCTCCGCGGGCCAGGCTCTCCGGGCGGCCCAGCAAGAGGTCCGCGCCGCCGCCGGTTAACGACTGTCATTACCGCTCGCCGGCTCCTCGACCCTCGCGCTTCCGCCTCCTGCGGCCCATTTGGCCCTTTATTTGCGCGTTACCGCTTTACGGGGGCCCTGTCCAGGCCAGACAATGCGCCCGCCGGCTATTACCGCCCATTGTCCGGGCAGCTTCTTCCAGTCGGCGGGAGTCCAGGAGCGGCCTTGCGGCGGCCTTCCTCCTCCGCGGCCGGCCGGCATCGCTTCCGAAATTTATTCGCCCGGCGGAAGGACGCGCGCCCGGAGGAGGTTACCCGGGGGAATAAATTGCCGCCTCGTCACGAGCCAAACGATCATTTGATTATCAGCCGTGGCTTCGGCCGAAGCCAACGACTTTCCAACCTCTCCCCCCCGCTGACACTCCGAGCTCGTCCTTTTTTTTTTTGTCGCGACGCCGCTTTTTTTGCCCCAGGCCGAGCGCCGGGGAAAAAAAGCTCTCGAGGCCGGGGCTCCGCGGGGACGGCCGGCCGTCAATCGGCCTCCTATCCTATCCACTGCTTTTTTTTCCGGCTCCTCGCCCTCGAGGAAGGGTACGCGCCAATTATTCAGAATGGCCCGGCTGGCAAAAGCGCAGCCGTCCCAGAATAATCCCACGTGCCCGGGCGGGCTCTATCTGCATAAGGGCGGCTGAGTTAGGCGCTCTCTGCGCCCGGGCGGCCGCGGACGAGCCCGCGGAAAAAAAGAGAGAGAGAGAGATCTCCTCGGTCCACTGGCGCGCCGGTGGCTCTGTGGGCCCGCCGCGGATCCGCCTTATCATCCCCCAGGCGGCCGAGGCGCGCGCACCCCGAGGAAGACGCGAGGGCTCGAGGAGCCGCGCGGCAGCCAGGCACCTTTCGCCTCGCGCGCGCGCGCCCATTTGCATGAGATCGGCCGCTGGCCCGCTATTGTCCCCCTCGCCCCTTTGAGGACCGCGACGTTTTTTTCGCAGTCGCTTGTGTTGTTCCCGCGGGCCCGGCCGCCGGGCCATTTGCATAGGCCCGCCGCGCTCCGATTCCCACAGGCGCGAGGACGAGTCGTCCGTCGCGCCCCGAGCACCATCGCGCGCTCCTTTCCGACCCGGACGCACCTCGGGGCTCCACCCCCGGCGCGGCCACCTTCTACGCACGTTACGGCTCTTTCCACGGGGCCGCGGGTTCGACCTCCCAAAGTTGCCGCGCCTAACACCGTTCATAGCTCCTCGAACCAAACTACCAGTATAGCATTATCTCTTCACCTCAAGACTATGTACTGATCGATTACTGTACTAGCGATGCAAATTATTAGAGGACAATTATAAGTGTAAACTTACTTAATACATACTTGATGTCTGTGAGAACTATATTTGTTTTACTTAGCCTTTATCTACCAGATAATTTATTTACTACTATTATTACAACTAGAGCCATCGTTTTATTGCAATGTAATATTACTATTATTCTTGAATTTAGGCAAGTGAATTGCATAATTTCACACAAGGAATCATTGTACATTACCTGCTATAATATTTAACAATATAGTGAATTCAAAATATTCAAAATTATGCTATTAATGTGTTTTTTATACAAAATATAAAAATGTGTTTCTGACTTTATTTCACAATATCTTTATTCCATATTCAAAAACTTTACGTACATGGTTCGTCTTCACAATAATAATATCATATAAAAGTATTAAAATTACGCCACAAAAATGCAATGTCGTGTTATATTATTTTTTATGTATATATACTAATATGTATAATATCGATACTAATTACATCAAAACCTAAAAATTCCGTTAAAAAAAAGTTAAAATATTCTTCATGGCATCGTAGTTATCAAAGTATGGAATGCTGGTGAAAAGAGACTTCCAGCTTCAGTGAACGCTATCGCCCTCCTCTTGATAAGAGATGCGCACGTCGACCTCCGGTCCAATCCTTTGGCGTAACTCGTCGAGGACGCCTATCTGTATGCGCTCGACGTCCTCCTCCGGGCAGTACTCGTCCCCGCTGGATCTGCATATAGGCAAAGAAAAGAAGAGTCTATAACACAACGGCAAGTGGAGAAAGCGACTGCAAGAGGGAAAACGGGTACAATTACGCGGCAGTCGCGCGGCAATCAATTATTCCCGTTGCGCAATTTCTCGCGCAGCTTATGGTCAATTATACAATTATTGCTGGCGGTAAATTTCGCCAAGCTAATTGTTTCTGCTAAATAAAAGAAACAATCGGGGGCTCGGTGCGGCCGTATCCCATTTGATACATACAGCGACATTCGCTACGCGAAGCTCTGCCGCGCGGCGCGGCCCGGAAGTGGGGGGCGCGACACGCTAGTGGTCGTAACAAGAACGAAAAAAAGCGGCTGAAGGGGAGGGGAAGTGATGGTAGAGGGGCTCAGCTTGGGGGTCGTACCGGTAGTGGGGATGACGCGGGGAGAGTGGAGGGCGAGCAGGCATCTATGGTGGGGCTGCCGGAGGGGAGTACCAGAGAAAAAGATATTACGAGTCGGGGAATAGTTTGCATTATGCGCCCAAAGTGGGGTGAATCGATCTTTTTTCTTCTTCGCTGCCCTCCCCTTAGATATCCACCCCGTCGTAGAACGCGGAAGCCACGATGCGCACAGTCGAATGTCGCGATGCCTCAAACCTCTTATCGATAGATGGCGCCAGAGTCTTTATCAGATACATTGTTACAATTCGACATTGTTATATCCCGTTGATTGCTGTTGGTCGAATAAAATTTTGTTTTTTTTTGCTGATTCCAATACCTCTTTTAGAACATAGATATTTCTTTACTCGCTGCTAAATTTAACCATAATAATAGACAATTTGATAAACATTTAATAGCATTTTTTTAATAACAGTTATATTCCTATTATATATTGCATCTTATTGATAAAAATTATATTTTATTAACAATATATATTAAATGTATATTTCATTAAAAATTATTACAATATTTTTAATGCACCATGATCAACTTAAAAATTAACCAATATTGAAAAAGCAACAGAATAATTTAATTTTTTATTTTAAGACAAATTATGAACATATAATTCCGAACATGAATATTTTTTATAGGTACTTGCTATATGCTTATAGAGAGTTGCTGAAAAAGAAAAAGACACAATTCAAACATTGATTATATATTGATTTAAATAACTCACTTTTATTATTATATTAAATTTAATATTTTAATAAATAAATCATTTGAATTTTATTAATTTATATTTATTTATATCGTGTTATGTAAATAATTTATAACCTAATTTATAATCTAAACTAATCATTAATTACTTTCTTCAATTTAAATATATTTTTGCACAAATTGTATTAAAATATAATGCGACTCATAAATAATAAATTTACAGAATTCAGTCTTTTTCTCGTTCTACCTTGTAGCGACATCCTGCGGCTAAGGAGCGAAACCTCTATTTAAATTTTACTCACCCCTACTTTATGTTTACCCCTCACTTTGGTTTCGAAGGTGGGACCTATTCCTGAGCTAACGGCCGCCCTTTTTATAAAACCATCCCCTTGGCCCGGCCCACATCAGAGTCCCCCTCTCCCTTTCCCGTCCTTCCCCATCCACTGGCTGCGTGCTCTTCTCTCTTTCCGTCGCACGCATTCTTTCGCGCCATCTACACTCTCAGAAGGACACTCGAACGACATGCCGAGTGCGGAGTGCGGCCTGAGTGCAATGACACGCGTGCACCCTATGTACTTACAAGTAAAAAATAATAATTGGGTCTAAATAAAATGGAAGTCATGAGAATTGAAATAATTATTCCATCTTTTAATATCGATCTTAACTTTTCTTTTAAAGTCAAAGGTAATGTTTATACTGCGCTATACATAAAAAATGACTTGCAGACAAAAAATAAATAGAAAAACATATTACCTAGCAATGGTAACGATTGTTGGCAGAGCTGGCAATGAATTGAGGAAAGCCTTGAAGGTCCCTTCGATGAGGCGGTCGAGATCGGCATTGTTTGTAATATGATGCGGAAGCTCCGTATCATCGATGGTACAGCCCGCATGATGAACCTGTATCCAGTCGATCTCCGAGTCCCGGTAGACCCGGGTCATCTCCTCATAGATCTGCTGCACCCTTTCAAACCTGAAAATAGAGAATGCTGTGAGCCGGCGTTATTGTAACCAAGGAAGAATAAGCACGCTCCTGGTGTAATCGCATGAATCCGCGCACACTCGAAAATTGAAAGGAGACGCGAGGGTTGCGGTGCCGTTTAATTGGGTGTTAGGAATTAAAGGGCGGAGGAGTGTCGAGGGTGGCCGTGGCCACAAAGATGGCGGGTTCACAGGCAGTCACGTACGTGCGCGGCTCGCTTGAAATACCAATGACCGGTCCGGATAAACTGGACGTGCCTGCGGATTAATTGCGGTGCCGCCGAGTTTCCCCCTTCCTTGCATGCTTTATCGTTCCGAGGCTCTCCGCAGGCCAGTCATAATACGCAGATATATTCCCTGTGTAACGAATAACCGCTCATTGTGCAGCACGCGACCGGACCCGAGCTTGACCGCATATTAATCATTTTCTGGTAACAAAGAATTTTAATACGTTGCCGAAATGAAAGTACGCACGCGCGCCCCTGCGCCACGCTACAATGGCACACATTGGGATTTCTTTTAAATTTATCGCGCTACTGATTCATTAGGACGTACATGCGAGAGATCCTTTAATTTTCCATGAGAAGCTCTACAAGAAATTATAAAACTTGACGAGCATTGATTTGCTGCCTGAGAATTGTATATTCTTTAAATGTTGAATTATTTCTTTTCTAAAATATTTAATATTAACTATACTTGGTTGCTTTTAGGTCTTTGATGTATATATATTCAGTTACAAATCTGAATATTTAAGGATATAACATATATAATTAAATCAGTTTTACGCTATAAAAATAATTAACAATATACTTCGGTATATTTTTAAGAATAATTTAAAGTCTAAATTTGTATTTTGTAATTTGTTCAACTAATTTTGAAATGAAAATGGATGTAATTATTAATAATTATATGGCTTATATATCTATGAGTTGTTGAACAATCTATATTCTAAGATTAGAGGTCTTTTATAGTTCAAATTCGAGTTTGAATATCTTACCATCGGTATTTGATTTTTTACTTAAATTCTATATTATTAGTAGATATTAAATTTAGATAATAATTCTTTTTTTAAATATATTAATTATTTTTGAATTGTTGCTTAAAGTTTAAAAATAATAAATCAAATGTTTAAGTGTTTTAAAAGATATTAATACACACATAATAATAACATTTGATAACTCGACTTTTATTCGTATTCCACCAAATAGAATAATTACGAACAGTGGTTGAAATCTATTTTTGTTTACAGAAAAAGACAATTACAATAACTAAGTAGGTTGTGTTAAACTATTTTTGTGCTGTAAATAGTTAATAGCTTTGAAAAAAATATTTGACATTAGAACTATAACAATATAAGAAAAATTGATTCATAAGAGCTCTTTTCTAAAAATTTCAATCATTCACTAGAATATTTGCTTTCACATACTCATATCTTATTTTAAATTATTTTATTCAATCCGGATTTAGTATAATACTTCTTAATAAATACTTTTAATAGATACTTCTATTAAAATTAGACATTGTATTAAATATTAAAGTTGGATGTTTAAAGTATACAATTGATTTATTTTTTCGAAACAGTGAAATAAATTAGGTAATTTATGCGTTTTCCAAACCATGATATGATCATTTTTCAATCCAATATTATAAAATTATCCTTCAGAACTTAATATATTCTGCCCCATACACTGGAACTACCTAAAAATATCTTCGATCGTTTGCGTGTACCCCTTCGAGTAAAATTTTTTCAAGCCTGCGCGCAGGCTCATCAAAGTTTCGTAAAGTGTAGCTTTCGTAACGGAGACTGCAGCTAACTAGCGGCTTGTGGTCTTTCGTCGGCAAAAAAGTAAGGTGAAGGAAGGAACGAATGTGCACGCACGCGTCGAACATGTGATTTCCCTCGTGCCGATATCACCGAGCGATATAGATCAGGGTGCGATTACGCATGGGCGGTCAGCTCGCGGGCGCGTCGCCGTCGCCAGGTGAGAGAACGGACGATGAGCGGACGACACGCGGCGCATTACACGGAGCCAGGGCCGCTAACGCGCTAACAGTTATATTACAAGAGCGCGGGCTTTTTCCTCGCTGCATATTAATTACTCTCTCACGATGCCGTACACCTGCCAACGTGGCCGATCCTTTCTGGAGATTGGCCGCTTGTGTACGAGCCCGCAGCTAAGCAAGCCCGACGCTCAGAAACAGCTGATCGAACTTTGCCAGTCACAGCGACTCGATGGATGAGCCGAAGCTGGGCTAACCGGTTTGCACAGCATATCATATTGCCCGATTTTCTCGTCTTGCAGGCGTAAAGTTGCATTTTTTACTCCAGACCGAGTGTTTAACGTGAAGATACGGACGAGGGTTTGGATGAAGTTGTAGCCGTCGACTCTCTCATTTCGATAATGAATAGCGTGGGAATCGGAGTAGTATTTTAAAACACAGGGTATTTCTGTAAACGTTTGTTTCCTGATTTTTTTAAGGCGTTTATTTAAATTATGCCTTGCTCGTTATACCTTTTTTATTTTTCTTCTTTCATTTTTTATTCAAATGTTTAGAGACATATTATGCAAGTTCTTCCATAGCAATTTATATATCTTTAAAAATTTTGAGTAAAATTAACGTAAATTTTAAAAACGCAATACATATTCAAATGTGCAGTTTCTTCTTTGAAACGTGGTTGCTTATAATTAATTTTATATTTGAATTTTATTCATGAATTAAAAGAATTAAATTAAAGATTTTAAATCTATGTTTATTCTTATATACAAAATAAATCTTGTATCCATAATGCATAATTTAAGATTACGATAATTAAATTTTTTATATTACATAAAGATGAATATATTATCAATATTATGTATTAAACTTTGGTGAAACACTGAAATATTTGTAATCATGCACAGTAAATAAATTTAGATATATTTTATGGATTATGGAAATTCGTATAAAACTGTGATATTAAAAGATAATATTGTTAGTTGCAGCTGAAATGAAACTTATGTTGTAATTTTTCAGAAAACATGGTTTTATTTAATGAAAATTTTGTAACAGATTTAAAAAATATAATAAAAGTCCATAAAAGTGCTATTGGTGTTTCCAGTTAAATTAAAATCCTCAAATGATAGTTTAAAGTACGTAAGTTAATTTTAGCTCCTTACATTTGCAATTAAACAGACAAAAATAAAACAGCATATATATTTTTCGTAAGTATTTGTACATTTGTAAAAATTTTTTTATAAATATTGAAAAAAGAATTGCTAGAAATTATACGATTCCTTTTGTTTATACGATTTCTAGCAGCGATTACTTTGGTGTACATATGAACTTCGAGAAAAGCACTTCAGCCCTTTGCAAATGGAAATGCACACGCCCACGCTTGTATAATTGTTACCGTGTACGTTGACGGTAGACGCCCATCCACGATTTGCTCAGTGTAACGACTCCAGCTACAACTATAGGAAAAGTTTCAAGCCTTCTGTTATTCAGATACTCTCTGGGGTATGAAAAAGCTCGGAGTAGAGAAAAGAGAGGGAAAGAGAGAGAAAAGGTCAGAAAATAATAAGCCACGAGTCGAGACGGTCTTGCTGGCGTAACTCACTCCTAATGCCCGTAATCATGTCATTTCAGTTCATGAGTCGAGCGCCACGAGAGTCTCGACCATTGAATTACCAGCCAAAGCAACTCAAGGTATTATTACCGGCATTAGTGGCGCGACTGTGAGGCTAGTCTTGTGCCTTTCTGCGCCTTTCCTCCTTCTCACCCCATCAAGCTCGACTTTTCTTCGAGAAGCATTTCCTTATGTACTGCCGCCTTCTTTTCCTTCGTTCAGAAGTTCTTTCGTGAGTTAGTAACTATTTTTTGTTAACGTGGAATTAAAACAAAGGTACATTCTTATTATTCTAAAAAAATTGAGAAGAATGTTAATTTTTCTTAAAATTTTTAACACTTTATGTTTTTAATCGCATGAAACGCTATCAATATAATTATTATTTCAAGCGAAGAAAGGTGAAAATTAAAAATTTTGTAGTATAATACGTGCAACAATCAAATGATGGAATTTAAATCATCGTGACCCTACATAATATATGATACAAATGATATGCATAGTAAGTTACAGTACAAATTTTATGTTACTAAGAATATGAAAGATAATCTTGAAAGGTATATTAGTAAAAAGTTGGAAATTAAAGATTTTTCTGTTTTTGGGACTCAAAAAATAATTTTATATTTAACTGCATTTACGGTAGTGAAAAATAAGTTAAAGATTAACATGACCATTTATCAAGCAAGAAAATCAAAACCTGTATTTTCTTACACATAATTATGGATATTTCTTTTAGTCTAAATACTTTGTTTTTTAATTTAATTTTATATCGAGATAAAGCCTGATTTTATTCTCTCCTTTATTATTTAAAAATTGTTAAGTTATGAAGAAATAGTTGTTACTAGTAATTTCGGTATATATAAAGATTAGTGCCTTTGTTCAAGATTGAATAAAAGATAAATATTTATAAAATTCTAATTCTCCGAATTGTCTGATGAAAAATATGCCGCTGTTCTTAGAGAAGGGATTCAATTCGAAACAGTGTGTGGCTTGCAGCTCAATCTCTGGCTAAATCTGTTCAAATAACCGAGTGGGTCTGTGCAGCGTTCCCAAGCCTGAGCGACTGAAAGTTTCTAACTGGAAATGATCTAATATATGCTTCATGATGCAGAGAGCCCCTAGAGCAGAGCACCTCGGACAAGGGACAATGATGCCGTAAGCGCGGTATATGTATACCCGCGCACTGAGAGAATAGGGGAAGTAGCACAAAAAAAAACAACAGCGAGGAGGCGCAGCAAAAAACAGCGGCGGAAAGTGCCGTCAGTGGTGGGGAGACGCCCTCATTACAAGGGGCGGCTTTGCCGTATTTGTCGTTAAGGGGGTTATATGCAAATGGCGTCCCCGTCGAAAAAAAATACGAAAAAATGGCTGAGTATATATACGCGCACGCGGGTTCTTTCTCTCTCGTTCGGGAGAATAATGCCGTCGAGCGAGAGGGGGAGAGTAAGAGGGCGAGGGAAGGCAGGGTATGGATGTAACGTAATCAGATGATCAATTATTAAAAGAGAGGCAAAAAACAAGGAGGGTTGACATCCGACTGACGAGACGACGGCTGGCTCTCCGCTCGATATAACTATACAAGACCGCCGGGCTACGTGCGGCGTGCGCGTGTATCGCTTGGCAGGATCTAGGCTTGGAGGGTCGTATTGGCTCGTCCGGGCACAGAGTTCTCTCTGAAGTCGAGCTCTCGGCCCTTACAACATTGCAGTATCAGCCGCGCGGGATCTGCACGAGTGTCTTGTGCGGGCGCCGGTGCCGCTCGAGGCGATGATCGATTAATGAGACGCTCCCGAAGTTTCACTTATCCGCCCAGGGCAGTGGGCTTACGTGACGAGGAGGCGGAGCTGGGCATTCGTGTCGGCTCTCCGCCTCGTGTACGTGTGCGCAGGAGGCTTCCGCGTCCTCTGCGCCCGAGCGAGTCTCGCAGGCCATCCGTTGTTTTTCTTCCGCGCCTGCCAGTGCGCACTTCCGACTACTTTCATACTCGTGCGCCCAGGCCCCGAAATCGGATCGAGACGTAAAAAACCCCCGCTACAATTCGGTTGTAATATTTTCTTTCTTCCCCTTTTCTTCTTTGTGCTTCTTTCTACTCTGACGCGGAGAATGGGATTTTTTGCGCGTCGCCATTGTTTGTCATGTTTTTAAAGAGGCAGACAGCCTGCAGCGCTCATTCGAGTCTTGCAGCTTTGCTATTCTACGTTACAGCCGAATGCATAAGCAATACAATGATACGGATACTGTACGATTCTCCTAAGAATCGAGTGCATAAAGATGACTGGTAAATATTAAATTACGTTTAAAATTGCAATTGTCATCTTCTAATAACTTTTGTAATGTTTTTGCTAGCTATGCATTAGCATTTGCATAGTAAATTTGTAGAATTCTTAATTTTTAAACATTAATTCATGTAAGAAAATTGCAATTTACGTAACTTGATATTTTATTTGATATAAACTTATTTAAATGTAGTTTTGAAAAACTTTTAATCCAATTATGAGAGTACCTTAGAGACCTAAAGATAGGTTTAAAATATTTAGCGATATGGTTTGAATGTGGAAAAATTGTAAACTTCTAATGATTTGCATACAGTGCATAAAGCCGGAATCACGACTCGGGCGAGTAGCCGGGAAAAATGAATAGTTAGCAGGCCTTATCCGTATAATTCCGAAGGTTGTTGCTCGTGTACACGAGGAGCCACTGCGGGCTTTCGCAGGCTCCGGCCAAACAATAAGGGCCGTAGGCTGCATATGCACGTAGCGCGCCAATGTTTTTCCTCGAATATTTGCATTGGGCGCGTATGTGCGCAGGACGCGGGATGATCGCGAGATGTTCCGGCGAGTCGAAAGAATCGGTAACACGATCGGGCTTTGTCTCGGGGCTCGAATAATGCCCGGGCGGCCCGGCAGCTCAAAAGAGAGGGATGCCAAAGGTGGCATGTCCCTATAATGCGCGGGCCGGCGGCGTCTGCCGCTTCGCAGGCCGGACAATGTCGCGCGCACCGAGCCGGGGCCTTTTTTCCGCGGGGGGAGGGGGGTAACGCGCCCTGGGAAACGGGGTCGAAATCAGAAAGGGAAGCAGATGCGGTGTCCGGCGGGCGCCACCCCGAGGGCCGCAGGACGCGGCGCACGCCAGGCCCGTGTACGTATCGCCGCGGAGAACAGAAGGCCCGGGCGCATGCCAGGTGCAACTTACCGGGAGATTGCCGGTATTATTCATAGCCATCGTTATGGCGATCATTTTCAAATTAGCGCCGGCGGAGTGCGGCTCTCGGGCCGGCGGCCAAGCCCAACGACTCGTGTTTATCTCGGCTCTCGGGGCCTCCGCGGCCCGAGCTGTTGCCCGCCGCGCCCGTATTATTACATCGGGAAATTAGCGCGATCCCCTTTCCCACTGTAATTAGAGGAGCGCCTCGTGCGGCTTTCCACGAGCTACCTGCCCTCGGCATCCTTTATGTGCTCGCCGTTGGGTAAACAAAGCACTTATTAATCCTCTGAAGTTTTATTGCCGCCTGATTATTACGTACATGCCACGGGCGATTCCTGCGGACTAATCCAACCTGAACACTTTAATTTCTCCATTTTCATTATGTAAATGGTCGTACGATTTGTTGCACATAACCTTTGTTATTTACGTAACGTTTATAACCCATTAAAAACACAGGCACTTTGTAAACAGGAAGAAAAGAATCGAATGATAAGAAAAGTCTATCCCAAAGGGAGCTTCCCTCGTCTTAATCATTCGGTTTGCAGAAAGGCTAGGTAATATTATTCGAGCAAACACAAATTGGCAAATGAAATAAAATTTTCTCAATTAGTCGGAGCGCGGGTAGTCGCGAGCTCTCTATCGTTATCTTTTCATTCCCCCGTGGAGTTTTCAAAGGTAGCCTGGCGAGTCGGAAGCGGGCCAACAGGTAATGGAAGCCCGGGAGCGTATTACCGCGCGTTTCCCGAGAACACAAAACCCCGGCGCGTCTCATTAAACCGCGATATTACAAAATCCCATTTTGCGCGGGCGCGCGCGTAAAGTAAACGCCCGCTAGACAATCAATCCCGGGCTCAATCAGCGGACGATTGCTCGGGCCGGCGGCCCTCGGAAAAACACGACACCGGAGGTGCTTCGTTATGGGGCGGCGGCCGGGGCTATACGCGAGGCCGGCGCATTATTAGAGGCGCAGCGGTCCGCGGGTCTAATAATGTCGGTATCGATTATCGGCGGGACAAAGCCGGCGGCCGGGGCAAGGAGGAGGCCGCGTACCTGTTCGCCCGCACGTGGCTTCCGGCGAAGAATGGGCGCGCGTGCACCGGGAAAAGCCGGGCGCGTCGCAGGTGCCGGGGCAGGTATGCCGCCGATACGCCCCGGGGGGAGCCCGAGCCAATCAATAGATATTCATCCCCCCGTGTTCGGCGCGGGGAGCATTGACTGCCGCGTCGATCGGTGCATTCAGCTGCAGGGCTGGCCGGCAGGTTGCACTGTTGTCGGCCCTAGGCGCGCGCGCGCGCGCCCCGGATCATCGCCCCTGCGGCTTCGGCACTTTCGATCGTTCACCTCGCCGCGCCGCCGATAATGACCTGTTCGATCCCCCCGGTTACTCCTCCGGGACGCGCCCTCGTCACCTCCATCGCGGCTAATGTCTCTATTAAATTTCGACGCTTATCGGGTTAACGAACTTTTCATTTTACAGGCCGGTCCCCGCCTCCGGCTTCTTCCTCAAATTGCTCTCGCCTCCTGTACACTGCGGCCCAATCAGAAATTGACCCGCCTCGTCTTGCCCACCAATATATACTGGTAATGGGATTATGCATCAATCGCTGTGTTAGCTTATGCACGTTTTATGGACTTTTAATTAATAATTACCGGGCCCCGTAATCTACATATATATTATGCAAGAAATTCCAACTAAATTATTATCATTATTTCGGCTTACACCAATTATCTTCGTGTACTATAAATACCTGTTTGCACATATTAAAAAATGCAAAGGCAAAAGTATAATATTTTTTCTTTTAAATTAATTTAAAAAATTATCATCACGTAAATCATCTATATCTTTGATCGTCCAAAATGTTTATGTATTTGATAGTAGAAAGCCAAAAGCTGATTTATACTGTAAAATAAACTGGATTAGTTGAATTTGTACACCTGTAAAACCAATTAAAACTCTAGACTGCTACGAAGATGAAATTCTTATGATTTAATGTCAGATAATCATGGTAGTATTCTTACTGGATTTTTAGCTATTTTTTTTGTTCAAGGAGTCTGTTGATTTGCGTCTTCCTATTTCTACTGTAAAAATTATTAATAAAAATTTGATACTCGTACAAAGACTTACGCGTTTTAATTATTATCAACATCACAGCTTCTAACGGAGAACGAATAATATCGAGACTGCAGATTTTAATACATATATATGTCTTATTCCACTACATCTTTTAACGTACATTTTTCACAAAAATATTTTAATTTCTAGAAATAAAATCCCTGTGGGCATTAAAATGCACAAGGATGAACTATTGTTAATATCGCTTAACAAATTAATCATATTTATGACATTTGAAGTTTGATTAATTTTTTAATATTTTCATCGAATATGTAATGTATATATAACAATATATAAGGGTAAGGATGACTTTGTGAAAAATCCAATTATATTTTAATAGGAAGGTTGGGAAGGTCTGGCTGAACTGAAGTCTCTAAGCGACACAATAATCGGTGAGTGACACAATGCGGTACGTAGAAAAGTTCTCGAAAAGCCTTTGGAGGAGAATGTCGCTTAGAGGAGCCGCAGAGGGAGGCCGGAAGAAAAGCCGAGGAGAGGCGTCGGGGTGCCCTGGGCGGCGCCCGGGAGATAAATCCAAATATGAATTGGGGGCGAGGGGGCGAGTGTCACCTGGTGGCAGGCGAAGGGGCGCAGGGGCTTGGGAACGATATCCGGGCCCCGAGGCTCGGGTGAAAAAACCCGGGGAAGGCGGCGAGGAGGCGCGAGACGTGCCCGTGAAAGCGGACGGCTAATTTGGGCGGCGGCCGAGGGGCTCGGGCCGCGGCCTCGCCGGCATAAACGGCAATTAACCGGAGGCCGAGGGCTCGCGGCCGGCTTTCCTCGGGCAGGTGCGAGGAAACCGGGAAACTCGGGGCCTACCCCTCGGAATCCCTAATCGAGTGTGTGAACTGCAAGCCCCGCGCCCGGGCGCTAACCTAATTAAGTCCGGAGGCGCGCGCATGCAAATGCCGACGCGGCGGGGCGCCGGGCGGGCCCCTCGGCGACCCCGGCGGAACCCGTTCTCTCCTCGGAGGAGGAGGCGCCGCGGCCGGCGCCGCCGATCGCCCGAATTACCGGCCGGGGCGGGCGCGGCCTCCCCCTGCGCGCCCGCTTATTAACCCCGGGGCCCGATCATTAGTTCAATTAGAGGAAGTCGCCCGGCCTCGGCCCTCCCCCGGGCGCTAATGAACCGCGCCGCGGGCCTCCGGCCGCCGAGGGCTTTAATATGCAAAGTTCCCCGGCACTCCCCGCCGCTAACGAATTCCGTTTCTTCCCGGGCCGATGAGGGCTGCATGAGAAGCTCGCCGCGCCCCGAGTCCTGCTCCTTGCGCGCGCGCCCGCTCCCGGCCCATGGCTTTCAATGCCCGGGGACAATGGGCCCGCGGCCGGCGATAGCCCGGCTCCGACTCTCGATCGGCCGCGCGACTCTCGATCCCGGGAGTTATCCGCCCCCGTCGGCGGGTCAATTAGCCCGGGCCCGCTAATTGCGCGCACTCCAAATGAACGAGTCTTTCAATCGGCCAATGGCCCGGCTCCCTCAAAGGCTCCCGTTCTTCGATCGACTGGCTGCGTTTTTCCGCGTAGGCGCCCCTAACCGTTCCAATTAAACTCCCGGCGCTCGGGCCGCAGGGCCATAGGTGAGCGGCAGGTTTTTTTTACGGGCGCGCGCCCGGAAGAAAGCGTCCCCGAGCCGGAGGAACCGAATCATCGTGGGAGCCAAGGAACCGGGATAGGGGCCCCCGTCCATTAGCATACTCGCCCGCTGAGAATCTCGCGGGCTTTGTGCGCCGGCGGAGATCGCCCATAACCTGGCCTCCGCGTGCGAGATCACGTATAGGCCGGCCGCGCCCTCCGGTGGACCGGCGGCCCGCGCGGCCCGCCCATTATTATTGCGCCCGGGCGCGCGCGGATGAATATTTCCTCGCGCGCCTCCGCCAGGTAATGCCGCGGGGCATTAATTGTGACAAGCCGGCCGGAAGGTCGACCCGGCTGCTTCCGCGGGAGACGAGCCGCCGCGCGCTCGCGCCGCCTTCGGTCAGGTCTCCCGGCGCCCTGGCCCGTACCGGTTTTCCCGACCGGCTTCGCGCGGCCCCGACAATGGAAAACCTCGATAGCGACTGAAAGGGCCGACCTCCGGGCGCATTATCCCAAGACAAAGTGTACATGTGCATCCGCGGACCCGTCCGATCTCTTACGCATTATAATAATAATAGGCCATTATCGGAGGTAGATTCATAAAAGGGGAGCGGGCCGCGCGGTAATAAGCGCACTGCACCCAGCCAAAGAGCTGTTTCAATTATAATAATAAGATCGGCCGATAGCGCGGCTGCCGACGGCCGGCCGCGCCCGGCTTATCGGGCCGGATCTGCGCGCGGCCGAGACGTCTACATCGGCCGATCGGCACTGGGCCGTCGCGCGGCCCTAATTACAAGAAGCCCGGGCCCCGGGCGGGGAGCGCCGCTCGCGCCGCCGGGGGCAGCGAGCCCCGGCGGAGGGGGGGGGCCTAGAACAAAGCGCGATAAAAAGTAGGCGAGGGGCGGGAGGCCCTGGGCCCCGGGCCCCGGGCCTCGGGCCCCGGCCCGAGAGGGGGGAGGGGCTCCTCGGAGGGGCGCGATTCGGCGCGCGCCCGCCTGTCACGGCTCCTCGTGCGATCGCTTCACCTTCAGTCATCCTGCACGGCTCGTCGCGACGGCCTTGTCGCTCCTCGCGGACGCGAGCCTCCTCGCGACTTGTGTGCCGAACGGATCTGCTCCTTGTGCCGCCAACTCGCTTGTGTGTTATTCTACTCGTTCTGTCGCGTGCGCTCGCGCTTCCTTTCGATAAGGATTTTTCGACTTTTATTAAACACATTGCAAACTTTAGTATTCCGTACAAGTTCTTGTCTTCTTATCGTTGGAGATTAATAAACGAGAAAGAAACTATTGTCATTTATTACAAACTTACTTTACTTTTAATCTTGATAGTGTAACGATCAATACTTTGTACAAACTTTTATTATACAAACAGAATACCACCATAGAAAATATATATGCATCTACTTGTATGCATTTTATTCTGAAGAATTCATAATTTTCATATTATTTACTTTTGAATTTTTTAATTTTTAACTACAATTAATATACCCTTAATCAATTATTCTATCGGCTATATTACATTTTACTCACAAAATAATTTTTATATTTCGAATCCTTGGGTTATTATACTATTTAACACAGTGAAAATATTCTGATTATAATCATAAATAGAAACATAACACAATAGAATTATACGGAATGTCATAAAACAGGATTGACATTTTCGTTATTTCTCCGCTACAGAATTAATTTTTTATGCGGTTATTTTGAAAGTTTTCAACAATCGTTGCCCCCTGATTGTACGTGAAAAGCTGTATTCTTTCCCACCGTCAATATAACAGCACAATATTAAAAAAACCGTCCGGCTCTCTGGCCTCATTAACAATACTCGCGAGTCGAATCAACATCCTCCAGAATACACAGGGCGAGCCCGGAAAAATAAGCGTCACTCTCGTGGCGAGAAAGCGAATGCTAAAATCTATACACTAGGACCGGCGCGGCGGCGGCGGCGGCGGCGACGGCGGCGACGGCGGCCCTCCCATCCGATCGTTTATTCAGCCTCCGCGCTCCTCCTCCTTTTTTCATCTTTTTCACGTTTTCAAGGATCTCGCGGGGTCGGCGGAAAGAGCGGGATGGCGAGAGATCAGGGGGCTGCGGGGGCGCACAATAACGGCCCTCCCCCCGACTCACTTGACTCCGGGGGAGAAAAGAAACGATACCCGTCGAACGGTCGGGTCCATTATTTTCCCAGGGCAAACGAGGCCATGCAAAATCGCCTCACGTAGAAAATCATCCCCCGGCACCTTGGAGGTCGCGGGGCGCGCCCCTCCGGCACCTCGGCCGCCCCCTCTCGTTATTTTCTCCGGAGGCGGCGGCGGCGGCGGCGCCCCCGCTTCATTTACAGGGACGTCGTGTGCAGCGGGAGCTCGCGATTTCGGGCGCATAAATCGCGCGCGGGCCCAGGCAGAAAACACCGCGGCGGCCGCTCCCCTCTTTTATGCCGGAGCGCCACCGCCTGTTTTTCTCCCGGCGCGGGTGCGGGGCTGGCGCGGCGGGAGGGGCCGGGGACCGCCCGCAGCCTCCAACTTTCCAGCGAATTTGCATGTCGCGACTAACGATTTCCTCCATCTCGAGGGCCGATCCCGCAGGGGCGCGGCCCCCGCAGGCTTTCCCATCGCGCTCTCCCGTGCTGCAGCTCGCCAACAGTCACATTACGCAGATTCCATCTCTTTTTTCCTCTCCCGCGCGTCATCGACGGCCTTCTTTACATCCGTCGCCGCGCTGATCCTGGCTGCTAGGTTACGCCTAAGGAGCCTCCGCTCTTCATATTTTCCACGGCTCTTCCTTCTTCTGCTGAATTTTACATTATCACCATTTCATTACTTGTATGCAAATTCGCATTTACTTTTCTAAGCTCATATACGAGTGCAAGATTCTTTTGTAATTAAAAATCAATTCAAAATAATTGTCATTTTCGGCTAAAATCTTTTAGCGACCAACTATCGAAATATTTTATTATAACACGGCAATTGAAATTAATAAATACATTGAGTCGGTGTTATCACCGGTGGTGCGGGAAATTTAAATCCTTCTCAATTTAGTACAGGTATCTAATTTCGTGCTAAACGATCCATAGCATTTACACGGTATCCCCTGACAAAACACGTCTAAAACCGTGAAAATCGGGATTAAAATTAATTTCAGACAGAAAATTGTAACTAATGTATATATTACAAGAAATTATTTAATAATTTTTACCACATTCCCTACACTGAAACGATCACAGACTAATTGAATTATAGAAATTATTCAACTATCTAATAAAAAGACTATATTGTTGTATTGTTATTTAATATATTGCCATATAATTTTTAATAGACAGTTTGGTATTTCCTTGAATTTGAATAGTTTCCAATCGTTCAATCAGAGAGTCTGATAAAATTATATACCTCTATCTATATCTATTTCTATCAGTGTGTCATTTACATTTGAAAAGTCACTATTTCGCAACCATTATAAAGGAGCGCGAGGACGATTAGCATGTGAAAATCTAAAAAAGGATTCGCACGAAATACATGGCCAAGTAAAGTGGGAAAGTCGTTCAGGAGCTTAAGGAGATTTTCTGGGAAACTCGGTGGAAGAAAGCGCCGTTAAATTCGAGGCAGAAGCAAATTCCCCGTGAAGGCCGCGAGAAAAATGGCCACTCGGTGGAATCGCGGGCTCCCCGCGGCGGCGGCGGCGGCTCTCGCTCCTCGATGCGTTTATCTCCCATAGTCTATTGATCCGTAAGTGATGGTGCGAGGGCGGCGCGCCATCGCGGGTCTGCGAACCGCGTGCGAGGCGCTCGCGGGGAGCGGAGGAAAGAAGAGCGACGCGCCCCCGGCGGCGAGAGAGACGGGGGGGAGAAGGCCGGGGCGAGGGCGGAAGCCGGCGAAGGGTGTGCCGCGCTCCTCGGGCCCGGCTTTTCCCCGTGAAAAGACCGGAGGTTTGGCGCGCTCGCGCGATTAGGCGCCCGGCGAGCCTCGGCCCGCCGCGCCCAATGAAATAATAATATTAAGACGGATGGGGGAGGCCCGGCGCCGCGGAGATAGGACGCTCCCCGGAGCGAAAGGAGCCTCCTCGTCCCCGCGGGCCCGCCGAGCCCAAATGGATTGGATCGCGCGCGCTTTTTGACGCCCGCGCCATTAGTCCGCGCGAGTTGCCGCGCGCCGGGAAAAGCGCCGGGGGGCAGGCCGTTTGCGCGCAGCACTTCTCCGCTGCCAAAGTTTCGCGCGCCCTTGACGAGCGCCTCCCGCTCCGCGGCCCAAGCCTCGGCCCCGCGAATTCAATGGGATCGATTCGCCGACGGGGACGCCCCCGCCCTCCTGCCCCGATCTAATCGACAACGAAAAATATTAATGGACGCTCGCGGTTTCCCTTCTCCCCAAGTAGCTTTGCTCGCGTCTTTGTCACTGAGCCCTTGCTGCTTTCCCTTTTCCCCTGCCCTCGATGCCTTCGTTTCGCCAGACGAGATTGATTCCAATTGAATAATTAAAATTGTACGAAAATATTACTATTCTATGGCAGGTTTATAGTTCGTGCTTAGTCCTGCCACAAATCTTCATTCTATTGTATATCGTATAAAAGTGCTTTCATGCATTACGTCGGCTAGGAATTATTTATATTTTCTGATCCCAAAATGAGTTATTTGTTACGTTAAAGTATTTATTCCTTTATCGCATATAATTGTAATTTTTGATCTAAAAGTATTTTAAGAGTAGCAATAATTATTGACGGTAGTGAGCATAATTAGTGGCTACGACTGAAAGAGCCTCTACGGATGATATACAATATAATATATTAATATTTCATAGTACTTATACAATAATTACATGCATTCTTTGAATAAAAATAGATAATTCAAGGTGCAATATTTATGTATTTAGTTCGTGCTGTTCTACAGTTTATTGCTCGACTATCAAATTTATTTTATACAGATAAAATAATAACAATATTTGATCACGAAAAAGCCTTAAAAGTCATAAATTAAATTATTTATGTTTCATTTTAAGTATTTAAATTTAAGGAGAAAAAGTTTTTTATTTTAAAGATAACATTAATTGGCTACTTCGATTTGCATTTAAGAGTTAGACCTAATTTAGACATGATATAAATAACTATTATCAAAAAATAAAAAGGATAACTAGACATATTTCTATAGACCTGAAATTTTAGATTTTAAATCACTTTTATAAATAAGTATCTATGAGTATTACACTTGATACGCGATAGTAAAGCTAAATTTATAATCTGTAACTTCAATTTGTTTATAAAAATAATAATTCTTAGTAGAAAATACGCCATAAATTATAATCTTGTAACTAATTTATGCAGAATCTTTTAACACATGTGCTACAGTTTGGTATATTATATCCACATTCTGTAAAGTGCTTTATATAAACAATTAGTTCGCAACTTAAAAATCCACCATATTAATCAAACATGTACATTTGTTAAATGTACATGAGTGAAGAAAGAGACCAAAACTCGTTTAGAAGATTATGAAATTTAGGAAGATTACGAAGTTTCAGCGTTTGAAGTTTAAACATTTTAAATGTTTCTATTTTAAGATTAGCAATATTAATAAAGCAAATTTATTATTATCTTTTTTAGAATAATATATTAGTTCATATGTACAAGGCTTCGTTAACGTAGTTTCAGCATAATTTTTAGTATATTATGCTTACTTATACCGTCGTCTCCTCCTCTCGTCTCCTAGCTACAACATGTGTAGACAAAATATGTTACACACTCTGCCCACAGAGTATAAAATATAAAATATTATGGGATAAAAGTGCCCTCTGATTTTTTGTTAGGATGTGATTGAACAGTGCAAAATTTTTGTATATAAATTGCAAATTTAATTTTATTGTAAGTCAGGTATTCATTAATTATTCTTTCAATAGAAATACTTTACTTTATGATAAATAAAGTAAAATAAAAATTAGAATTACCTGTCAATAGAGCGTATTAAAATATTCGCTTTATCTCGATTATAAATTCTGATGAATTTTCTATCATTTAGAGAGGAAAGAATCGCGTACCAATGCAATAAACATTCCGAAGCTGCATTTAATAAGAAGTTAACCGTGAACTCTCTTTGAAACTCATCCGTCCGTATCGAATATAATAGGCGAGCGTAATTTATGCCCCAAGTGAAAGAGCGTCCGACGAGTCTCTCTCGAGTATCGTATTACAAGTCGCGGAATGTCGTAAAATCGCGGCGCATCATCTCTAACGGCGTTCTTAATATTGCGCGCAGTAGTAGGGGTAGACGGAGCGCGCCTTTGTTCCGCGCCTGCGACTCGCCGGTGATCAGACCTTTAATATTCTCAGATTGGAGGCCAAATGAATATTCATTAAACACATTTTTCTGATTTTAATTACATCCTCTAAGCGGATCTGGCCCGCGCCCGAGCTTACGCCGCGAGTCCCGCCTCTCATTTTTTCCCTCGCGCTCTCCGCTCCAGCTCCGCGCGTGTGCTTTTTAATGAAATCCCCTCGGCACTGAACAACCAGCGGCATTATTAATATCACCGTTCTTCTTATCTTTGAGCGCAATGAAGTATTAATTTGTTATTAATTCTGGAGCTTCGCGATTCTCCGCTCGACGTCCACACTAAATGAAAGGAATCCCGCGGATGGAGGCGGACTTGATTCAGAATTTTTTATTACGATATCACCCCTACTTTTGTGTACATAAAGTCTGTTGTGCCTCCCTTCGATTTGCGACGTATCGCTTTCAATTTTCCATAGATCTATTGTTACAATATTTTAAACAGGTAAGGCTATCCTTATTATTGTCCGTACTATGCTACCCTATGTATAATAGCATAGTATGTTCATTCTATACTATGTGTAATATATACAGTTTTTTATTCTTTTTATATTCATTGATTTCTATTCATTCATTACAAAACAGTAAACATTTTATAGATTTTTAATTCGAATGGAATTCTTATTCTCAAGAATAGATTTCTAATTACTGAAAAGGTCGAAAAAACTGTGTTTTTGAACAATTTATAGAGTTGTTTAAAATAAAAAAAAACCCTAAACCGATTCCTAAATTCTTAGTACTTTTATGTTTAATGATACATAACTATATAATAATTACATTTTATTACATTACTGCATGAGTAAACATGAATAAGATATTTACAAAATTGTCAATCTTCCTTTTTAAGGTAATTTATTAATCATTTTTATCAAAAGGGAATTCTATTTTATTTCTTGAAAATGAAAAATAACAATCTGCGAAATATTCTTCTGCAATAATTAAGTCAATTTAATATCAATTAACCATTAAGGTTGATAGCAGTGCCAAGCACAGCCATGATATAAGAAATTTTCTTGTAGCGCGTGTACACGCACATATTTTCACATTAATCTCACGGAATGGAAGTCAGCGAAACGCCTAGATATTCGATTTATATACTAGGTTTATTTGATAAATAAAAATTGGAGTTGGCGAGGGAAATTGAGAGAAAATATATGTATAACGTGAATCGACCGTTAATTGGAAATGATATTCTTTTCTTTGGAGTAAATACAGGGAAACTTCAAACTTCATATTATAAGATAGCTCAACTTATCTAAGTTTAGGGACTTAAACTTTTGCTTTAAATTATCATTTGGTCCAGTATCTGAAAACTTGAATTTTCTAGGAAAGCTCTTCGAGACAGTAACCACCAACTCCACAGTAGGATTATAACCGCAGTTCATTATATATCAACTGTCGTCAGAAAGTTAGCCTCCTTGGTGAAAACTTACTTCATTTTTAGTAAACACGAAAATGGTTTGCTACTCATTAAAGTGAAAATAAAAAGGACACATTTTTATTCAGGGAAACAGATTAAAAACTAATTTGGCCGCTAGAACATTATGTTACTTATATAATGAAGATTAATTGAACAGTGCATGATTATGGGAGAAAATGAAGAAACCGAGAAGCAGTATTGTTTATCGTAACTAGGCATCGTAAAACAAATTCCAAGCAAGAGTCTGACACGGGAACCTCCCCGATAAAGTTAATCCAATAGAGGTGACATATCGCTCGAGCCATTTTTAAATTTTATACGTGCGCGCGGGTGGAATGTGATTAAAAAAGGAAGAAGGCAAAGGAAAAAAGAGCGGAGAGCCGTCATTCTGGGATCGGCACTTTGGCGCGCCGGGACGGGGAGTCACTCGCACGCGTGACATACGGCTCGGGGGAAAAATCGCGAGAGCGACAGAGAGAAAAGGAGACGGGCGGAGAGCCGAACGCATGCGCCCTGGCGCTATCTTTATTTCCACTTTGGCTGCGGAGCGGCGAAGACGGGGGGCGCGGAGCGCGGCCGGGGTTGGGCCGGAGAGGGCGGCAGGACGATGGCTAAGGGTCGCGATAGCGGGAGAGCCCGAGAGGCGGGGGACGGCGGGGGGTGGCGCGAGTCGCCAGAGCGAGGGAGTTGCCAGGGGCAACGCTAACGAGCTCCATGAGCGACGGCAGATAGGGCGCGCGCCAGGCAGAGCCGGCCGCTCGCCTGCGGCCCACCCTCCCTCCCCCACTCTCTCTCTCTCTCTTTCGTTTTCTCTCTTTCTCTCTTTCTCCCTCTCCCGCTAAACTTGGTTACACGACGTATAAATACATCTCTCGGGGGCGACGTGACGCGCCCGAGCCCCAATTTCTCCCTTGTTTTCCGCAGGAAGCCGGAAAACCCCGAAAATTACGCCGCGAGCGCAGGGCGTAGGTGCGCGCGCCGAGCCCTTCACCGTTGAATTATTCAGCGGCGCTTATGGACTCGCGGACGGGGATTAGCCCTTTCCGTTTCGGCTGATTGCTGTATCGATGAATTTTATGCTTTGTCTCCTTCCGGAAACTTTCCACTGGATATGTGTACCTGGAAAATTGCAAGTTTCATATCTGCTGCGTTTAATTCAAAACTGTAATCCGAGGCTTTGCCTCACATTTTTCTCATCGGCTACTTTTTCATGACTAATTAAGCGCTCGTGTAATTAAATTTGAAACTTGAGTCGATAACTTCTTTGCAGACATGAAAAGAACAAGATGTTTATCCAACAATATCTAAGAAACGTTGCACAGTTGGGATCAGCCATTTAAACTCTTTTTCTTTTTATAATTGTAACTGCGTGTGCAGTATTTATATTTGTTCCAGTCCACTTTCTCAGTTTTTAAATTCTACTATAATTTTTTGTGAATTTTCATGAAATAACGTTCCGAGAAAGTGTTCTGATTTTTTGACAAGTCAGTCTTAAAAGTTACTCTTATCATAAGAGTCTTACATTTGCATAAGATAAAGATTGTCTGTTCATGTTAGCGGTTGTCTTTCCTCTTTTACAGGGCAGTTTCTTCTTTGTCTTCATCAATGAGCTCATCTTCCTTTATGGCGATCGTGCACAGCTCGTCTCACTGACCTCATTTGCATGAATCTTATGCATAAACCTTAAACGATGCCACAACTTTGCCCAAGTCTCCCCAAAATCTTATACACCCTCGTTTTAATCATATTCTAATATGGCTATATTGCCGAAATACGAAGAGGTATTAATTCCTTACAGAATTAGAAATGTTGTACTTAATTGTCTCCAAAGTTTCTAAAGATTTGTTAAGCATAATATATACCATCAATATTTATGATTGGAGAATTGATAGGTAAAACGCTCAAATAGAAACACAATATTCAAATATCATTAATAATACATACATTATAGAATTGCCGTTGCCAAGAGACTGAGCAATTATTGTGAACGAACTGCAAGACGACTCTTGACATTTGCCAACACGACAACTCGACTATTGCGATGAACGAGCGTTGTATCGCGTCATTCGGTTGTTGCATCTCAACGGGACAGACTCGAGAATCGGGAGCTGGATTTTTCACTGAAAATGAAGCAATCAGCTCGAGTCGCTCGTCAGGGGCTAAAGCATTTAGGAAGCCAAGAAGGAGCGAGAGAGAGAGATTTCTCTGTCTCTTTCTCCCCGAGTCGGTTTATCCTGCAACGAACGGCGGGAATAAATCAGCGAGGGTTCGGCACGAGGAAGAGGAGGAAAAGGTGGAGGGCGGGCGACCGCCGACGGGGCGGCAATTACGCAATCAAGTAATTAGTCCCGGACCTCGGTTAACTGGGCCGCCGTAAAACCCGAGGCGCGATAAAGGCATTTAGTCTTTTTGTATCTTCGCCAGACGATTCTCGACACGAGCGCCCAGTAGATGCTCCTTCACCTCACCGCGCCACTTGACGTGACTTTTATCCCTTTCCCGCGCTCAACTTCGAATATCTGGAATTAACCCCCGAGCTTCGACGTAATTCCAGATCAGCTCTGAGGTAGAACGCCGACGGACTCTTCGCCCCTTTCCGACCGTTACTTCACGATCGAGGGCTAGTTTTTTTGATAGCGCTCTCCGAGGGGATCCGCGTATTATCCACCTGTATAATCTTGTTAATTATCATAGAAATGCTAAGAGGTTTTACTTTTTAGTTATCTGAATTGTTATAGTAATTTGAATATCGGTAATCCAAATTAGTACTGAAACAAATGATTGCAACATTCTCAAAACTCTTTGTTTACATACTTACTTCATTTTCAATTTGTTTTGTTCGATTGCGTGCGTTTTGTTTTATAAATCTTGTATTTTGTAACAATTACCGAATTAAAATATAACATTTTTTATAAAAAGTAATACATATGACCCAACGTTTCATTAATATTTTTTGTAAAAAAAATGCATTAAAAGATTACTATGATCCACTATGTCTACAGTACTATAAGTTCGTATATCCTGCAGACACGTGCGTGCTTATTAGTTTTCATACAATATTTCTTAATTAAAATTATACAGGCATAAGGCGGACTATCGTTCAAAACTTATGTATATTTATAAAAATGTTATTCAAATATTGAGCAAAGTATTTACAGCTCTAGTTTATCTATTTTTATAATGACGTTTTTTCTTAAGTCTCAATATTATTTAAATAAAAAAAATTACATAAAATGTAAATTTCTACTATTTTGAATGTAACTTTTGGGTCGCTGCAAGGCGACATTTGTGCTAATTATAAATGAGAAGTGTGCAAATGAAAAGTGACTTAACATATGTGCTTCGTAAGGGATCTCAAAGTTGGCAAACGGGTTTTCTGTATAAAGGGTGGTAAGTCTTAGTCGATTGAGAGCCAGTTAGAATGTATTAAAACGAGAAGGCCTTATAAAAGATATTAAAATTAGAGTTTGAATAATTTATAGCGAACTAGTTTTCTTTTCTTCCGATTTTATTTATTTTAAGCATTTTTCCAAAGCTACTATATCTTCAGTTTCGGTAGTAAGGCATTGTTGTAAATGTATGAAATGTATTATACGCTTATTGAAAGCGTTACAGTTACTTGATCCGCGTGCAATTAAAAGTGAACCGGATAAGAGCCGAGGGCAGACATGCCACTCGGACCGGATGTCGAAAAAAACACACTATTGCAGAGGGAACGGATATCGCGCATCTCCATGTTTACCGAAGCCTCGATGGGGCACGGCAATGAGTCATTATCGGCGAGAGAGATTTTAATTGGTGCGGCGCGCGAGGTTCTAGAGGGGCGCAGCCTGGGATTTTGCGCACGCAGCGCATCGGGGCCGAGGGTCCGTCGGCTGAGTTTCGCGCACTCGAGGACGCGCGGCTCCCTCTCTCTCTCACTCTCTCGAGGAGCGGGCGGCTCGATTGGCGGGCGGGCGCACGAGTGGCCCCTTAAAAATTGAAATTTCATGCGAATTTTTCGAGAGCTAAACAAACGAGTGGCGGCGCGGTTAACGACGGAGGGGATACACGGCCCACCTGCAAATTGGAGGGTTGCCGCATCCGCGGAGCCAGCCGCCGCGGCCCGTGTCGATCTTGCGAATGTAATCAATCAAATTAGCGATATGCCCGCTTTCGCCGAGCGCGCAAGTCTGAGACGCGCGGCTCTCATTTATTTTCCCTGCCCGCCAAGCGACGGAGAAGCTCGCGAGGCGCCCAAAGAGACTCCCCGCCCGCCCAGCCCGAATTTTCTTTCGCCTGCCCCTTTTCTCCTTCCATGCGCCCACTATACTGTAACTTACCACTATTAATCACTTTAACTTTTTTCAGCTTTACTTTTGCCGATTCTCAAGCGATTGCGGAAGAGTGACGTCGACGTAAAGAGCACGTAGGATTTGTCATTTTTTATACCATTAACACTCAACGTACCATAAGTTTTGATCCGGACTTTTGTATGCATAGTGATTACGGACCAAGGTAGAATAATACATCAAATAATTTATTTCATTATACAAGGATTATGTGTTTCACCAGTTATTTATACAGGGAGAAATATCAAGAAATATTCTGCCAAGTAATATCTTTTTAAATAAAGTGTATATGCGTGTTTATAACAAAGATTTACAATGTATTTAGATAACATCTAATATATTAATATTTGACAAAATGCCTATGTAGAGGTTAGAAAATTTCTAATATAGATACTGGAAACTGAAATTATTAATAAAATTCAAATAAAATCTAGTATCGTATAAATTTATCAGGGTACATTAATATCCACATTTGATCAAGAAGTATATTTAACTCGGCATGAAATATATTAAATGCAAATAGCTTGTGAATGCCACAACTTTTTTACGAGTGCAAAGAAAAAGCGCAGCAAGAAAAAAGAAAAATGACCAACGAGATTAAGAAAATGAGATTGGCGCAACGAGGAGCCACTACTGCCAGGATCTCACGGATCTAGCTCTTTCCGGCGATTATTACGAATGGAATGCCTCTCCAATTCTAACATTTCATGCTTCATGCAGTGTGTAAATAACAGAGCACCTTATTTACTGCACCTCCTCTTTCATTACGCCGCGTAAGTCAACGGAATAATACCGGAGTATAATAATGCCTTCAACGGGGCACAATGAAATATTTTTTTCGGTAAATTATCTTTCACTCTACCTAGCTGCTCTCTCGCATTATTTAACTCTTGTTCATCCTTTTCCATGCTTTCCCCCCTATTTGTTACTGTTCTTTTCTCGACCTACTGTCGCGCACATTCACATTATTACTGACTTTATTTGACAAAGATTTTATTTTAAAATGTATACAGTTAGTCAGTAAAAAGATTCCGTCAATAGTTTTCCGGTGCAATTATTATATGTTTTTTCGTTGCTGAAATTTTAAAAGGATGACACCGTACCACTCAAAAAGTGACGAAAAAGGATGATCTATAGACACTAAAATATCAAGATCGAATTAATGATATAGTTAACTTAATTATGCGGATGTTGATGGATGTAATAATTAATGTAAAGTAATGATGATAACATTAATCAGTTTTGCCAATAGGATTTGAAGTTTCAATATATCAAGATCTTATCTTGTTTCGACTTGTACGACAGCGCACCTGCGACTCGGGAATATAAAAGTTGTGTAAGTTTGGTTTAAAATAGCAGGCCTCGACGACTAATACATTTAATTTTAACGGTTTTATATTGTTATTTTAGTACTGGTATAAAAATGAGATTTTTAGTTAACTATTTAAAAACATCAAAATAATCCTATAGAACAGTATAAAATGTTCACACATTTGATAGGAAAATGGCAATACAAAGTTCTTCTACACGAGGAACTTATAGTGGGGGGATGAAGAAGAAAAAGCCATAGCGGAAGAGCCATGTAGCACGGGAATAGATATTCCTGTGTTAGTCTTGGACTTTGACTTGGGCGCGCAATCTATAAATGCGGAAGAAGAAATCGAGGCAATCTCTTACGCGCGAAAGCAAGCGCGGTAGTAAAGTTCCCGGGCGTAAACCTCAAAGAGGCCCCAGGCCGTGGGAATAGGAATCGGCGGCGGGCGGCGGGCGACGGGCGGCTGCTTCCGAAAAAGCGGGCGCAGTTGGCCGCGAGTCGGCGGCGGCGGCGCGCTTTCAAATCCAATTCCTGTAATGCCCCCGCGGCGAAATCCCCTGAAAGCACCGTCCGGGCAGCACGCGGGGCTCGCACAAAGCTCCCGGGGCACTCGCCCCTCTGCCGATTTCCGCGCGGCCCCTCCGGCTTCCCTCGGCGAAAAATCCCGGGCATTTCCCCGCGCGGCGCCGCGGCCGCCGCCCCGCCCCTCGAATAATGCATACTTTACCTCGAGCCGAAAAAAGCCCGGGCCGGCTCCCCCGGCGCAAGCGCGCGTGTAGATTGGCCGGCGGGGAGGGAAATTTTCGATTAAAAAGAGATCGGGGCGCTCGAGTGGGCGGCCCGCGGGCCCCCGGATTCTTCGGCCTCCCCCCCCGGGCTCCTGGGGACGCGGCCGCAGGTGGGAACCCCGCTCGCCTGTCGCGCTTATTAGCATAAGGCGCGGGCGCCTCCGTGGGAGGAAAGCCCTTGTAAAGCGGGGGCGCTCGGGCCGCGTTAAAAATCGCAACGGGCGATCGGGCCGATAAGCGGGGCGGGGCGGTTTACGAGGCGCCCGGGGCTCGCGGCCCCGTCCCACCGCCGGCAAATTGCGAGCCGGCGCATTAGGAGATGAGAAATGCCGGGGCGATGTGCCGCGCTCCGGGGCTTATTGATCAGATCGCACACTGGCCCGCGGGCCGCTCACGCACGCCGCGGGGTGTGTTCCCGCCGGGCGGCACTTTTATTCGTCTCCTTGGCCACCCTCCTGACGTGCCGCTCGGCCCCGAGCCCCGCCGAGCCCCGCCCCGCCCGGGCCACCCTCGCGCCATTTTTTTTCCGCTCGCTCTCCGCCCCGCGCGATTTATGCGGCCACGTGGCGCCCCCGCTTTTCATTTATAATAACGCCCGAGGAAAAATCCGCCGGGATTAGGCCCGAGCGGATTAGGCCGCGCCGCCCGCCCCGAGCCCCGCCCGAGCCTCCGTCCCAGTGCTTCAAAGGGATCGCGTCTTCCTGATAAGCCGAATGCCAAACTAGCTGCCGATCGCCCGGCTCGCCTCGCGATCGCGCCCTTATTCTCCGATGCGGTTACACCTAACATTATCAAGGACAGTTTATGCAAGGCTTTGTTAACTGCTGCTCATCGAGCTGTCGCCGAAAGGGACGCGGCCCCACTGAGCACGAATGCTCGAGCCTACAGAAATATCATTAGATTTGGAGCACAATCTATCGGGTCGTGCGAGATAATAGATGCAGTTAAGAGGAAGAAGGGTTGAAATAGATGCAAACCTGCTTTTCAAATTATGTACTATCATTTGGAATAAGTAGGGATTTATTCGCAAAGTGCTCCTTGTTCCCAGCACTTGGGTTTATACAACAGAAGGATAAACTTATAAATGAATAACAGTTTCATCCTTTTACGTTAGCGAAGCTCGTAAAAAGTATTTTTGAACGAGTGCGAAAGACGACTGTGTAACTGCCATGATAAAAAAAATCTTGTTAAATACATTATTACTTTTCGGCATAAATGCGGGATGGCAATTATTCTACGTCATTAAAAGGTATGCCTAATCGAAACGACGTTTCATAATGCAAAACTGTGCGCACTGTCAGGATTACTTTATTTGAAAAAGGCGGCTGAAAGCGGGTAAAAGGTAGCTTTATATACGACTCACGTTTCGCCAGAGTCATCAAGATGAAGACTTAATAAGCGAGCTTGTTACTCGCGTTAAGAAAATAATGATGTACATTAGCCCGACGATCATATTTTCCGGGGGAATGAATAAACGCGGGAGCGCGAGCGCGGCGCTGCAGCCCGGGCCAAACGACGAAGGAGCCGCGGCTTTATTACGTTCTGACATGTTATCCGAGAGACTTTTGTCCGCGCGCGCCCCGCCGAGATAAGGAGGACCGCGCCGCCTTGTCAATCGCCCTGAAAGCCGCCGGGAGAAAACGGGCGATCGGTGATTTAGCGTCGCCAGCCGCCCGCCCTCGGTTGGTTAGATAAAGAGGCCGAAATAAATACGGAGGGAAGAAAGGAGCTCGTTAGGAGGTCCGCGCGGGCCGAGAGTCTCCCCGAGTGCCCCGCCGCTCCCCGCCAGCCTCCTTACATCCCGCCTCTGCGGCCCTATCCCCGCGGCGGCGCTATTTATTTTCCGCCCTCGAGGAGGCCGCCCGATCCTTAACATTTGCATCCCGGCGCCGCCGCCGCCGCCGTGGAGTGGCCCGGTTTTTTTGCCCTCCCTCGCCCCGCGCCGCGAATTGGAAGCCGAGGGGACGCGTTCGGAGCTTACACAGCGCGCAGCTGCGCGAGCCCCCGTGCAGCTCTCCTCCCGGGGACCCGGCAATCCGCCGAATAATATTTGCCTTCGGAGGAGCGAGTTCTCGCGAGTCTTGCGGGATTCGCGCGATCAGGAATTGCAAATACCGCCTCGTTATGCTCGTTATATCGCCAAGGGAGAGAGGCCCGATAATCACCGCGGCGATCGTTCGCGCATCCCAATTATTGTCCGTCGGCTCGGTCACGCGCAGGGTCGTACTCTCCCGGTGCATCCGCGGCCGGGAGGAGGCTGCGAGGAACCGACACGCGCTCCTACGTCGAGGGAACGCGGGGGAGAGCAGCGCTGCAGGCTGAGCCCCGAGGGTCGAGCAGTCGCGCGCAATGGCGCCGGGGGCAATTGGTCGTAACCGTTCCGAGGGCCGCTGCAACGCAGCCGCGCGCCCCGCTTAAAAAAAAAAGCCTCCATTGAATAGGGGGGTACCCCGCGGGCCGGGCGGGGGGAGGTCGGGGGTTGCGAGCCCGTTTAACTTCTTTAATTGCTCGCGCAGGGACGCTAGATGAAACGGACTAATTTTAGCGCTATCTGCCGCCGTTCTCCTCTCCTCCCAACTTCGCCAATGCGCGCTACGACCCCCGTTAATCCGTCCCGACTCTTTTACGCGCCAGTTTAATGCACTTCCCTCGTTTGCAGGATATTTGTGTTTAAAGACTTTTACAAGCTAGGGTAGAGGTTAATTATTCATCAAATAAGTATTAAAGCGGACTTTTTTAATATTGGCTTTTTCGTGACGTTTACGAGTTGAGGGATTAACGGACATACCTATGCCGTTGTACTTTATTACGAAAATTCATATAAATGAACAAATTATTAAAATTTACTGAAATCTCCTTCATTGTACATTAACGCCATAGACTATGTGTTTTTTACATTACGAACTTTAAACTTTGAATTGAACTCAAATTAATATTTGAGAACCAGGAAATTTTAATCAATTTTTGGCCAGTTTATGGGCTAAATCAGTTTATTATAGAAGTTTCGATTAATAAACATTTTGGCAATAACTATAGCTATAGTCAATTTTATAGCCAGGATTATTGTACGCGTGTATTTTATATTTTCAATGCTGCGAGAAACCTACTTCTCTTATGTACTTAATGGAAATGGCACGGAATGGCGCCAATAGACATGAACTAAATGGCGCCCATCAAATAGCTTATAGTACATACAGTTAGGCGCAAACTACTTGGGATAGCATCAAGAGTTTTCACTGAGATAAATGTTATAATTTTTGCCATATTCTCTAGTAAATGAGCATAAATTGGTCAAATTCAAGAAATTGCTGAACTTTCTATTAAGAACTTTGACAAAATAGTAAAAAGTAACAAAATAATAGACATTTTTATCAGAATTTCTTTAATTTGATCAGTCTGTAATCATTTCATTAAGGTGTATGGTAAAAATTTATAAGCGATTTCTCTCAATGTAGTCATATTGAATTCGTCAACATTGAGCAGCCAAAATCGAGATATAGGAGTTCAAGTCTTCGGACTATATATGATTTCAGATTATACGCTTAAATGTCAACGCGTCTAAGGACGAATCTGTTTGTATAAGCCTTACTAACGAATCTAAAAGACAGATCCGACTCGAAATATAAACTAGAAACTAGATGATCCCGATATAACGAGAACAAGAGTTAATTGATCTACTTCGGTACGTTATAAATACTTCCAAATACATAAAACTTCATATTATCACTAAAATCAGCAAACCTTTTCCTCGCACCTTTTAAAAGTGTCATCTTCGTAATCTACCGGCACGATAAATATACGCGGAAACAATGGGCGAGATTGTCGAATCCCATCGCCAGAGGTTCATTTGCAGACGGGCCCTTTTTCCTCGAGGTCGCCTGGGTATTCTCCGCATCGGGGCGTAAAATAACTCGCGGGGGACCTCCACCCATGCGCGCGCACACCTGCCGGAGCAAAAAGTCAAAGGACAATAAAAGGAGGAGCGAGGAACGCGAGGGAAAATAATGAGAAGAGCTGCTATTGCCGTCTCGCAATCGACGGACAGGTAGACGGAAATTCCCCCCGAGTGTGCCTTTGGCAATCAGCGATCAGCCCAGCCTCCGCTCCTGTTTACACGTGCAATTATACGCGCGAGGGCTCGGGGAGGAAGGGGCCGAAGGAGGGTCGGCCCGATATCGGACCGGAGATTAAAACCGTCAACGCGAGCGGCGCGCTTTCGAACTATCGGAGAAGCGGGAGCGCAAAATAACCTCCGCGTCGGTGCCTCGCCCCGCGCGCCATCGATCATCGGCCCGCTGCCGAGCTCAATGCGCTCCCGAGCCCTGTAATTTTCGGCTCCGGGGGACACGTCGCGCAGCGACGGGAGGCGCGCCTCCCCCGGTCCCTCCCCCCGCCGCACCCATCGCAGCCGCGCTCGCGCTCTTGACGCATTGCCTCCTTTTTCCTTCTTTCGTAGAATGACGAGCGGTCGCGCGCATTCGTCTTCGCTGATTGCAGACTTCGCGCTTTCAAGCTTATTTTTAAAGCCTGGATTTTCTAGGCTTTTATTAAATCTGGCGAGTCGCGAGCAATGACAGGCCGCTCCTCACTCATTATGTGTGTGTCTATCAGCTCTTCGAATGATTCCGCTTTTTGCAAAACATCAAGAATAAATTAACGATAGTTCTAAACTTATGTATAATATGATGAAATTGAAATTATTCGCAATAGTATTACCATTTTTTTATTACCTTCCTTTTTATGCATATACCATCAATTACTTTGTCATAAATGTTTCAAATCCGAACATGACAAATTCGTTAATGACAATCGCCCCTAACGGAACATGTATACCATCAATTAATATACAGACACTCCTTTTCGTTCCAAGAATCTCGTTAAATATTGACGTTGTAATTGAAAATCAATGGGACAACACTCGGTCGTCTGCAGATAGAAATATCGTGAAAACGCTTAAACAGTCACCGCAAACTTTAATCGCATCGGTTCAACTCAGACAGGGTGTATATCTTGCTCGGCGCGTATACGTTTAATTAATCCAATCGGGTACCGATTATCTTCATTAGACCTTTCGTCGTCCTTCGTCTTCGTCTAGGATACCTCAGCCACATTTTAATTTAATTTCTGTAGCCAGCTACGGCGCGTCGAAGGGTCGACGACGAAATTGTGCGATTTAAGGTTTTCCTTAAAATCAGATTGTCGGCTTGCTGGTGACAGCAGACGCTGACTCGCCACGCTATGTTATAATGGTAATCCGCTTGCTTACTTCTGCCCAAGTTCATTAAAATTAAGATGATCGCTGTGGTAAATTCCTCTATCCCTAACTACTAACAATTTATACATAGAATCACACTGGATTAAAATGTTTTAATTTCAACAATCGTATACAGTCATCCTGAAACTTTTAATAATTATTGTTTAAATATTTCAATCCGATTCAATGTCTGTTCCGAAATTGCCGAGAAAAACGTGATTTTCGTCTGGCTTTTACGTACTCCATTTAATTGGATCAGCAAAGTAATGAACGATATTTTGAGGGGAATAGATTTCCATTGAAGCACACTGATTGTCAGTAATGGAATTAGTCTCGGTGACACATTGTTAAAAAAGCATTGACACTAGGGAGTAGATTGTATTCCATCCAGAAAGGAAACTTTTCAATTCCAATAGTTTATAGTACAGAAACATCATAGAAAATGACGGCTAATTCGTTTTTATACAATCTCGATGTACAAAGTGCAAGATGGAATAACTATGCAGTATCTATTCGCTGCATTTATAACAAAAGTGATATTATTGCAAGATAAGAATATATTTTTTAAATATATAACTTAACAGATTGCACTAATCCAAACATAGTTGCAATAATTATAATATAAATTTCAAAAAATATTAATTTTACAGTTATAACAGAATATTATATTATTATATTATAAAATGATACAATAAACCATTTCTAGAAAACGGTAACATACGAATAGAAGTTTTCAAACAACAAGCCAGGCGAGAAAGAGTTCATTCCCGTAGAATTCTCGAGGCATTGTATTCTGAGAACCTCGCGTGGGTGTCATAGCGTGCTGCGAGAGAGTCACCTTCACGTTCGCGTGACTCCCTGACGAAAAGCCGCGAAGGCAGGTTTCTGGCGCGCGCGCGCGCTCGGGATTTCGCCCGGCTCTTGGCGAGGTCAAAGGAGGCGCTGGTGCGCGAGACGGAACTCGGGACTACAAAGTCCCTCCGCCCCGCGGGAGGAAGATGGGGAGGCGACACCAAGATGGCGCGGCATTGACGCTTTCGCGATGTCAAGCGGACTATGAACCAAGTGCAATCTTGTGGAATTTTAAAGATGGTCACCTACAGACTCGAACTCAAGGGGGCAGTCTTTGGTCCTTAGCCATGGTTAGTCTTCTGGAAAACCCGCTTCCACGACTATATAAAGAAATTAAATGAGAATCAGCGACCCTAAATTTTATTATCAATCCCCCTATGCTTATGATCAAAGGCAAAGTCTATATTTTACCAACGAGGTTTTCTCCCCGGTTTTCCCACCTTGCGAAAAATAGAAAATTTTAATTGGCCTTGGTACATGTATATATATACAAGGGACTGAGTACAGTACTGCTTATTGGCTCACGTGTCGCTTTGAAAGAGGAAAAAATAGTGCCGCATACTGAACACGCAGCGGACAGTAAAAAATCGTGATTGAAAATGTGAAATTCAAGCTCATGCAGCTGTTACGACGAAAATGCTAAATTTATTTTTTCATTAAAATATCGAGCAACTGGAAATAAACTAGATTTCAATACACCTATACGAACATTATATAATGCTACTTTTATAAATAAACCTATTGAATATCATTCAATATTTTATATAAATCATTTCAACTTTCTGTTGTTAGTACTGAGGAAAAATTATTATTGAATTCAATACAAAAACTTAAAATCTTTGAAAAAACTTGTATTGTATAACTCTAAAATGATTAATATGAAAGATTCGAATTCTACCCATGTTGTAATAAAAATGAAAATACAAGTACAAGTTTAATAATACAACTAAGTTAACTAACTAACTTAAAATAGTTACGTCTATGGCAGAAAATTGATCAGAATTCATGATAAACGCTTTATTTATGATCACAAATAGAATATAAAATAAATAAAATTGACTTAAAATTTAAAAATAAGTATCAATGATTAAGACAATATTTTTAAATGTAAGTTAACTAACCACGTGTAAGATTTAGTGCGATTCTCTAAAATTAATATTTAATTAGTATGGGAACTAAAAAATTGATTCTAGCTACAGAGATTACCCATAAACTGGCGAAAAACTGGTTTAAAATTGGATTGCGGATTTTAACTGTTATAGAATTTATTAAAATTTAGAAATTGTGGTTTATAAATAGTGATAAAACAAGCTAATGAATAGTTATACATTTTTGTGTACAATTTTTTTTTTAATTTGGAATAAAAATCCAAAAATTGATTTAGAATATAAATTAACATCATAAACTGCCTAGTAACTGGTTAAAATTTATATTGGAGAAATTAACAGATTAATTATTGAAATTTAAATAATTCTTACATCGTGATACATTATTAAATACAACTCTATAGACTTGATAAAAATACCAATTACATATTGCAATATATAATTTTGCAATATCTGTTATAAATTTGCAAAATATGTAATTTTTCGGCATATTAGTTGTTATTATAATTCCAATGAATTTAAATAAATGCTTCATTATATACTATCGATTGACCTTCTCCCCAAAAACAACGATCCATTCTGCTCTTTTGTGTATTTCTTGACAGGATCCTACGATTCTTCGTATGTACAATAGCGCCAAAATGAAGCTTTTAAAATGAAACCTAAAAAAACTATCCCCACGAAGTGCAACCCATTCTCACCTCACGATAGCTTCTAAAGTGCAAGTCGGCCAGGAGGATGTGGCCTCCCCGGAAAAAGTTGGTGCCGCGGGCGGCGCGGTGGCGGCGGGGCGTCCGGCAATTAGCGAGTGGGGCGGGCGGCCATTGGCCGGGGCGCCGGGTGTCGATGGCCAAGTCCCGCCTGCGGGCGACATGTGCGCGCGCGGCCCGGTGCAGGTGATCGCGCGATCGTTATCGCGCCGAGGCGAGCACCCACGTGTGCCCCAGCCCCTCGGGGCCGCCAGCGAATGGGGCCGATTGAATTAGCGCGGGGCGAGGGCGAGTGGGAGCTGCGCCGACCCGGGGTGCAACGCAATATGGGCGCGGGACATTCTCGTATGCCGCAAGCGAGCGCCTAGTGCAGGACCGGCTGCGGCTCCTATATCCGTGGCTCGGGGCCGCCTCGGCAGCCCACTGCTTTGTCGGATCCCACTTGTCACTATACGCGTATATGTATATGCTTCCTTGGCGATCGGCAACCAATATGAGGGGGCTTGCACTATCTGCAAATTGCCTTCTCACAACTGTGGACTGCAGTCAATCTTGTTTGCAAATTATAAATTATTCATTGACAAATTTTTTGTTTTTTTTTCCATACTACTGCTTGAATAGTTAGCTCCGAGGTAAACTCTTTAATAATATGTAATTACTGTTATTTTTTTCATAGATAACATTGATAAGTTATTAATAATAAATTTTCTTGATCAAATGTATAAAGCAACATAGATTTTGATCATTTATAAGGTCTAAATGAAAAGTAAGCCATTATAATTGCAGAATCAACGGAATGAATATACTGGAAAAGCAATTGAAACTAGAAAAAGATATTTATGAGCTTGCATTTAACCGGAACGAGCAGACATTCAGTGAAATTTTGACATTTTACCCCTCTATACTAAGCCGCTTTATCCACGTACAAACGATCCGCTTCTCTTTCACTCTCCTCCGCTCTTGCCTACATGTTCCTCAATAATCGTAAAAGTTTTAATGCCCTCAGACACCCGTTAAGTAAGTGCACAATTACGACTTCTATTTATTCGTCAAAGCTTATCTGGCAATTTTTGTTTATTACGCCCCTCCTGCACTAAGCATATTTCCGTTGCTTGTAAGCGCTTTATCGTAACCGTATAACCTCAAATATTGCTCATGTTGAAATGAAGCGAGAAAGGAGATAACGATAAAGTTTGAGTTTTAAAGCGCCGTTTCATCTTTCAAATCGTTCCACATGCGAAGAAGTACAAATATCATAGTAATGCTTTCAAGAAACGAAAATATCTGCAATATTCCTAATTTAAACCTAAAACAGTGACAATGTAATACATTTCCTTTTAGAAATCTAAAAGTTTTGAACTTAAATTATGAATTTTATTTATTTTGATTATTAAAATTCGAATTATGAAAGTCATAGTTAAAAAGCAATCATGTGCATTTGATCAAACATTACCATTATACTAATAATCAACATAAAAAGTATGGTGTGGATTACGTTAATTTATTTAGTATAAATATTAATTAATTATTTTAGAACGCCAATTTCAAACAAGCATCATATTTATGCGAACACTACTATAGATATGAATAAACTACTAGGTTATTCAGGTTAATGTATTAGTAATTATTCCTTTATAAGTTTGTTAAGTATCTATAAATTTATTCATACATAAATTGAGTAAAGCTATATGTATAGTACATGTACGCTACCTTTTAACAATGATTTAGAATATGTACTTATCCTGCGATGTATTTAAATTTTTATTTTTTTTAAAACTACAAATTTAAATTTAATATGTTACTTGTATATTTGCTTAGTAGAAATTTGATCAGGTTTTTTGTACCGTGACGAGAATCTGACGAAAACGCCTATACAAAATCCATGTATAGAATTCATGGTGAAAATGAAATTCTAGCTGGAATTGCAGCTTACAAATCCAAATTAGATATATATTTACTACGTGAAAGAGAGCAAGATACATAAATTTGTTAGAATTCTACCAAGGTTTGTTAAATATGACATAATGCAAGATAAAATAAATTTTTAGACTGAACTGTAAATGATTATATTTAATAATGTACAATAAATACTTTTTTAAACTAAAACTGGTTATTTAATATCGAATGAAACGATAAATTCTTTATGACTACATCTCTTATAAGTCGAGCATACTTATTAAATCAGAAGAAGCCACTGATATGCAACGAAACCTGCAAACACAAGATCTTCTACATATGTAAAGATATTAAATGTTTTATTATCAGCTGTCTGTTCCAATTCAAATGAAACAAAGCCTATAGGGAATAATATACAACAATACGATAACTTAAATTTGAAAAATATATACAACTATATTAAACTATATAACATTGTTAAAAAAATTTTTGATTTGCTTTACATATTCGTATCCATGTACATTAATGTAAAACAAACAGATACACAAATATACGAAATCAATTTTCCTTTCTCTGATCTTTTTCGCATCCTTATACTAATTACATGAAAGGCATATACTATATATTATCGCTGTTACCGCTTTACTCTTCCACTTTATAGCCTCACTTCGGAATGTTTTAAATCAAATTCCTTTTCGGGGAGAAATGAGAAGGAAGGGAGGATAGGCAGAACGTCGTAACGAGCTTGTTTTTCTCCTGAGAAAAAAACCCAAGGACATGTGACTTGGATGAAAGGAGGCTCTCGACGCGGTTGCTCTCCTTTGATCCAGTGCTGCTCCTTTATGAATATCTCTTCTGCGTGGGCGGCTTCATCGCACCCTGACGATAATTTCTTAGCTCTCGAACTGAGAAGCCGGTTGGCTGTTGCTGTAAATAAAAAGAAGGGCTCGTGGGGGAACCCCTGTAGCTCGTTTGATCAAAGGTTAAGATGTTCGAGGTTTCCAATAGGAGAGCGAACGCGAGAGCACATAAATCTTGTCTCCCTTATCGGAAGTAGCGAGGACCGAGGTTCACTGGAAAATGGTGGCTTTTGCACTTGCTTGTCGGTCCTTCGATCTCCTGAGTTTCATTTTCGCTAGTTTCGTTTTTGTAAACGAAGTCACTGATTTTTAGATACATTATAGATACACTTTTACTCAATGAATTAATAGGAACAGACCTTCATTTCTGACAGTCAAATTGCGTATAAGTATGTAGACTATATTTTAAAACATAAGCATACTTTTTAAAAGACTATTTAGTTGTCTTGTTAGTCAGTGTAACAAGATTCGCAGTAAATCAATCATATTCTTGGATCAACTATGGTTTAAAACCTACAATAGTAATTTTCTCTAAATTTCAATTAGGCTTTCTCCGCCCATCAAATAAATCAAAGGTTCCGTCCTAATAAAATCGATGTATCATTATCGATTTTAACTTTTGTTTAATGGTACGAAATTTTTTCTCCAGAATAATGAAAGATTAACGTGCCGCATCGTGACTTGTTTATTTCTGAATAGCCAGCAAGTTTTAATCTCAGTTTTAATATTTCATCAAACTGGCCAGAAATGTTTTCGACCCGCTTTGCGTGCATAGCCTTGGGACAAAAGGTGTCTTCTATAATGAAGGGTTTGATACACCTAATAAAAAGTCGGTGTCATTACGCAGACGGTCTGCGACTGTCGTGCCTCTTTTCCCTTCCTTCCTCATTTTCTCCTCTTTTCATTATTGATAATCCCCTATACAGCACTGCTATAGCCAAAAACCGAACTCCCGCTTTCCGGTAATAATCTCCAGGTAGATCAAGATCTAAATCATACTTTGCCCGCCCTCTCCTCATTTTTTCTTCTACTGTGCGCTTAAGATAATGATACTGCTGTTATTATCTACGTTGCGTACTCGCCCTTTTCTCTTTGACTCATTTATTTTTTTGTTTGAAAACCAGAAATCGACCTGTCATCCTTTTACGGACCGATGGAATAACGAATGGGAAAACAACTTCATACATGGTATTAGGTGTGTTGATAATAATCGATACTATAAAAACAATGAATTATTAATTTAATTCACGTTTTTCATAAAAATCTAAAAAAACGTTATAAAATTCTACAGTAAATATAATTTTTTTCTAGCTAAATGGTATCATAACAAACTATAAATTTTTCATTATTACAATTTACAAACAATTTTTTGTAATCGTAATAGCAGAATTGAGAATCGAGTATTTTTCTTATTTCTAAATTAAAAATCTTTATTAATTTGAATAAAATAAACTTATATTTTCAACTATATGGACTGTTTACTATTTTATTTATACGTTATACTAATATTTTAAGTAGTTTTATTATTATAATTAGATCTAATCTTAGGTTTGTAGATTTATTATATTACGTATTTTATTCTTAAATGTAAAGAGTACATTATACTAAAATTAATTGTACTCAATTAAAGTTTGTACTTTTTATTTATTTAATTACAAATATTACAATTAGGATAATATTTTAAATTATTAAAAGATTAGATAATCCTTACTTGATTTATTTTAAATAATATATATAGCTGTTACGATTGTACTAGTTTTACGATTATATTAGTTATTTAACGGTTATATATCGTATTAAGTCAATATATATCGAAAATCAACTAAACCGTAATTTTGAAGCCCTATGAAATCCTCTATCAAATCTATTTGAACTGGTCAATAAAATGCTAAAATACAGACTGCAGAGCAATAAATTGTTTTCGTCAAAGTTGATTTTAATCAATGATATTATGCAGACTGGTCTCAAAACTTACAAGTAAAGTTATTGCATGCTAAATCTTCTGAAAGATGATAAAAAGTTAAACAGAAAGAGACAGACAGTGGTTGCCTATGGAATGCGCAAAAATTATGCAAGCCACAGAGGTAAACCATTTATTACTGATTGTATCGATCAATTGTTATAAAGGGTTTGTACCAATTAATTTGATTTTATAGCGCCATGAGGGATGAGAATAATTTGGGCACTGATGTAAGAAGTACTGCCTAGTCTCCAGGGTTGTCCCTCGATATGTAAATGAAGGGTTGTCAACCCCATCGCCCGGCTCAAGGTATACTAGGTTTGAAATTCATTTCGGAGTATCCGGTTGCACTAAATCAGGCGCCAACTCCTAGCTCACTTTGGGCATTCCAGAACTCCGTTTAAATGATTTCGGTCAATTTGACTTTAATGACTTTCAATTAAGCGTTAACTTGATGTCTTGCCTCGTTTCCGACTTTCACTTCCTCGATTGCATATTCAACGACTTTAAAACTTTGCTTTCCACGCAGTTTTTAGCAATAAGAAATTGTTTGGAAATTGACGCAGAATAAAAACTGCCTACTCGAGGTTTTCGAGAGGATTTTACATAAAAAAGTAATACAAACTTTGGATGATCTACGTATAACATTTGAATACCATTAGCGAATGAAATACGAGCAACGTGGTGTACGCTAAATTAATCCAACAATCGTGTCCAAATTATATTTACATATAGATTTAAATTGCTTCTATAATTATTCCAGTCAATTTTTGCATGGTCTATCATTATATTGGTATTCAATACACGACCAGATTGATCAAGAGTACATCTTGTAGATTTTCTCGTCTATTATTTTTGCACAACTGTTCTGTTATCTGAACTCTCGTTACGACGAATATTTTTTGTCTTTTTATAAATTATTCATTATCATAGCTATTACCGACATGCACAATGTATACTGTTTCAATATTCTTACGCATCTTTATACCAAAAATTAAAAAAAAACAATCACAATTTGTGTCTTAAAAATTAAAAATTACTTTCTTAGTTAATTCAAACGCGCCTTCTCAGTTTTTATACTAAATATGTTAATCAATAATGGAGCCTTAAATAAGAAAAATAAAACTATAAATGTAATAAAAATCACATAAGATCATTAATAAATTAATTTTAAATGGAAAGTCAAACATTTATTTAAACCATCATTTTCTCAATAATTATGAACAGAAAATTCTGAAGATTTCTACCCGGCTTAATATTTACTAATAAAAAATTAAAAACTAAATGCTAAAAAATTATAGTATATTTAAACAAAAAATAAAAAACTAAGTTTTAATATTTAAGAGTAGTATCATAATAGATTGTTTTACGAATACACTTTCGCGGCAAGAGTTTCGCTGGTAAATTTTAAATGAAGAAGAAATAAAAACTGTCGACCTCCCTTCGAGTAACTCCATGAAACATCGTAGGGGTCGCTGCTCGGGCGGAGCTGAAAAAATTACCATGCAAAAAGAACCCTACTGCATCGACCATTTCGGGATCGATAGACTTATCTGCTTTATCGGCAAACTCATGAAGGGTTGTTTTTACTTTTCTCCGCTAGATTGTTCTGAACCTCTAAAGAAACCCAATAGATCTTTACATTATATTTTTAAGCATTCATTTCTTAATAAAGAAAAATGTTATATATGAGAATATACGAATTAGTTGTCAGTAATAAATACTTATCATTTTTCGTATAAATATATGTTCAAATTTTTTTTACCGGCATGTGTTCCTAATTTACTAAAATGAATATTGATAAAACAGTTGATATACAATTTAGTATTATTTTTTTAAAGGGAAAGGGGTTCATTCACTTCTTTACTTCAAATATCTATAATAAATAATGTTTTGTAATTAAAAGTTTAAAATTTTTAGTTCGTGGATATTATAAAAAATGTAATTGAATTAAGTCAATTACAAGTCTGAAGACTCATTTAAAGTTGTTATAATTAATTTATTAAAATTGTGGTTATATCGTAAACTTCAATTATTCAATGGATTTTAATTCTAAGCATTTTTATCTTTTATTCGACATAAAATGAAAAAAAAACATAAATTTTATGCATTTTATTTATATGAATTAAATTTTCTACATATATTATATTTGGAATTGATAAAACAAAGCTATCTATAAACAAAATATGTATATAAAGAAATTTAATGGTGCTTTTATCAGTTGAACGAGACTGGGATTCGAACCCAGAACCATCGGAATATGAGCCCGACACTACCGAATGATTCACTGCAGAGTTAATAATGAACGTGTAAAATTTATTTATCATAATCAAAATGAGATTTGCATAGTTAAATATAATTGATATTGCTAATTGGTATATTTCCTGCAAAATTCAACTAATAATAATATTTTCGAATATACAAATAGATTGAAAGATATCTATATATTTTTAATAATAAAATCCATAAAAATATTAATTAATAATTTTAATATACCGTAACTTTAGCAAATAATAAAAATTTCTTTATATGAATCTTCATTTACAGAATTCCCTTAAAAGAAGGAGTATCTTGCAATATATGGATGAAATATAAATTTGATTAACTAGTAGAATTTCAAATAAACGTAAGTATGATTCGACGATAATCTATTGTTAGCAGGTAACAATAATAATGTAGTCTAATTAATTAATTTTCTAAAATGAAAAAGTAATAAAGTTGAATAGAATATATACAGAATGATTTCGTAGAAAGAGTCTAATTCTGCAAGTATAAAGTTACATGTATTGATTAATAATTGATGGGTTTAAAAATAAAAAATAAATGTACATATCCGCAGCGTATAGTTCTTCCCGTTTCGATTCGATAATCTTCGACCCCGTGCGATCAAACCGCCTCTGCAGGAGTATCGGGTGAGTCGATCAATCGATAACACGCATATGCTAATAACTCACGCGTGGCCGCGGCCACACAAAGCGAGCCCGCAAGAAAAAAGGAGTCGGGAAAGCCGCTCCCGGTAAGCCTGCGCACACACGCTGCGTCCCATTATGGGACGTCCTGACAAGGCCGCGGGCAGGACCTCACGCACAATGGCTCGTGAGAGTGCCCGCGTCCTCGGAACTCGGAGCCCCGGGCCGCTAATCTCCCGGCGAGTACAGCTTCCAATGCGATTGCCGCTCGCCCGCGGAAAATGCGAAATGAGGGTCCGAGGGGATTGTGCATTTCTATGTGGAATTACGTAACCGCGAATTCGCCCTACGCCGAATCAAATTCCGATTTGTTTAACGATGCCGTGGGCCGTACGTACTGCGAGGGGATTGGTTTCGCATACAGTTCGCGGCAGACTCTCGCAAATTGCACATCCATTCCATAATCAAATGGGCAGACCGTAATTTAAGCGCGCTGCGCGTAGTCGAATATAGTGCTGCGAATTATTGTATGGCGACTGATTAGATTTCCCGTGAAAAAATCAAATTTCAATTGAAAGCTTCGGATGATTTGTCGAAGTTGGCTACCGGTGAATCGAAGATACTTTAGCCGCGTGCCTACTGTAAACGGAGCTGCGGATTGTAAGTAGAGAGGAAAAAGACTTTTTTTAAATTTGTACGTGGTTATATTCAATTTTTTATTCTCTTATTGTTTTTATACAATTATTTTCTATGTTGCGTATAAATAAGACGAAATATTAATATACTGGCACTTTATTCTGTATATCATTTACACTTACCCTCACTCATTAAAGTACATTACCTTGAACATACACTTCATAAGACTAGATGTATAAATAGTACGTGCACAATAAATACACTATAAAAATATATCTGATTGTACAATTGTAACGTTAAACTTTTAATTTCCACTCTTGAATTTGAAATACGATCAGGTAAGTGATCAAAAGCGTATGAAATTACGTTATAATAGCAGTCGCATCAGTCAATTGGCGTGTAATCCTAAAAACGAAAATTGCGCCTGGGAGCTGTATAGAGAAAAGCTGGAAAATAACGCATGGAGGTGATCCGGCTGCTCGCGCCGCTCGAAAAATTCAACTTTCCCGAAATTCGGCCACGCAACGAAAATAATAGGATCGAAGGGCCGGCGGGCGCCCGGGCCGACCAATCGGGATATCGAATGCGAGAGCGGCCGCGGTACACATGCCGGAGCTTTACACAAACGGGGTCAGGAGACGAGGGCCAGCCGGGCTCGTCCCGTCCGCCCTCGGTCTGCCCCCCGCGCGGGCCGGCCGGGGGTTTGTCGATTGGTCACCGGCGCCCCACCCCGTAGGGGCGCCCCCCCCCCCCTGGGGCCGGCGGCCCGCGCGCGCATTCCAATTTTCATCGTTCATCCGCTGCCCGCGGGGCTCCGGGGGCGGGGGCGCCCGATCGAGAGCCTATCACGCGGCCCGGCCATGCTTGAAATTCGGCGGGGCCGACGGGATACACGCCGTGATTCCCATCCGCCGCTGGACCGCGGCTCGCGCGCCCGCGGCCCTCTTCCGCCTAACGAACGGGGCCGCTTCCTCCTCGCCGGCGCGAAGACGCGGACGGGCGACAGTTGAGGTGGCTGGGCTTGTAAATTGCTGGGCGATCAAGCGGAAACTTCATTACCGGCCTAGAACGAGGCCCGACGCCGCGCGCCGCCTCGTCCGGACGTTGAACCTGACGACTTACCGGCTCTACTGGCCTCGTCGCTTGGATAACCACTTTAGTCGACTAGTCAGCGCCGTTCCTACTAACCTGCTTCGTTACGCCCCTTCTGATGCATTTATGCTAAAATTATTTCTACGCCAATAAAGAGCTTCCGCTTTTATATATACATTCGCTCGCTGAAGAACACTTTGACGATTAATCATTAAAATGAATAGCAACAATTAATAAACTGTATCTGTAGTTTGGACATCTAATGCACGTATGATCATTGTTGTAAGATAGTATATATACTGACTCTCTAATTTAAATATGGAAAACGTTCGTAATTTATTTACTATCAAATTTAGTAAAAGCAAATTCAAATAAATTATTTGCACTTTGTTAACTATTGCATATATATAGTTAAACACTAACAGCATTTGGTAGATTATATCTGATTGCAAATATTATATATTCGGTGTCTTGTTTGTATCACAATGTTTGTCTACAAATAATTTATTCTATCGCTATTTCACATTGCATTAATCTAAGCTTTTGGTTGTACAGTAAATTCTAAGCATCTCTTGTGTATAAAATTCAAGCTATATAGATACCTGCAGCAAAGACAGACTCGACACCACCTGCCGACTTAAATACTCTCGAACCATATATATGCAAATAGTGTAAAAATATTAATCACAATAAGTTTTTAAATTTACAAACAGGAGCATTCAGAAAATATACATGAATAAAATGATAAACTCTTGTGGTTACAATAACTTACGCATGCACAAGATCCGAGACAAGATCTAGATATACGATTTCGTATAAAAAGTAGAAGTTTATACTTTTCACTGTATACGAAGATTATTTTTCACTATTTATTTATTATAAATATAAATAAATGTATGTGATAAATAATCACGTACATTTCACTTTTAGCAATCTGTAATCAGATTATGGGTAGATTAATTCTTATACAGTATTTTAATAAAGATTTGTTAGACTCTTTTGTCATTGCAGTTGATTCGCAGAAATTCATGTAAAAAAGATCATGTTAGATTAATATATGTTACAACATTAATATCATTATTCTTTACATTATTCGATTAATACGTATGCATAATTATTTTAGTAAAACAACATTTATTTTCTATTCATAAATTATTTTCATTTTCATTTCACTTATTTCTTATGTTTTACTTTTGTTCTTATTTTTAAAATTCGGAGTGTACAAATGGTTGAGATGTTGTTGTTAACGCTACTTCTATTTTCTACATTATCTAGATACTGGTTTTCTCACTGTAAACTAAGCTTACAATAAGAGGATTATTTTTATTATACTTTTACTTTTTATGCTTATAACTGTAGAACAATTCTCGAGGATTTTTCTTTGTACGTATAAAATGCATAGCTAGCACTATAAAACACATGTTATTAAATAGACGTGATAAACAAAAACTTATAATATAATAAACGACACAAAAATATGGTTCTGTAGAACATTTGGCTGGTACGCGAGCAAGGAAAAGTTATTCGAATCGACAGCAGAAGCGTATATATGCATATATAATGACTGCTAGGCTAACATGGTAAGCCATTAGAGATAATGTCTATAAGGCAAACATTTGCTAAACAATGGCGGTAGTATATCGAGAGGGCGGAGTGCGGATAGCGCATTTAGCCGGGCTCCCCGGGGCAAATCGATAAACTCGATAAGAGATCGCATTACATAACATACATCAGGGATATTGGCACATAAATTTGACGCATTGAAATTCCCTTTTTCGGCGGCAGCGGACTGGTGCGCGAGGAGACGGCCTCGGGCCGCGCGCAGCCTCTCCTCGATATTAATTTGCGCCGGCGCGGCGCGCGCGCGAGAAAAGCGAGGGCGGAAGGGGCCGCGGCGGGCAATAAAAAATACCGGCTAAGGCTCCCCCGGCCCCGGAGTCCGTGACATCGATAAGGAAGAGTTCCATTCCGTGAAATTGGCATCCGGCACTCGCGCCGGCCGATAATGCGCAAGGACCGGGCGGGCGCCCGGGGCCGAGGCGTCTCCCGTAGCCGCCGCCTCCAGAATGGATCTTCCGTCCTGGCGGGGCCGCGGGCCGCGGGGCTGGGGGGGGGCGCCGGCCTCGATCCCCGCGCGGCGCTTTCCGTCTCGAGGAATAAATCTTCGGCCCCGGGGCTCTACATCACCGCCGCTTGGCAAGCAATTTGGGCCCCGGCGATAACTCATACTTGCATCGATAGCGCGCGGCTACGTGTGGGCACGCGTCGCGTATTACGCCCGCGTGTACACACGTGCAGGCGGCCCGAGCCCCTTGGCCGGCAAGACGCGGCGCGCGCCCGCGAGCCGAGGTACGCCCAGTCGTCCGGCGCGCCCCACCCGAGACGGATGACCCTACTTGGCTCGCTTTTCGAAAAAGACCCGGCCAATTTTTCCCGAGAGCTCCGCGCCCCTATTTGCATGAGGGAATTTCCCGGAATTTATGCCACGGCCGGTTATACGTGTGGCCGAGGGCAGAGGGACTCTTTCCTAGATATTGAGCAATGCATTCGCCGCGTATTTTTCCAAGGTTACTGCATTCGTTCTCCATGTACTTTTATACCTTCTCAGGAATATGAAAAGTTACATCACTGTTATGCCTTTTACCGGCGGAATAAAATTGAAATTGTTCTATCTGGAGAACTCTGTGCCTTATACACACGCGCGCGCGCCCACACACATCTTTATCCATATCTCTAGGTATCTATGTATAATATTCTATAGATCTCCCTCGCATAGGGTAAGTTTTTATTGTAAAACAGTTATGATTATGCACACAGTTATTGAAGTGGCCCCTATCAGTCTACTCTGCTAGCAAAATTGACAAAACTATCTTTGTATTAATTATTTTACGTTTCTCGACGTATATATTATCTATCCTTTACGGTCTTTCATCCAATTTATCTTTATTTTTCGTTGTGCTTTTATTTACGTATGATTTCCACAAAATGATTGACTTTCATTTCAGGATAAGAACAGTATCATTGTAAATAATAAATGTGTATCGAAGAACCTTATTCTATTCAGAGAAATTCAGCTGTGCATCTACAAATATTTTAGATATCCCGTGCAGCTTTTAAACATTGAATTGATCGCAAAAAATGTAATACCCTTGCTCTATTCCAGCATGTAAATTTATAAAATCTATACATAGCGAATGATATTGTGATAGACAACTCGTGCATTACGATCAATTTGCAATGCATTCCCGTTGGCTGGAACTTATGTGCAAAAAGGAAGACAGGCTTGCACGTCCGAAAGGATTCGAAACGACGACTCGTACAGTATCAGCATGTGTCTGCTCGATTTTTCATCCAACGGCGAGGGCCTAAACATTGACGTAGGATAATGCGTGTTTCTTCAGAATTTTCCCGCGGCATTTGCTTCGCATGACATTTCTGAAATTCGCCCTCTCGTACGAGAACGCGCACAGACGCACGCACATAGCTAGGAAAGTGTAGGCACGAGGATCACCGGAAAGGGATCAAGCTGCAGGAAGAGGCGAGTTGGAGAGCGAGGCTTATTTAAAAGCCTCCGCCGTCGGGTACGGCTATGGTCTCGAAGCCCGCGCGCACACATATATATATACTTGCACAAGGGCTTTTTATGTCGGTATACGTGAAGTTTGTAGATCCGTACACGGGTTAACCGTATGCGTCTTTGCATATAATTAGGAGGGCATTGAATCGCGACCCCATCGGACTCCTTTTCAATGGGCGAGCCGTGCCCCGGGATGGGATATCGCATGAGGGAAGACGGGGACGCGCAGGAGGAGAGCCGCTGGGGAGCCTCTCTCTTTCTCTCTCGTTCTCTCTTTCTCACCAATGGCTTTCTATTCGAATCTATTCTATATACTTCAGAATGACTCGTTCGCTCTGCAGTTCGAAACGTTTACGAGGAAGTTAAATTTCGACGCTCGTAATCGTTATGGTGCCTTTTTAGTGCCCATACATGGATTCTGTTTGATAATGTTTCACGCATCCAAATCTACTGTGGATTATTTATAAGCTTTAAAGAGGTGGTATTAAACATACTTTAGGGCGACATCCCGGTAAAATAAACGAACGAGTCGCTAGTAATGTACAAAAATTCACCAATATAACGTAACGAATAAATAATTTAAAACAATTTGTTAATATGATAATTGATATTTCACTGTCGACCAATCTAAAGTGCAAGTAAGCCTTCTTCTTCGAAATTTCTTCACTCGCAATGACTGGGTGATGAATTGAGTCGGCCACGAAGGCTGGAGCTCGGGCTAGAGTGCGCCAAGGCCTAGGGCGTGCGAATCACTCCAGCTGCGTGCGCATAATTCGAGAGCGCAATAAAACTTTCGGGTGGAGGTCTTCATTGTGCGAGGAAGCGCAGTGGCAGACATCGATACACTCGCGCGGCCTGGAGCTTATTAAAATGAGAGCGGAGCGGCATCGCTCCGCGGAATCCCATTTCGGGGCGCGCGAGTCAATGCGCGAGTCGGACGCATCGGGCTCAGGTAGCGAGCAGTGCATTGTGGGGCGGCCGGGCCGGTGCGGCCCCGATGATAAATTATTGCCACATTGAGATCTCGGGCCTAACGAGGGTTCGGAAATTTGAATATCCTACTCCTCGCGCTTTCCATTCTCACGGCCTGCCCCCTGCCTTCCTCTGGCAGCCTAGCTTTTTACTTCCTCTTCCGTCCGCCTGACTCTTGCCCCCTCGGCGCGGCTCTCGCGCTCCTTTCTCCTCGTTGGCTCTCGCTCGCTTACCTGAGCCTGCCTCCGCACAATGACTCTAATTTGATTTATCGAACGATTTCGCTCGCTCGTGTGTTGCCCGCCGCGCCCTGTATGCGTACGTGCATACATTAAAGCGCCTCTATTCAATCCGTTCGTCTCTCTCGCTCGGTTCAGCCGCCGTCGCCGCCGCCGCCGCCACGCTGCCGTCGCCTCGACGCCTCTCCTGCTGCCGAAAGATTAGAAGTATGAGAAATGCGCCCTCGCGGAATCGGATGCCAATCGCGCCTTCCGATACTCGACGCGTCCTGCCATTTTTCACGCAAATGCATTTCATTTTTCCCATGTTTACCCGTGTATATCCTGCCGAGTACAAACGGAAGCGTGAAAAAGCAGAAAAATTTAATGAAAAAATACCGTAGTCGAAGCATACTCTAGTCTAGATAGATTGTCATCCCAATGACACGTTTTCAAATATATTATTATAGCTTTGAAAACTGTCATTTTTCCAGGTTAATTTTAAAATACGACATATAATATTTTGTTGAATAACGATTTATGTGCATTCGGTTGCATGATGAAAAAATCTATAGAGAATTGGAAAACGTACGTTTGAAAAGACCATAAAAAATTGTCCAGCTATATCTTTCGAAATATACTTTTTCCAATTGTATCCATCTCAATTGTACTAACTACATTTTTGCTGATATTTTTTGAATTCAAGAACAAAAGCATAAAGCATTTTCTTACAATAAACAAAGTTATAAACTAAAATTTTGTCTCATTTGCCCTGGAAAGAGAGATTAAATAGTTGAGAATTAATACAAAAATGTATTTAAAATAAACAAATATTTTTTAGAAATTAAAAAAATAGATTTTCATTTATTTATTACGGTGATAGCTAATGTATTAAGACATATCATTATTATTGATATAAAAATATATATCAAGTTCCGATCAATTCAAAATATTTATTAAAAGCATAACTAAAAAAGCGATATACAAAAATGTTCTGATTCACATTTACACGTAAATTTTTCCAATTTTTCCCGTATGCATGAAAAAAAAAGCGTTGAAGAATTTTATATATTTAACCGAAAATATTTTTTTAGTAGTAAATTGTTACCGGATAGTCTGATTTCTTTTACAATGTTAATTTTTTCTATTTTTTCTCTATACCCTTTTATATTTTGTAAGATAATGTTCCATAACAATTACGATCATTGAAAATTAATCTAGAATTCCTTTGAAACGTAGTTCATGGTAATTTAATATAATCATTCATCATTTGAAAAATATTTACACATTAAAAACTTACAATAACTTACAACAGCTAAATAAATGCAGAACTATCAACAATAGCAACAATTTTAGGTGAAAAATAAGTCAAAATAAGCTAAAGATTCAATAAAAATAACGAAAATACAGAGGGCAAGTAAATAATGATAGTTCTTGTGAAATAATAAGTAAGGTAATTGTCTCAAAAGCTAATAAAAAATGGAAGACCAGTGTAAGAGCATGTTTATCCACTTGATATGAAAAATCCATGTCCATTTTAATCTGAGCTTCGGATACATAATGGAAATTTGGTAGAGTTTGAAAAAAGCAAACACAAATGGCAACGTAATGGCGGGGGCGAGCGAGCGAGCAAGAGCACACGAGCTAACCATTGAGCGGCGGTGGGGGGGAAAAATTGACGCACGTGATGGCTACCCCCGCGAGCTATCCATCCCCGCTCGGCGTACGAAAATAATAATGCCCGACCCACCCTCCCGCCCCATCGACGAGCGGCTGCTGCTGCTGTCACCCCACGCAGTGTTCGATTTGCATACGCGTCCAGAATCGAGTGTGTGTCCGACAAGCGGCAGTTTTTTTCGACATTTCTCGCGCGTACTCCAACGCCAACCGATAAATAATAAAATGGTAGGTCGACTAGCGGATAATTTATATGTTTTCGGAATTCAGGGTCTCTGTTCGCAGGCTGTATGTGACTCTTGCCTCTTTTTTTTCATTTAAAGTCTATAAACATATCCTCTTTTGCCTCTATTCGATTTTTTAATCCAGCTGTAAAAATTACGTTTTGAGTTAACGTCGTAATGCTTTTTATTAAAGTGCTTTTATAACAAGTTTATGAACAGGGGTAAGTGGCTATGCTTTTTATCAATAAAAATTCGATATTATTAATTCATTTGCAAATTATTATTTTCATACTCTTACCCTATATATTAAAAGTAATACATTGACTTTACATTTATTTTTAAATTATTTTGGTATAATTTAAATATTAATTTTATAAAAATATTATTTTTGTACAAAAAATATTTCATTAATTTGACTATTAAAAATTGCCATTTTTGTCATGTAAATAACTTGATTAAAAGTTGAAGTCTTTAAACAATTTATAATTATTTTTTCTTTCTGAATATAAAATTATAAATTAATTTGAATGCATATTAATAACTCAAACATATAAAAATGAAATGAAATAATGCATGTTATGTTTAACTCAATAAAATAATGTACTGTATTTTCATACTTAAATGTACGAAATTGCAGTAAATTATGCTTATAGATTATACATTATGTTTACATAGTTATAGATAAAATTGTATTATGTTATGTTATTTATAATAACTATTAATTTTTATAAGCTTTTAAATCAATTTTAGGATGAATTGAACGTATTCCTATTCAACGTAAATTGTATTCATTATATTATTCTTAATAATGTTAAAGAAATTGAATGATATGTCTAAAACGATAAACTAAAAATATTAATATAATGAATTATGATTTATTATAAAGACACAATTTACCACGAATTTATAATAAAAATTGAACATTAAAGCATTGATAATATTTTGAACTTGAATAATTTAATAATGTTTGATAAAAAATCATACTACCTTTTAAGAGCTTTGAAAAGTACTAATTTGACCTTAAAAATTGAAAATAGAATAAAACAAACATTGTATAAATGCGTACAAACGATAAAGCTTATTGAAATACTTACTTAAAAATTCATATACAGAATAATTTTAAACGTCATAAAATGTATTCTTTTTTTACGATATTCTAACTTTTTTTTAGTATTAAATAATAGTTTTTACTTGATATAAATTTAGCATACGAGCTAAATACCACTTCAAGCAGAACAAAAATGACGGCATAAATTGAGTATCATATTAAAGTCAATGTTATAATATTATACAAGTAATATTACCAAATAGAATTAAGCTAAACTCATATTTTGCAGCACTTTATTAAGAAAAATGTACACGATAATGGCTTTATTTGAGATTTGTTAATAAAACCAACTGTAGTGTGTTAAAGATACTATGCTCGAACTCGAGAAACGCTCAAAAGTATGAAATTGTCCACGATTCGTTGTAGCGCTCGTGAACAGGCTCTTGCAAGAGGGCGGCGCGTCTTTGTCGAGATAACGCCACGCCGCAACGTCGCGCTCTTCCCCTTTTGATGCGGAAATTCGCGTAAGACGTTAGGCCTCGGGCCTCGGAGGCGATGAGCGATCGCGCGAAGAGCTCCCGGTACACTTAATGGTGCGCTTTTTTAATTACTGAGGTGGCGGGCTAACGAGATAGCGGGCAGCGCCACGGGCGGGAGCGGGAGGCGGCCGACGTAAGGCGGCCATGTTGACGCCTGCGTGCGAGCGACGGCGCATGTACGGGGGAGCCGGGGTAGACTCCCCCGTCTCCCCTCCCCCCCGCGCGCGCGCGCGCCCCTGACTTGTGCGCCGAAGCGCCCCCGAAGTCTCTACTATTGATGGATTCTCCTTTTCGAGATTCCCGATACCCTCGTGCGCCCGGCCTCGAGTGTGTTTTCGACTTCCCTTGCCCTTGCGTTACTTATTCTGTTTCTCCTGACGACAGGCTTTCGCCCGCCTCGAAATACTTCAGCGGACACGATGCATGCGTCAGTGATGTCAAATAAAAGAAAATCTTTTTATTCGGATTGGATAGAATATTATTCGGGATAAATTATATTACCTAAAAAAGCTTTTATTACAGTTAGTCGATCAATTTTCAGAGCGTATTATCCAGTTTACTTTTTTAAATTTTATTTCAATTTGCACTATTTATTAGAGTTTTTTAGTATTTATCTGTCTACTCTACATCTTTATATTTTAAGAGAACAATATGATAAAATGAAAATACTTAGAAGAGAAATTTGTAAAAAATCGCTGCTTTATCTTTGTTAATATCTCTGATGCGATTAACTTGATAAATTATAATGATCAAAAGTTTTTTAGTAGTATTTTAAAAGTACAATTTACGTAATGAATTAAGTTTTGGAACCCAATCTGCATAATTAAAGTTTCAAATCTAAATATGATTTTTATTACATTGTTAGGTTTATTTTCTACCAGGCTACGGGCATTAATTGTTTATATACCAACATTTTTATGCTTTAAATTTGTTCAAATTAATTTTAAAATTATAATTTCTTCATTGTCATTTACTATATTTCCCATATTGCGTAATTTTTATTCGATAGTTATTACAGCGAATTCCTTAACGATTTTAAAATATTACAATTTCATTTTATAGAACACTCACTTGAATCTTTAATATTTTATTTAAAGATAAAAAAAATATAATAAATTTAACACCATTTACTATACATCATGATTTCTGAAGTGTTGATCCTACGTGAGTTAAAACTGTTGTAAACAAAAAATTTATAAATTTAATTTTTTTCATAATATAAACTATAATTCTAGTAGTTAAAATCTTTAATGTATTTATAGTTAACTTTTTTGCTTAATAAGTGCATTTTGGAGAAGTAAATTAGTTTTTGATCTACTATTTTGAATGAAATAAAAATTTTATATGTGCAAAGACTTGCATCTTTTACTTACTATATAATACAAGACATTACAAGGATTTTTAATAATTCTTATTACATTTATAGATTGATTATTATTTAAGATACTACTCGAGTAATGCGTTTACTTTCAAAATTAGTTAATATTTTACTAAGAAATGGTGTACGTTAATCAAATTGGTTTGAAGCATTAGTAATGTCTGTGAATAATATTCGTTTATCTAGGCTGTTAGAAATCCGTTCCGTACACATATTTCCAGTTGAAAAGTTTCGTTTTAAAGACGTTTACTCTAGAGAAAATTTATTAAAGTTCCTTGATGCCGGGGATACGGCTCGCAAGGATCGACCGCGAAAAGTGGCCTTGACGAAATCCCGGGGCTCCTGCTCGATAGCCGAAAGTAAATCATTTCCCCGGGCGCACTCGAGGCTGTGCAAAATAAGCCGGGGCATCCCGTGATTTTTCAACTTTTCCCCTGCAGGCGAAACAAAGCGAGCGGAGGGCGCGGGTGGCGCGTACACGCGCGCAGCCGGCGCGGCGCCCCGGAGTCGGGGAGTCAGGTAACTTGGAAACTTTCCCCGCTCCTCGCGCCCGCGCTCAAGAATGTGCGCGCACTCGAGGACGTGATCCCGGGACCGGGGCGCGCGCGCGCGCACCGGCTTTTCCCCGCACGCCCGGCTTACACGTGTGTATAACGGGGAGCTGCGAGGGGTAGATGTAGGCCGCCCCCGCGAGCCAAAGCGAGAGAGAGGCGCGACGCCGCGACGTTCGGCTGCACAGTTCCCACCGGGGGCTCCTCGAGATGCCGGGATCCGCTCGCAGTCGTTCAGTCCTCCGCACGACCCCGAGCCGACGCGACGACTCCCAAGCGTCCTTGGGGGCTGGCGGCAGCGGCGCTCGTACTACTTGACGCCTCCTCGGCCGCTGCCCACATTGCCTCGCACGTAAACTCCTCGTCCTAATTGGGCTCTATTCCGCCCCCGTATCTCTGCATGCCATTTCTACAAGACTTATGCTAAACGCTCGTTTTTTCCATGTCTTTTCGTCCCGCAGGTTTGCGGCTTGCGCCGATGACAAAGGGCTGGATCCGCATGCCGACCCCCTGTTCAATTATCTCCAGGTCACGAGTCGCGCGGAGCGACTTTAGCGGCCCACATGTCTTGGCTACACGAGGAAAAAAAAGCACCTTTCCACAAGCTCGCTGCACTATGACAAAAGCGGGAGGCTCCGGGCTCGATACTCACGGCAGCCGTCGCGGCCGCTTCTTCACGGACACGTGAGTACACGAATACGAGCAAAGCCATCCAATTACAAACAATAGCACTGTAAGCCCCATTATGTATGCGATCCCCGGAGCGTTTTTCACTGTTTGCCGGGAAAAAGAAAGAAGGCGGACGATCGGGTAACGGGCGGAGCCGCCGCGAGGCGCGCAGTCCCGAAAAGCGCACGCGACGCCGCGCGCTATTGCCGCACCGATCAGGGGCAGGGCGCGTCACCTGCAATCACCTAGCGCCGGGAAATAGAGGAGGCCGTTGGCGGGTAGGCCGCCGCCTCGTCACTGTCGCCCACTCGCGTTTAATTGCGCCCGTCCGCGACGTTTTAATTCGGCAAAAAGGCCTCGGCTCGCTAATCAAAGGTGCACGGGAGGCGGCCGCGGGGAAAAAGCCGCGCGGGGAGGAAGAGCCGGCTCGGAAACTAATTAAAATTCCGTTATCGCTGTCACTTAGTCCCGCGGCGGCCGACGGCGCCGGCGGGGCGCGGGTGCGCGGGAGCACGTGGCAATTACCGGGGATGCCGGGGCCGGGCGCGGGGGCGGGGCCGGGGGCAAGGCCAGCGCCGACTATTAAGCCCTAATTAATTATCGGCGGCACGCGCGGCCGCGCGCTCGCGGCTCCAGTCCAACTTGAGCGAGATTTCGTGCGAAACTGCCGCGGCGGGCACTGCACGCTTCCGGTGACAGGAGTCCGCCTGCCGATGAGAGGAAGAGAGAGAGAGAGAGAGAGAGCAGCCGCCCGGTAGGAAAGAATGAATGAACTGGCGCGGGGCGAGCGCGCGAGAGAGACCGAGGTAGATTAAAGGCGCCGGGGTGGGGGAAAGACACCGGTTGCACTCATCAACCCTTCTCGACCCCTCTCCACTCCCTAGCTCGCTCGCCGTCTCTCTCTCTCTCTCTCTCTCCGCCGCTCCCTCCGCGCCCCGCCTCGGGAGCCATTGTGCGTCCTGCATATATAATTACCGCAGGAGCGCGCGGCGGAGGGAGAGAAGGAGGTGGAGGAATAGCCGCCGCCGCCGCCGCCGCCGCCGCCGCCGCTCACGGAGGGAAGAGCGGAGCGCGCGCCCCGCGCCCCGCGCCTCGTTTACACGAGTGCTTTCGTTTAAGCGATCGTCTGCTCTTGTATACACGTGTACGCGCGCAATTTAATTGCGCCGCGGAAAGCCGCGAGCTGCCTCGTTCCCGCGCAAACCTCTTTCCACCCTTATTGGGATTCTTAGCCGCTTCTAAGCTTCGCCACGCACCGACAGTTTTACCTCTTCGCCGTTTCTTTTCTTTCTTTCGTTCCGATGATTCTTCTTGCTTTCGTTTCGAAGGAGGCCAATTTCTTTCTTTGGGAAATAATACCTCATTTGCCGTGATGCGATAATTTCACCGGAACAAAATATATCCACGATGAGAAAATAAAGTCGTTAGAGTCAATTTTCGAGAATCGTGTATTTGAAAGAAAGAAAGAGCCTTATGCAAAACGACTGGTAGCACCGTAAACTTTGATCATTATCTTACATTTTTCTATTCACATGAAATTATTCAAACTCGCTTTAATTAGTATATACTAATATGAAATTCTAATTGCACGTTTGTTATGTCGGTTACAAATCTTTCAACAAAAGAACACGTTCCGCGAGTCATAAATAAAACAATTCTTATATATTACTACGTAAAACACACAAAAAGAATTCTAATGTATTCTTATTATCCTTTTTACCCTTTATTATCGCCTTTATTAAAAAGAAATAAAATTTTCACCTAGCGATTTGCGATAGTGATAAGTATTTTACAGGCAACATTTTTAATTGCGGTTCTGCCACTGTAGTAAACCTTTGCTTTGTTAAACTCATCTACTTTTGAATAACATGACCCGTGATTTCAATTTATAATTTAATGAATATTGGTACGTTATACTTTATAAATTTTACAGGCCTTAATAAGTAAAGGCTCATAAATACCGCTAACAGGAATATATAATTTATTAGTAACTAATGATTACTTAGAAGCAGCAGCCAAATTCTGCTTTAACGGCTCCATATAAAAAAGTGGTGGGGCCCAGACGAAATCTGTAACGCATCTCTCTTGGCGGGTTATTAAAATTGAGCCTATGCGAGTGCGGACGAGCAGCCCACCACATATGTTACTTTATGCCTGCTATTCTTCGGTTAGATAGCATAGATACATGTGAATATATATAGCAAAGGCAAAGCATATGCAAAGGGATAAGGTAGGTAGAAAAAATTTTATCCGGATCCGGTAAGTCTGCCAGAGATGTTCCCCTTTCTGCACGGCCAAACAACCGGCAATACACTATATATAATGCACGTTTTTAATCCAATGCATTGTTAAAGTATATAAATCAGAAATTATAGTGCAGAAATTATTTTCAGAAGTTTTTAAATAATTTTTTACATTTCTGCAGTTTGTCTATTAAGTGTTTTGTACAATTTGTTACAAATAAAATAATATAAAAAAGCATGTACTATGGCCGGGAGAAAGATTTATCAATTAAAGCAAATTATCTTTTTGCTCCACGTTAAAATGTTTTTCATTTATTATAAACGACACGTGCAAAGTTCAATTGTTTCTTGAAGCATAACGAACAGTCTCTTTTGTTGCTAAAGAGAATTATGCACATGCGGTAGAAAGATGCGAAGTCGAAAGTTAGAATATTAGAGGAACGTTGAAAAGAATCGGCCGGCCGAAGGAATGAATTGAACAGCTCGGAGGTACGGGCGTGCGGTCCCCGGGCGCAGGGCGCAGGTAGGCAATATTTATGCGCGCGCTACCCTTTTCTCCCTTGAAGGGAAACGCGCGGGCAACACACAGGGGTGCATCGCTTTTTTCGGATAGTAAAAAATATGATAATCTATGCTCGGCTGGTTGAGAAAAATATAACTCATTATGCGCGAGGCCGAGGGCACAAAGAGCCCCGTGGCAGCGCGACAAGCGCCGGGGCCGCGCGGCACGCACACAGCCGCGCCCGTGTACCTATCATCCCGCCCGCCTCGCCGGAAAAGGGGTTTCAAAGGGCACAGTCGCCCCGTGGGCACGCACGCGGTGCATATAGATATACATAGAGGACCCCGGCGAGCTAGAGCCCAGTGTGTTTTGTCGGCCGCGCGGCCGTCCGCTCGTTGCCTCGGCTTCCGTTCGTTCGGCCGCATTTCTTCACGCGAGACAACTGTTCCTAATTAATATACCTGCAGTTGCCCCGCAGCCGCGCTCTCGCCGCCTCTCGCATATAGGCCTAAAAAAACTTTTGATGAATTTTTTTTCGGGGCCCTGCCTACCTGCACGCATGCCCACCGCGCAACTTTCCGCCGATCCTTTGCAACGAATTATCCGCGCTTTATAGTCATTTTTAGGGCTGCAGTTATTACTCGTCAGTCGTATATCCTCCCGGGTGCAATTAATTTTTTCCAGTAGACACCGTAAATTTTCAACTAATCCTAAATTTATTAAGTATTGCTCCCCGTAATTATAATTAATATTAAATAAATGACGCTATTCTAATTAAGGATAAAGATTCTATAAATTATTTAGTACTAGCTAATAAAGAACTGTATGCTAACAAGGCATTAAACCGTAATGAGGCTAATTCGCCGTATTTGAGGCAGTAACGCCCTCCAAAATAGTAAAATTAAGTTGTATTTACGTAGGGTATTGATATAAATTTGTGCAACCCTGTCATTAGGAGGAATCGAGCACGATGATCGAGGTCTTTCAATTCGGCCAGAGCCATTAGAGCATTCTTCCAAATGGATGTATCAGGACTGACATTATATCATTTAAGTGGCGATTTGTGTCCGAGAGTGACTTTAAGCTTTTTCAAAAATAACGCCGTCCAATTCGAAATAATCAATAATAAATAATAAATAATAATAAATAATGATTGGGAGGGACTGTAAGAATTTGCAGGCCGGATCACGAGGTGGACTTAATGCGCAAATTGAATAATGCGAGCTAACTGCGCGGGAGCCGGCTCGGAGCATCGTAATGAAAAAATTGATTTCCAAGAAGGAATTGGCGCGCCAGTGGCCGTGCGTTACACTTTAAGTACTCGAAGTGAAAAAGGAAGCGAGCGGCCCGGGCGGAGAAAGCGTCCCTTGGGCCGGCCGCGGGCGCGCGGCCGCCGATCAAAAGTCATTACGTGTAGCGTTACTCCTCCGAGGGGTAATAGCCCCGTTATCGAGAGCGTCGCGGCCCCCCGACGAAAGCCGCGAGATTGCGCCAAATCGATCGGAATGCCATGCAAATTATCGGGAGTAATGGGCGATATCCGCGGCAGGCGGGCCGCCCGGCTCCTCGGGGCGGCTCGCGTGCGCCCGCGGGCTCACGCGAGACCCGCGGCCTGAAACCCGAGCCGGACATTGCGGGACACCGGGGCTTTAGCGCCGCTCGCCGGCCACTTCCCCGCCAATAACGTCCCCGGCAATAAAAAGCCCGCCGACCTCGCGGATTATTCCCTCCCCGCGCGCACAGCACGACATGCGCGAGCGGCCCGCGCGCCTCCCTCCGAGAAGCGCCTCGTGACTCGAGCTGGCCAACTCGAGGCCGGGCGCCCGGTCGACTGGCGGAAGCCGACGCGGTGCCTACAACCCCGCTGGTTGGACCCGCTCGGGAGGTGCGAGCCCAATCGCAGCCGCTCGAGGAACGGGTGCGCAAGAATCAGCTGGGTGGGTCCGCTCGACTCTGTTCCTCGTGTAAACAAAGACGAGTGGCTAGTGCGCATTAGTTGCCCGCGTAAACTTCCCAACAAAGTATGGAACGTTCTTTAGTTTGGCGCGTCTAGTAAAAATAAAAATATTTCTACCATAACGGGAGAGAGTATCGTAATAAAGAATATGCAAATTGTGGTACTATTCTAGAACCATTTCCTCTCTGAAACCCTGGAACCTTTTTATCTTCGGTTCCATATTTTCCGACTATAGAAACGATACTTTGCCGAGAAAACAATGCCCGCAACAAACTTCGAGAAATTCAAGATATCATTCCCGCTCTACTTGCAGGTGCAGCTCTCCCTCCCCTAAATATATAATGCTCTCTGATAGAAGTGAATCTAAAATTTCACCTCTCGGTGGACTATGCTTTAAAATAAGCATCTGCAGAAAATGCGAGGCAGGGAAGGAATATTTCAATCGAAATGACGCACGGGCAGAGAAATACAGAGGTCCGAATAAATATTTCCTGGGCAAAAAGTCACACGCGCCTTCGCTTTTTGGGTAATGAAGTTGCAAGAACAGAAGCCGGCAAAAGTGAATAGTGGCATATGTGCTTGAGAAAAATTGAAGCGGAAAGGGTAACAGGAAGAGGTTGATACTAGGAGCTCTTGTTCTTATTTTCGCGTGCACGTACACTCGCGCCTACTTAGCTAGGAGCACGAGAAGCCATGTATAGAAGCGGGCGGAGGTGGAAGGCCAAAAAGAGGGAGGGAAGAAGGGAAAGAAGGAGATGGACGGAACCCTTGGCCCGAGTTAAAGAAGACGAAAGCAGTGAGAGCACATAGCTCGTTCCACACATGGTGCCAGCCGCGCGCTCTCTCTCCCTCTCTCTCGCACTTCTCAACCCCTTGCGAGAGAGCGCGAGGTTCAGTCCCCGGCTGTGCCGCGCTCTACAGGCCATATTTTAGATCTTATCCCCGAAATTATACGTCTGTCTGGCTGTCTGCTCTCTTTCGCTCGTCCTCCCCCCTCCTATCCCTCGCTCCCTCTCTCTCGGGCTCTCGCTACCTCTCGACTCTTCTTCTTCTTCGCAGGACGTTGCCACTCGGATATCGTTCTCCCGCGCGCGCGCGCCTGAGAACTAATCGCGCCTTGTCCTTCATTCGTGATACAAGTCGGTCGTTTTCTCCCTCCCTCTTCTGTTCCGCTGGGCGGCGTTTCCTTCCTCCATCAATTCCCGCCCTTTTTACCCCGAACGTTCGACTCTTGCATACTATACCTAGACCGAATCTGCTCCGCTGCGACCGGACGAGTGTGCGTGTCCTCCCGGTTTTTTGCCCTTTCTTTTGGGTCAGTGGAGGGAGGTGCAAATTGGAACGAAGGTCGGTTACGGGCGATAATGATACCCTTCACGAGCTTTCAGTTGCTCGGATTTTTAAGGCTTTTACGCTTTTGCGTAGAACGCGCGCGCGCGCGCGAGCCGTCCCTCTTTCGCCCGTTTGCGGCACACCGATCATCTGTCACGGGAGTAGATGAGAATTTCAGGTGGAGCGCATCTAATCGTAACCCTCCACCATACGTTTAAATCGCAAAGCCTGTCGCGATAATTTTTTTATTTAACCGGATTTTTAATGAGAAAACAATATAGAGGAATTTATGTTAATCAAGGAGGAGGAATTTCTAATAGATTTATGACAGGATAATTTTTCAATTTGGAATTTTTTTTTATTTTAATTAGTAAAGTTTACGTGCCTCGCATGAAATTATTTCGAGAGCGTAAAACCAACAACGCTCGATTAAAGAAAAATTTGAAGCTTACGATTGTTTTCAAATTTTTAATATAATCGTCTTATCCAAAAAGCAAAGTCAATGGGGAGGCCTGAATAGCGGCTATTGTGTGCCCTCCTAATACAAACGCATATTCAAAATTGTAAAGGATGCGAGCAACAGCTGTGGAAAAAAATATGCTTCAGTGGTCCTCGAGAGAAAGAAGGCTACTTAGCTGATTTATGGGTAAATAACCCAACCTTTTACACAACCCTTTTCTCCCCTTCCTCTTCCTCTGGCACTGTGGAAGCGGACTAAAGTGTCGGTACATCCTCTCGTCACCGGGGGTAATCGTATGCATTTTACGGAGTTTCGGGAGCCATACTAGGGGCAATTCGTCGGGTTGCTCGTACACCGTGACGCGTGTAACTCGCTCATAAATTTCGATTACTCGCGTATTTTATTTTGTCAATGCCGCGTAAAAAGTTCTTGCGTGCTAGAGATATATATGTGAATGCGTGCGCGTGCAACGTACGCGTATGTACGAGGGAAGGAATTTTATGGGGGTTAGCGAGCGGTCCGGGGATTTTTTCAAAAGAGGGGCTCGACTCGTCTGTCGACGCACATACGCCTGGACTCCCAGCTCGAATCCAAGAGATATACCTGCGTTCCACGAGTGGCGTAAATATTTAACTCTTCTCGAGTGGCCACTTATTCGCGTTTTATGTGTATTTGGATGTCGTGTCCCTTTAATAGATTCTTTCGTATTTGATATTCCTCTAGAGCCTACAAGTGTCAGTATTGACTCTTTTTGTAGAATTAGCCAAATCCCGTAACAATGTACCCATGAAGTCTAAAATAATCTTACTAGGCATAATATCTGTGATTGACAAGGTACAAATAGTAAACAAATTGTGTACAAACTCTATCTAAATAATTTAAAAATAAGTACTACAATAATAAATATAGTGCACCTTATGTTTAATTTTGAAAAATATAGAATTCACTTTTTATAAATGGGATTTCTAAAGTTAGTTGAAAAAAATCTTATGAGATTTATTAAAATATTAGACATAAAACAGGATTGAAAAGTATAAAAGCAAAAAAGGAGAAATCTCTAAAAAAATTCTTTACATTTATTAAAATTTTGTACTTTACCAGCTCGAACGTATTTAATAAAAATAAATAATGGATTGAAAGTGCAAATATACGAATTACATGTATAAAGGCAAGATTAAAATCAACAAGGAATACATATTTTTCTAATAAAAGTAAGGCCCCGCTATAATCCTCGTAAATATTTTTGTTCGGTAAAAATTCAATATCTTGGTATATTTCAGCTCTGACAAATAGGAAAGTACACTTAACCCGGGCGACTCTAGCAAGAAGCAGCGGTGCGACGTATATCTGTTACATACATACATTGTTCAATTTCACGACGTCTCGCTTCAATTCAGTCGGCGGATTTTCCACCATTAGCCCGGCCCTCGTTCCGTCTCTCCTCACCTTACCCCAGCGAGCGGGCGGCTTCCTTTTTCCACCTCCGGTTTTTTTCTCCCTCGCCCCTCGTCTCTCGCGACGCAGCCATGCACCACTTTGTGCGCAAGAAAAATTGGAAATAATATCTCCCTCTCGCTCTCCTCTCTCGTGAAATCTATATGGAGAGCGCACCGAGGTTCGTTCATACGTGACTCGTTATTAAATATTCGCTTGAGCTGCGGGGCGCTGTCGAGAGCGCCCACGTGATCTCGCTAATGGCTTACAATTTTCCATGAATATCGACTCCCCGCGAGCATTTCGAATTGCGGGATACACGGGGAATTTGTTTTTTTTTTGAAAATGATCGTGCCGTGATTCCCTACCGCGCGGATAAACATTTACCTCGCTGCAGAAATTCGCGATACGAAACTCTCGCTCGATGCGTGCGAGTCGCACGGGTCTTCGTTAAATTTAATAAAGCATAAAATATTTTCAGTGCGGTATTATGCTCGTCTCCACTGAATTATTTCATGTAGATATGTCAAAGCAAATAGTATCTGGTACATTCACATATTCACATATTATTTATACATTTTTAATTAACTCAACCGGTGCTTGCGATCATTTTTACGGGAAAAATTTTAATACTTTCAACAAATTGTTCGGTGAAAATAACAGTATTTCTTTTGCAGTTTCTCAAAAAATATTTTATGAGAAAGAATTATTTATTATAATCCAGAATTAAACGAAAATGACAAACCTGATGTTTAGGATAATACTACCATGAAGAGCAATATAATGCTGAATTAAAGGACGAATATTGCAGTAGCCGGGACAATAGCACGATCGAGCTGGGGTTCCAGTATAATAGCCGCGAAGATACTTTTTTTGATCGATTTACGGAGCTTGTCCGTCCATGGTTTAATCTTTCAATTGTGTTTGGGTACTTTCTGGCAACTTTTTATTATATATAGCCCCGAAAACCGGGCTTAAAAGAAATGAAACTTATGCACCTGATGAAATACTTGGATTATGTCCGCTTGGCAAGTTTTCAAGTGTAGGTAACTTAATCTCTGGTTTGACATTACTCTGAATTTCAGTGGATTTTTTTAAATTTGCACAAAGAAATATGTGCATATAGTTATACGAACGATAATCGATTTCCCTGAAATCTTCACAATACTTTTCATATCCGCATGATGATTCTGAAAATGGTTCTGAGTTACCTTCAGCTAGAATTTTTATTTAAATACTTTGGTGAGCATACAACTCAACTAACATGTTAACACAATTTTGCAATAGCCAATCATTTTTATTGCATCTATAGGACAAATATCATGTACGCATAGCTGTAAATAACTGCGTTAGTATCCGTCGGCCGAGTGCTAACCGTTTTATACCTTCCCTTACCTGCAACTTGCTTCTATATTGAGTCATAGTTATTTGTTGTGAGCTATGTACATACCGAATGGTCCATAATATAATTGTGCAGATTTAAATAGATTTTATTGTAAAATCTAACATTTAGAATTGTTGACGGTGAAAAAAAGGTTGCTTTGAAAATTTGGCGTTTTCTTATAATACATAATATACAATAATAATTCAAATAAAAAAGTATTGGCAGGGAAAGATAAAGTATAGTTTGTAAAATACTCTATTTGGGCAATTGTCTGGTATATGAGCATCGGCACCTTGCTGTAATACTCGAATTATTTTCACATTACGCACGGAGTCTTGATAAATCTTTTCTAACACAGGCCAGTAGCGCAGTAGCTTTCTTCGGAAATAAAGAACCGAGGGGTGAGTCCAGGAGCGGCGGGGCTAGTTTAAAGCAGACAAGCGAGGGGCGCGTCGCGGTCGCGGCATTCTCATCCGGAGCAGCAAGTGATCGAAGATCCCGGTTGCGCAAGGGTTGCCCTCGGGTAGGGCGCAGGTAGCGTAATCCCGTGAACGGTCGCAGGTATAGCTGGGCGCGCGCAGGAAAAGGCAGCCCTTGAAAAATGATTGCTCGAGCGGGCGAGCCGCGGCGACCCCCTCGGAAAGCGGCGCCGGCAGCCGGGCCCCGGGGGAAGGGTGGGGAGGGCTCGGTCGGTGGGGGGTTGGATGCGACAGCTCTCCCGAGGACAATGCGGGCAGATTCACACTGGCGGCGGCGCCCGCGGAGGGAGGGGCTCTCTCGCCTGCCTCCTAACTGTCGGCACAATGACACCAAATAGGCGGTTGATTGCACAATACCGCCGTGTTTATCGACCCATCATCGATACGTGGCGCGGAGCCGCGGATTCCCCATTCCCGCTCTGTCTCTCGCTCGGCGGAGCCCGGCCCGGACAGAGAATCCGCGCTGCGCAGAGTCAACAGCCGAATGTTACACCCAATTTGAGGCGCTTAGTGCGAGCGCGATGCCGATTCGCATTACACGATTCGACGATAAAGCGGCCCACCGGGAATGAAAAGGCTAATCGCGCCTCGAGGGCCTCGAACGCGACCTCACTCGAGACTTTTATTGAGATATTCTTCAGTTTCCTCAACGTCCAATTTTTTGCAGATTAACGCTTGTCAATCAAATTCAATAATTTTAAAGACTGCAATTGTAGAATCAATATTTTGTGATCATGTGTATTATATTTGCATGTTAAATTATGCAAACATATAGAAACTTAGGTATATAAGCGATGCCTAAAATTGCAATAAAGATGTGTTTCCTTTATGGTGGTTGATTTCATTTCGCTCTTAAAATGCAAAAAATAAGAGTTCCAGCAACAATATAATAGCTTTCAGATCATCTAATTCAAATAAAAGTGAGAACAAATTTTAATCGCGCGGATAGTTTTTCTATCATACAGTTATGGTTTTTCTGTAATTTAAAAAAGTAATGGTTACGGTATTAAAATGTATTCATATCATAAAGGAAAATAAAAAAAAATCTCATAAAATTGAATTTGTAAACAAATTTTTCAGTAAATTTTTTTTCACTCTAATGATTTTAGTGAATGTAATGTAACTTCTTTTTTTGTTATTTATATATTTAAGTAAGTATTATATTTTAATCCTTTAATTTTTTTTATATATTCTGAATTAACATTGTTACTTATATTCACTGAATCTATATTTATATATGGGTAAATGAGGAGTATATCTCAAGTTTTTAAATTCTGGAAAAATTTGTTTGTATAGTCAAGATGGCAGTTGAATACTGAATCTGGCTTTACGACAAACCTTACATTATACATATATGTATCCAAAAGATAAGCTTCTTGATGAATTCTTTGCAAAGTAAAGATCAAACCGATTATAATATATGAGTAAATTTAATTATATCACATAGAGTAAAGTGAGTACACATAATATGGAGTTTTGATGAAAGAGAAGAAACGATTAAGCTTGATAGATTAAAAGTGTTTTATAATCTGGTGATCTTTATAAGATTTCACGTGATAAAAGATCAGATAAAATGAACTTTTGATAAATGCCTATATATCTGCAAAAATGTATTTACTTTTCATAAACTGCGTAACAGGAACTAAAGTATGTATACATATATCATGGTTGAATGAAATGTTAGAAACACAGGCTCATTCCTGATTATCCCTTGATTCTTTGTTTACGCAACCTCGCACATGAACTATAGATAATAAAGCCAAGTAATGGAGCGTAAGATTGAAATCTGGGGAAATAGCGGCGGATTCGGCGGAATTCGGCAATAAGCCCCGGCTCCCGAGAACCAAGAGAAAGGGAGGCGCGGCAAAGGCGCGGGGCCATTGAGGAGGCCGAGGCGAAATTCGGCTCGACGGCGGAGGCACGGCTCCGGGTCCGCCCGGGCGGCGAGCTTCACGCGGCGCGCCCTCCGCGGAAAGGGGGGCGGGGGCGGGGAAGGCCTCGGGGCCCGCGGGCCCGGCGCTCGGCGCCGATCGATTTTGGCAGGGCCGCGCGCGAACGCGGCCGAGGCGGTAGGCGGGGGAGCCGGGAGCCGGGAGCCGGGGAGCGGGGGAGCCGGGGAGCGGGCCTGGGGTGGGCGAGTGGCAAACTGCTGATCAGCGGGTTTCGGGGTTGGCCGAGGGTGGTGTGAGTATGTGGGGGCTGCGAAGCCGTTGCCAGGCAACGCCGGCCGCGCGGCTAATGGCCGCCACACACGTCACGCGGAGCGGCGCACACCCACCGCGAGCCCTTGGCATCTCGGCCGCGCACGCACGGCTCCTACCTTTCCCCCGGGGCGAGGGCTCGTCGCCAGCTGACGCCGCGCCCGCGCGGATCCTCGCCGGACGCTCCCGGGGAAGCCAGCCGATCGCCAAGGTCCGTCCGTCTCTGGGCCGGGAGGCACCGGCTCTTCTATCATCGGCGGGCCCGGCGATCCGAGTGGGGCGCGTCCTGATTAGCGGGCACGAAGGCCGCGTGCCCGGGGCGAGCGCCTCGATTTGGCGGCCGAGGGCGGGAAAAGGGCGCGCGCCTAACGAGGAATCCGCGGCGGTTAATCGCGCAGGCGCGGAGGGCGCACGTGCGCCGGGGGCAGCTGCCGGGACACTTATGCAAATGCCCGGGCGGCCGAGCTTGCGCCTTTTATGCGGCCTCGCCGACGGGGAATTTGCATCGCGCGCGTCTTCGGCTCGCGCGCTCCCTCCCGCCTCGCGGCCGCCGGCATATTGTCCTCCGGAGGCAAGCCTCGCCGCCGCGGGCTTTTATGCCTCGCGCGCTCTATTATTTTTCGGCTTTATGCCCCCGTATTATTATAATCGCGCCCGCGCGCCTCGTTATTCCCGGGCCGAGAGGTTTTGTTTACGATACGCCTAGTCGAATTATGCACCCGAGATTCCCTTTTCCCTCCCGCCTTTTCGAATAATCCCGGGCTTTTTATGCGCCTAGCGTCGCGCCCGGGATTCCCGCGTCCGCACCTCGTCGACCCTTTGACTTTACGCTCCTTGGCACCGTTGTCTAGCATAACGCCGCGGAAAAAATCCTGTCGCTTTTATTATTCGTTATTATACGCAAGACTTATACGATCCTTTATTAGCATCAATATTCCAGTTGATAAGATGCATCGTCGGCTAGTGGTGCTCGCGCGCGATTGCCCGGCAAATCCATTGATTGAACGCATCCGCAAACTCGCCGCTGAAACATACACAGGATGTAGAAAAAAGCCGGATAATTCGCGAAACAACGGAGCTCGCGTTAATTGACTGGACCGGGCTCGCTGGAGGGCGAGAGGTGGTTTTCATCCGGCGACGCAGCGTTCGGTCCCAACAACAACAGGCCTCCGGCACAACTGGAAACACGGGGCAAAAGCGGGAAAAAGCGGGCAACGGCGGAGGAAAAAAAAGCAGGGAAAAAACGGTCCGAGGCGCGAGGGCGTCAAAGGGGATTAAACAAGGTCGGGGGCGCGAGAGGGAATCCGCGGGCTGGGTTGATTGCGCGCGGGCCAGCGGCAGCCGCTCGCCCAGCGCCCGGGAAAAAAGGGCCGGGGCGCACAATAGAAAAAGCGGAAGGGTGGGCCCAACGGGCGCGCGCGGGCCGACTCTGTCATGCAAATGGGCGCGGATGCCGCGCGTGCCCTCGAATCCCGGGGCATTAGCATATTCGGGCGCGCAGGGGGCCCAGCCGTCCCGGGCGCCCCACTCGGAGGAATTAAAAGCGGGCGAATCCGGGGCAAAGCGCCGCGGGCCGGGCGCCGACTAATTGCCGCCGATTCCCCCCCGGCTTCTGGTCCCGGGCGCCGAGGTGGACGCCGCGGCCGCGGACGCGCGCGAGCCCCGAGGGCGCCCTCGGCAGACGGCCGCGGGCCCGGCCGACACCCGAGCCGCCCCGGCCCGCGGCATACATTAAGCCCGCGGATGGGGAGCGGCGCGCAACCGAATCTCTTTTGATTTATCGGGCCGGCGGCCAATGGGGCCCGGGGTGGGGGCCGATAAAGGGTGGCCGGGGCAGCTGGAGGCGCGGCAGTCGGGGCCCGGCCGCCGCGGCGCCCGGAGGACCCGCCGAGCTCCCGGCAAATCCCCGCGTAATTTCCCGTGTAATTGGCGGTAAGCTTGGAAACGTACGGGCCTCGTTTGTGAAACGTGACGCCGAGGAATAACGAAATCTCGGGGCGGCCCGAGGGCGAGGGAGCCGGCGCGGCTCCCCCGGAGATTCATGGGTGCGCGGGGGCGCCGGGCGCTAAAGGACTCCTCCTCGGCCGGGCCAGCCAGTCGGCGACTCCCCGTAAAGCATCGAGGCGGCCGAGCACCGGGGCGCAGTAGGTCGGCCGCGGCCGGGCTGCAGGTAGGCGGCTGCCGGGCGAATAAAGACCCGGAGCCCGGGCGCGGCCGGAATTGTCAATTCCGCAGTCGAACGGGGGAGTGGGCTTAGGCGCGCCGGGCGCGCCGAGCCCCTGTCGCCGCCTCCCCCGACCCCGGCGCCCTCCTATTTATATTATTATTAAACATTGCGATGCGCCGGGGCTCATGCATACCTCCGGCCATTGGGAGGCCATCCCGGGCTCCCCATTCCCAGGGATATATTCATTCGCCCGCGCCGGTCCTTTTCATCCCCCGCGCGGCCCCGCAATACTTACGTCTTGTCTATTCCGCGAGGATATTTGCGGCTTATATTCGGCTCGCATGCAAATCTCGCGCGCCATACTTGATTTCGCGCGAGTGAATTACAAGAGGGAGCGAGCGCGAGGTCGCGCCGCCAGCTTGCGCCCGTCCACTCCCTTATCCCGGCGCCTTCTTCCCTCGTGCTTCCTTGCCTCCTTGCCTCCTTGCCTCTTTGGCTTCTCGGCGGCTGCCTCCGCCCGCGCCGCCACCGCCGCCGCCGCCGCCGCCGCGGAAAAACTCATCTTGTTCAAGGAGCCTCGTCCGACTCGAAAATGGTCGGATTACTTTGGGGATATTCTTTCCGCGCGGCTCCCGACTCCGGCGCCTTCCTCTCCTCTTCTTTTCCACCTTTTTGCCCAAAGCAACGTATGCAGGCCGCAGTGGTAAATTTCAAAAACGCCTCCCTCGTGGCTTTGTCTGCTTTCTCTCCTTCGAGGCGTCCCCGTTCGCCTCGTTCGCTCGATTCTTCTCCCCGAAGGCCCTCGGCGAGAGACCCGTGCAATTTACGCGTTACACCACCGTCGCCCGGGATGATTCCTCCATTTTTAAACTCTACCAGTCAATACGTTATTATGGCCATTGAATTATTCTCGGGCAGCGCCTGGCTTTCCTCGGCGCGGCGGCTCGGCTACGTCATCGCAGCCGCGCGAGCCCCGTCAATATCTCCAATATCTCCGAGAATCAAGATAAACCGTTGGGCAAAAACTAATCTACTTGGCCCCGAATAGAGATTTCTGGAAGTTTTCAGAGCGCGTTCGGCTGATCGTGTAAAACGCTTAGCGGTTCGTCGGGACGAAGGTGGAGCCAATGAATCGAGGGCGGGGAGCGCTGCTGTAGGGGCGAGTCGGGGCGCCGTTAATTCCCTCCAGGCCTCGCGCGTCACCCGGGAAATTGATAAAAATACGGGCCGCGCCTCGGGCCGGCTCCTCCATTTGCATCATCCATCAGGGTTACTCCTCTGGCGACGTCGGCGGCGGCGGCGGCGGCGGCGGCGACTGCCAGCCAGCGGCTCCCCTTGTTCCGGCCCCACCGAACTCCTCGCCCACTCTTTTTCCCCGGACGGTTGGCCCGCCTGCGGCAAACGGGGCCGAAATAGCCAGATTATAAGGCTCCTGCGCCGGATAGGAGCGAGCCGGGCGTATTTCACCGAGCGGCCCTCGCGACTCGTGGCGGCCCGTTACTCGCAGGCCGCGCCTAATTGCGCGTGTCCACGGGGGCATTAGCCGATGATCGGTACGGAGGCGCGCTACTCGGGGCACATGTATATACATCCCGCGGGCTCTCTGCCCTCGAGCCGGGGCCGCGGAGGCTCGGCGACCGGCCGGCAAACTAGTTGGTATTAGTCCCCCGGCGCGGGCGGGGCCGGGGAACGCGGGCCGCGGGCGAGAAAGGAGGGGGCCGAAGACCGGGGGATTGACGGCCTCGTCCTCGCGGCCCCGGAAGGGAATTCGCAATTTTCGAAAATGACTTGTAAACGGGACTGCAGGTGGAGCCGGGCGGAAATGAAACTGGCGGGCGCCGGCGCGGCGCTCCGAGTGCGTCGCCGATTCAATTCCGTTATTGGGCCGGCAGATTTGCCCGCGCCCGGCTCCCGGACGTAAAGGCTCCTTTTTACGATGATTTGATTTCTACGAGAGGGCGCGAGGAAGCCCGAGAGCCGAGGGCCGAGTCGAGGGCCCGGCGCACCTGACGCTCCCTGCCCTACTCCCCGCCCAGATTTCCCGCGCCACTCCTCCCTTACTTTTCCCGCCGAGGATTAACCTTAGGAGAGCGTAGAAATACCTTCGACCAAGACCATTCCTCCTGTACAGCGGGTACGCGTCGGAAAATCCTGGAATGTCGAGCAGCTTCGCAGTCGGTAGCCAGCTCGCATCGCTTGGACTTCTTTTCGACTGACCGTGCGCCGAGGAAACGGAGACGGTGAAAAAGAAGGGCCGAGCTGGACGGGAAGCTGCGAGGGAAATTCGCCTCCACCGGTGGGGTGGAGGAGCGCGAGAAGCTGAGTGGCGGAAGGGGTCGGGCGGGGGGCCGGGGGGGGGCCGGGTGACGGGTGTCAGCCGACAAAACCTGGCGGGTTCGTTTGCGCCCGGGTCTCTCGCAGAGGCACACTCGAACGGCGGGCGGGAGGCGTAATGGCGCGGGCGCATCGACCGCGGGGCCTCGGGGCGTCCTCCTCGCGGCGTGTACACACTTCCCGGGCGTCGGGGACTCCTTTCACGGGCGGGGGTAGGTGGGGGCGGGCGAGCCGAGCGCCGCCCGGGGCTTTTGTGCGCGGCGTACCTGGGGGCCGGCAACTTTTTAACAAGGCCTCGTCCACGCCCCGGATAATTTTCCGCCGCGGAAGTCCGGGCCGCGGGGCCGTGCGTGCGCGTGTCGGGGGAGCCGCCCGCCATGACGGATGCGAGGGCCGCCGCGGGGGCCAAATTTATGGCCGCGTGTTTTTCAGATCTGACTCCTCTGCCGCTCTATATGGATTTTATAATGCCGTTCTCCTGAAAAATTGACTGCCTCGCGCGCCCGCCGCGCCACTTGTATTCTTTCAATTTCACGCGGCCCCTTTAGCGCCCGGCCGCGAATATGCGCCAATTCCCGGGTAATGCGCGCGGGCGATGAATTTCCCCGGGAGCCGCCTTTCTGCGATTAATGATCGCCCGGCCCCCGGCGCCCGCCTCGCGGATTTCCCGGGAAACCAGTGCGTCCACGCGCGCCTTCCTGAGAAATGGTCCCGGCCCCCCGGCTTCCCGGCTCCCCGGCAAATGCCCCCGCCAATTCCGAGGCCGCGCTACCCGCACGCGCCCAGAGGCCGCAGGGCGCGTCTGCCAGCCCCGAGCGCGTTCCTCAATTTTGATTGACTGCGCCGCGGGAGCGGCAGCTGCCTCCTGCCCTCGCCCGCACTCGTATTCAGCTCGCGGAAACGGCCCGCGACGCCTCTCGTCGCAGCGAAGCAAAACAAAAAAATGGCCCTCCAGCCTCGAAACGGACTCCCCCGGCGGATGTCCGGGCGGCCCTTCCCCCTTTGCCGGGGGCAGGCAGCCGCCTAATTGGGAAAAATCGTTATCTCGCGACTGGGGCTCCGAGCGCTCCTCGAGGAGCGGGCTAACCTCCGCGGCGCGTTCCAATTCCGCGGGCCGGCTCCCATTTATCAAGTGGGCCGTTTATTGTTTTCCGCGCCGCGGGCCGCATCAGCATGGAAAGCCCCTGTATACACACGCGTATATAGATGCGCGGGCTGAGGGATGAAGGATGAGGCCCGATATTAAGGAGGCGCCCGGGGCGGCGCCCGATAGCGCGCGCCTAAGCCGCCCGCGATAAGGGTGTAGTCTGGCGCGCGAGCGAGCGCCTCGTATATATTCGGGAGGCTTGATCCTTTATCTCGCGGGAGAGGCGGCCGCATCTCGCCGAGAGGCAGTTTCGCGCGGCTTCCATTTGAATATAGGCTCGAAATTCTTTGATAGCGCGGGGGCGCGCCCGTATTAAAAGTCGCTATATTTTCGAGGGCAGGGTTTATGGGCCGCTGCAGGCGCCCCGCCCCTAGGCCCCGAGCCCGCGTTATATTTCGACGCCCGCGCGCGCGCGGATTTACATCTGAATGCTCATTTTATTATTGCACTCGATGCGGAGGCCGGCGGCGCGCGCCTCAGCCGCGGGCGAGTTCTTCCTCCTCCGGCGCGCGTGTTCGATTATCAAACGCGCTTATACGACTACCCTCGAAAACATTCTGCCTACTCGAACATTTCTTGTTTTTATTCCTCTCCTGTAAAATCGACCGTGTAAGTGGGTTTCGTTGTGCGCATTAGCCGGATGCTTTGTCCCCGGGCTCCGAGGCCCGTGGATTATTTTTAACCGGCTTTCCTCGCCGCGCCTTATACTACTGCAACAGTGCAGCGCCCGAGTGGATTCGGCTGATCGACGAGTCGAAATCCCGCGCGGGCCAGGCGCGAGCTAATGCGCGGGCCGATCAGGCGAGAGAAAAAAAAATAACGGGCCGATTGAAAATGTCCTTTTAAGAAGCGCCGGGGGCGGGACGACACGAGGCGAGATAGACCGTAAAAGATTACTGGGCGGCGTGCGGCGAGCGGCGAGGGCCGCCTCGAGCCCCGGGCCCAGGCGCGGGCGGCTGCGGCGCGCGAGCGCGGCATCTCCCATATCTCATTACTCGGAGAAAATCCCTCTCTCCATCTCATCCCGGGCTCCTCCCTTTTTATACCTTTTTCTCTTTTATACTGCAGTTATTATGCACGCATTATCGGTGGTTTATGGTGACGCGCTGATTTTCGCGAAATGGAGCGGAGCGCGTGGCCTCCGCGCCCGAGGAGGATTTGCTCGATACAACCTCAAAAGAGAAGATCCCGGGACTTTATGCGCGGGGGCGCATATATACCGAGATTCGCCAAAAGAGGGATTATTCCTTGTAAATTGAAACGGCGCCTTTGCTTCTATTAAATATGGAGTGTATAGGGTATTTTACGATAGGATTGGGACGCCAGTTAGGGAGGGCCTTGCGAGGAAGGACTTTGCCCTGATCCCGTGAGTAATACATGATACGCGCCAAGGCAATAATCTCCTCCCCAAGCTCTCTTCACTGCAAATCCAATTACTTTTTGGACTGCTTTTTCCGCGAACTCGCAAGCCGGGCGCTCGAAAATTTAGCCGTTGGAATATACACTGCTCGGCTGATTTTGACGGCCACTGGCAGAAGAGCGAAAACAAAGGTTCGCTGCCGGAAGAGGAGGGAGGAAAGGCTGAAGAGGGGGTTGGCGTGGGTTGGGGTGGGGGAAATATTTGGCCCAAGCGGACGTCGGGGGAAACGGGGCCGCAGGAGGTGGGTGGGAATCCGCTTTGGGCAGGTCGCCGGTGCCGCGGCGGCGTAATTTTGTCAATTCTGCGCTGGGTTTTTCGCGAGCGACTCGCGGGCCGGGCGACGCGGGCGCGCTTCCGGCGCATTCAGATTTATTGAAATCGAAGGATCTCGAGGTGAGCGTCCTCGGCTCCGTCGCCGTCTCCGCGCTGCAGCGCCGCCAGAGCGAAATAAGATTTTGCGTATTCCGACAGACGTCAGGACCATTACTGCGGAGAGAAACATAGCGAAGAAAGGAAACAGCCGCGGCGGCGGCGGCGGCGGCGGGAGATTTGCCGGGCGAAGGCGGAGAGCGAAATTGAACTGGAAGACGGAGGGATGAAGGCGGCGCGGGCGCGGCGGCCCCGTTGTGTCGGCTCGCGGGGAGCCGCCCCCCCCTCCCCGAGCCCCCGACGACCCCGAGCCCCCGCGAGATTGTTATTTTGAAAATTGATAGGCGCCCCACCGGCGACGAATTGCCGGGGGCCGCCGCCCGGAATGCGCGCTCGGCTGCACCGGCGCGCGGGATCAAAGTCTGGGGGCGCGGGCGGGGCCTCCTCTGACCGCGTCGCCGGCAAACGACTCCCGGGCGGCCCTCGGCGGTCCGACGGCGAGCGGCGCCACGCGACAGGCCCGAGAGGGAGGAGCCCGCGCGCGTCGTCGATCTCGGAATGCCGGGTAAACCCGGGAAAATGGAGGATCGACTCGAGAGCGAATTGGGTCGTCGTCCTCTCCTGGAGCCGAGGCTCACCGAGCCAAGTAACTGGCTTCGCCGCCAGAGATCTCGGCGGAGACGGGCCGACGCCCGAGGAGATTGCCCCGGATTGCCGCGGGAGGCTGCAGCCGGGGATCAGCCGCGGAGCCGCTCGCTCCGGGCGGCCCTGCCTCCTGGACCGCCTCGGCGAGCCGACAAAGGAGCCAGCGGCCCCCTCGGCGCGGGTGCGTATCGCGCAGCCGGGGAGAAGACGGGAAGGGCCGGCTGTCGCGGGGGGATATCGATTGCCGGGAGCCGGCCGGGGCTTTCCGCTCGAGGAGCCCGGGGACGCGGGTAGCTCTCGGGGCGCGTGACGCGCGGCCGGCCTCCGCGCTCCCGGAGGGCCTGCCGGGCTCCCTCAAAGGGTGGAGCGCGATCGGCGCTTTTTACCGAGGGCCGTCCCCCGCCGCCCCGCTAAGGAGCATAAAGGGATTGGCCCGGGGATCGGCCCTCTTGAGATATTCCGAGCGCGGCCCGGGCGCCCCGCCGCCCCCGACGCCCCGAGCGCCCGATGAAAAATAAATTTGTTCGATTTAAATTACATTTGCCGGGGGCCGCGCAAGGCCTCCTTTCTTCCTTTTGCCAGTTTCATCGGCGCCGCGGCTGCAGACGCCGACCTCGCGACAACGTCGCGCCCGGGCCCACCGACCTCATCCCAAGGACTCGCCGGCTCACCCGGAGATTCGATGCACTGGAAAAGCAACTTACCTGCAACAAAAACAAAACAGAGGGCTTTAGATTCGAGCTCGCGCTTCCTCGGCCGATATTGGCACTCGGAGGGAAAGCTGGTGAATAAAAATCGCGGTGTAGGCTTTCGAGGCCCAGCCCCAGTCCATGCTGTGTTTTCGAACAATTTTTCCGAAAGGAAATTGGGGTTGAAAAAAAAATTGGGCGCATTAGTCGGTAGGCAATTCGGATAACGAGGTGAACATGGCTACGGGTACGTAAACAAGGACAAGCGGGCGCTAATCCCCCGCTTGGCCCCCAATCGATTAGCCGGGAGAGTAGGTAGAGGGAGCGGTGCTCGATATACGTCAGCGGGGCGACGGGCCGGGCGGCGGCGCGGGCGGGATGCGCCTCGAAAAGCCGTCGGATGCGCGCGCGGCTAATTGGCGAGAATAACGAAGGCCGGGCCGGGGCCTCGGGGGCGTCAGCTGATCGGCTCCCTCCGTGCCCGAGATCCGGCGCGCGCCGCCGGGGCGCAACAGGTCCCACTTAATTATTGAACAGAGGAGAGAGAAAGCGAGGAGGGAGGGCGCGCCACTTGGTTCTCGCGGGGCGCTGTTTGCGCCGGCGCGCAATCAGCCGCCCCCGCGATAAAAGTCCGAGTGCCGCGCCGCGCCGGGGATTATATCGCCCATCGAGCAATTTCTTTTTTCCCCGATTCATCGGGCTCCCCGGAGAGGCCGCTTCCGGGAATCGGCCGCGGGCCGCCTCATTGGCCGCCCGCGGCGATCGTAAACGCGCGCGGGGCCGCGACCTGGACGCACCCGCGTCGGCGGGGCCCGGGCAAAGTGGAAAAGTCCGACTGGCGCGCGTCCCCTGTGTAAACTGGGGAAATTAGCGAGATTTACACGCGGCGTAAACGCGGGAGTGTCTCGTAAAACTTCCGGATGCCCTCGCTCTCTATCCCGCGCTCTTCTCCGGCCGCCGCCATGGCGTCTCCGCTCCCAAGATGCATGCGTATGGCTTTCGCGCGGGCGGGAGGGAGCCGGTGGCAGCCCTCGGTATCGCCGCCGGAACTAACGGCCCCATAAAACCCCGCCGAATATCGCTCGGCAATGGCCGAACTTTCGATATCCCGCGCAAACAAGATTACGCGCGGGGGCCGGGGGCAGCCCCAGCGAGATTGAAACGGCCTGCGCCACTCGGGCCGCGGGCCCCGCCAGAGGACGCCCGCGACTTTTTCCTTTGCCCAACTGAGCCACTCGCTGCTCCTTCCCGGCTCTTTCTCTCCCGTCTATGCATATATACTTTCAATGGCCGGAGTGTGTCTTCCGGAGCTATTTGCTCTTCCGCTTTTATAGTTGCGCGACCTTAAATGCCTTTTCTTCGTTTAACTTGTTGGTGATTCGGCTGGAAACCATAGATTTATCTACATCGTTGCGAGACTTCATGGTCCCTTGTCTTAATATCATGACAAAAGTAGGATGCGGTTCTTACAAAGTGATTTCTTGGCAGTAAAATTTAAAGAAATACCTTCAGTAAGTTCTTGTTATACGTTCTTAACTTCTTATGCGACTTTCTCCATGACTTTTTCATTCCTTTTTTCTGTAGAAGCGTGACTGTCAAAGTCAGAATGCGTATAGCAATGCGTATTCAGCAATAGGAAAGTATTGGATTGAGAATATTGATGATACATCAAATCAAGATGGATACATGTATGCGTTGAATTATACAAAAATATGGAAAATGTACAAGTTAAGGATTCATTAGATTTAAATCATTTTGTTAAACCATACTATGGCATACCAAATATGATGCAAACAGAAATACAGATTACAATATTTTTGGATAGTTTTGTCTGAAAGTTTGTCTAACGATTTGTAAAGTACTATTGCTATAGAAAATATAGTTTAGCTCAAGCCATCGGAAAAATGTTTATTACTGTGCAATATGGTAACATTGCGTAGAATTTTGTTATTGTAGTATAGCATTATTTCGAATGAAAACTTTTAAATTTAATATAAAAAATGTTCTTATCTATTTACCGTACAAGTCCTACAAGGAGGTCTAATACTATCCAGTATTCGATGTTACTCTAGTGCTTTGCAGAAAAATGTCAGTTTTCGGATTTCCTTAACGCGTTTATTTATGTGCCTAAAAATCAAAAAACCACAAAACCCTCAACCCTTTGAATTTTTTCGATTAAATTACCGGCGAATTATTTGATCGCAATAAAAACAATTAATTTGTTCAAATGTACCGACTGGTTCTTCTAAAGAAATACTATATCGTAAGATGTTCTTTGAATAAAATTTGCGTAAGAGCTCCAAAAACATGATTGTAAAAATATACGAGTGACGTGTAATTTGGACGTTTAGTAATTCACAAGGAAATGGAGCGGAGGAAATGTTGTTTCTGAGAGGGAGGTAGAGATAGAGCGCGTGCGAGTGCATTAAGTATAGACTGCAGAAATGACGGAGACAAAGGATCTGGCTCAGCCGCCGACAGCTCCATCCTCCATTCTGGTTGAAATTTGAAAAAGAGCGCGGATAGGCGGCATTTTTCACTCGATCGCTCAGAGGCAGCGCTCGGCGTGATAGATGGGCGGGCGGCGGGCGAGGCGCCCGGGATCAATCGGGGCGCGCTTCGCCGTCTCCGGGCGCAGGGGGAGGGCCGGCGGGCCCCGGGCCGCGGGCGACATATTGGCCAAGTTCCGCGGGCGGGGCGGCTCCCCCGCGGGCCGGGCGCACTTCATCCACGTCGCTTGGCCCTTGAATAACGGCTCATTGTGCGGGCGCGGGCGACATTAGTCATCCGGGTAAGCAGTGCCGGCGGGCGGCGCCCGGGCGCCACGTCGAACGGCCAACTATTACGCGCGCTCAGCGTTTACTTTTCCGAGCGCGGGCCGCTCGTCGCGCGGTGATGGATGGCCCCGGGCGCCTCGGCTGCGGCCCCGCGGATTTACCTATCTGCGCGCGGGGAGCCAAGGCCGCCGCCGGCCGGGCGCGATAGCATGTATCATCGTATGATTTATTATCGGCGGCGGCGGCGGCGGCGGCGGCGGCCTCCCGGTGAAGCGGCTCGCATCCGGCCCCGCCCGGCTCTTTTCCGCCGCGCGCCCCAGCTATCTCTCGCCGAGTCGCTCCTCTCCTCGTCTTATCTTTGAGATGCAAAGAGGAAGAAGGCCGGGGGGGGGGGGTGGGCTGCCGGCCCGGGGAAGCGGGAGATACGAGCCGCCGGCGGCGCTGCCACCGGAATTGCGGCTCTTTGAACTTTGGGAAATGCAGCGCGCACGAGCGAGGGCCGCGGCCATCGGAGGGCAACAATGGCCCGGCTTCCGAGCGGCTCTCGGCCCCTCCCCGGGAGGGCCGACTACTCCGCGGGCCCGACCAGGTGAGCCGGGCCGGCGCGCGCAATCTTAATTATTTTATCGGGCCTCGGGGGCGCGGCGCATCCGCGATATAAAGTTCGGGCCGCGGGCGCGAGCGGCTTTACGAGCGGCCCCGCGGGAGGGGGCGGGGCCGAGCGCCGGCCCGCGAGACGCCCTGTTTATGTGTCGTCGAAGAGCGTTTATGCTCTCGATGAAACTTCCTTCTTTCAGGGCATAACCGATACGCCTTGGCGTCGGCGGCGCCGCCGAGGGCCGCCGGGCGCAGATAGGCGGCTGAATATTGATAATCCACCCCCGGGCCGCGGGGGCATTACGCCGGCTACGCGCCCCAATGTCCTGATAGCACTTTTCCACGGCGTAAATAAACGCCGTAAAGGCATTTTCCATTTTCTTCTAACCGCATAGCGAGCACTAAAATGTAATATGAACGTCAACAGTCCTCGGGATGGAAAAAAATATGTTGCAAATATATTCTGCATTTACGATGCGCCCGGCGCGCCGCGGCTCGTAACGGCCTCCCCGTCGCCGAGTCGCCGAGTCGCCGGCTCGCCGGGCCCCACTCTTTTGTACGCGCTTTACACTCCTCCACCTGATTCCCCTTTATTAAGCAAACCCCGAGTATTCAAATTGACTGACGTGTCTCCCGGTTATACGCGCAATAGTAAACAAAAAAGTATCTCCATACCGAGCCGAGCTCCCCGCGCCTATTTTATTTTATGAAACACCTAGTAAAATCTGTGCTTTTAGCCACATTCTCGTCAAACTCCACCGCTAATCCGTTTATAGGCTTTGACTCCAACTTGGCGCAGGGCTCAGCGGCTAAACCATATCGAAATACACACCGCACGCGCTTTTTCGAAACTTTCCCATCGAGCAAATAAAAAGTTTGAGTAAGCCGTTTCATCGCTTTTTCATTGCACAAATAGAAAACAAATCGAAAAAAGCGTTACAATAATGTTTGATTGATTCGCGGTGCTACGCACGCGCAGCCATAAAGCGAAATTTGAAACGAATAAAGACGTCGAAAAGAAGGGAAGTGCGACTCGGGCCGTGAACACGTAGGAGGAACAAAAGAGGCGTATAATCGCTTTTCCAATCTCGGCCGCGCGCAAATCACGCGCGAGCCTTTGTACCTTCGTTTGTTCTCGGGTGCAAATCTAATCTGCAAATGTGTAGGGTAAATCGGGCGCGCTCGCAACGCCGCGGCCCCTCCCCCCCCCCCCTCGGCAGCGGCCCCCTTATCAAAGCGTCCCGGCGGCGAGCGGTCTCCGCAAATATCGCGAGGGGCGGGCACCCGCGGGATGAAACCCGAGAGGAAATCCTCTGGTTAAATAAGAAGCATGGTAGCGAGCGACGGGGGCGTAGGCGGCACCTGCCACCGCGGTAAAAGGGGTTGTCTCTGATTGAGCCTCTCGCAAAGAGGACAAGCGAGGAGAGATAGAGAGGCCATTACGTATCAGTTTACTCGGCGAATCAATTTCACCCGCTAAAAGCCGACCATAAATTTCAACAGTAGCTAGTTCAAGCGAAGAGTCACCCCCTCCCCCGGGCGCCGAGGTTCCCCCGCAGCCACTTGCGCAGCTACTCCCCGGCCCTCGTGCCACCGCCGGCGCTCGGCTGATTCGGCGTTTCTTGACGTTTTTCATTTTTCCCTCTTCGCGCGCACGGCTCTCCGGCAATCTTCCGGGCTCACATTACTTTTCGGGGACAGCCTCCGCCACAAGTATATCTTCCATCTTTAACGGGATGTCGGCCTCCAGCCGCCATCGGGAGGAGCCGCTGCGGCGCAAAATCCGCTCCTTCGAACCTCAACCAATGGCCATTTGAATGGGCGTTATTGACTGTCATTTTTAAGCATTAGCCTTTGGTAATTGAGTAATTACGCGTCTTATTGTGCGTCAGTTGTTTATTGTAGCTTACGTGAGTCGTGCGGATTAATGTGATAGACATCGAAGTCTTGCATCGCCGTACAGCTTCCCCAATAGTATTACAAAACTTGAAACGTAGAAGCTTGCCGGAGAAGAAGTCGCGCGGGATAAAGGGAAAGGAGGATTTCTAAATGGGAAACATCCCCGGGTTTTCAGATGATCGTTTTCAAAAGGGCAACACGGGGCGCGGAGGTCGCTTCAGATCTTCCGCAAGGGTGAGTTCAATACTTCCTTATCTTGACGAGGCAAAGTTTAAAGGAATGACGCTCGAGTTCCTACCGGGATACTCGGAGCGGCCCGTCCCTCGGCCCCGTTTGTTTTCCTCCCCCTCGCGCCCGATCCCCGAGCCGCCGACTCTGATATTTTCCCCAGGCTCGAGCGAGATAAAGAAAAGCGCGCAGTGTTTCATATCGCCGATTTTCCGAAAGACTGCCCGCGCCCGAGCCTCTGTATCGGCGGTAATTTCATAAGGAGGCACCAATTTCTCTCTCGCGCCCTCTGCTTGCCCCACCCCCGGCATTCCTGAGCCGCTCGACTTTTTTGTCAAGTTTTGTCGCGCATCCATTCGTTATTTCCGGCATGTGGAGCGCGACGCGTATCCGCGTTACGTGGATAACAAACATTGACTGGCGAGCGGATAAAAAAAAATGCAGAAGAATTGAAAAAATGCCGGGGCGAGTAGGGCGCGAGGCTCGCAGTTGGCGGGGCGGGCACGCGTGGCAGCCTCGCGGCCAACTTGCTTTCTCATAAAACTCCATATTAAATTCCGAAAGGCTAATTTGAATTTTTCGCAGCTTTCCCGCGCTCGCGTGTGCTGGCCGGCGCGCGTGCACTCGCGGGCGGACGGACCGCGGCCGTACGCGTGCGCAGGATTTGAACGCGGGGGAGGAGAGCGCCACCCCCCCCTGGGTCGAAACTCGGAATTTTTCGAAGAATTTTCTTGCGCGTCGGGGCGGAGGGAAAAAAGCAATTGCGGGCGAGGAGCCGCGGGGCTCGCAATAGACAAACGCCGAGGTGGAAAGTTACACGCAAGCGGCGGGGATTACCGCCCAATCACCCCGGTGACTAGTCGCAGCCCCGAGCACTGCGGCCTGACGAGCGGCTGCGGCCAGATAAGTGCGGCCGTACATATAAAACAGAGGGAAGTCGCGCGGCGACCTCCTTGGGGCCTTTGTGCGCGCGCCCCTCGGCTAGGCGCGCAGCACCCTTTTCTCCCCCGGCGCCGCGGAGGAAGGCTGCGCGCGACAAGGACGGCCCGCAATCAATAGGCACCGCCGCGGCTTTGGCATGACAATCAAGAGTCGCGGGGGCGGGAGCGACACGCGAGGCATACAGCCGGCGCGGGATCCGCCTCCTCGTCTGCGGCGCCGCCGGGGCCCACCCGCCGAGGCAGCCCCCGACGCGTAGCCCATTGATTAGCCGGCCGCGGGCCAAGCCGCGGGGGCCTGGCGACGGGCCGCGCGTCGGGGACAGGCCCGGGGATCACCGCCGGGGCTCGAATTGTACGGGCGGCGAGGCGCGCGGGGGCCCGAGGCCGGGACTCTTACACCGAGTGATATGTAGAGCGCGCGTCGGGGGCTGAGAGGCGGCAGCGGCGCCGGAATTCGTCGGGGAAATCGCGGAGCCCCGAGTCCCGACAGCCTCGTCTTCTGCCAATGACGTTGGCTCGAGCCTCTCTTCTATTAGGTTACCTGCTCTATCCGACTGCCGGGGCGCCCGGATCGCAGTCGCGTCCCCTTTTCCCCGGCGACTGCGCTGCCAAGAGCGCGCGAGGCGTCCCCCCCAAGGCGCCACCCCGCCGCCCCCCGCCGCCACCCCCGCGGATCGGCTGGCGCGGCTGCGGATGCGCCACCGCCCCCGACTCACCCCCCCGCGCCCCGCGACAGCCAGACACGCGAATCCCCGCAGCCTCTTCTCCCGGGCCTCCGCGCCCGTATATACGCCCGCGCCCCCGTGAAAGACGTCGACTCAGCCTCCCGCTCTCGCCTATTCGCGCTCTACACGTGCGCGCCTCTATCCTAAATCCCAAACAACCCTCCTTCTGACAATTTTTATTCCCGCGCTGCCGCCGCCGAGGCCGCCGAGGCCGACGAGACCGACGAGCCCGACGAGCCCGACGAGCCCGACGCCAGGGGACTTCACTTTTGCAATTCTGACACTTTTCACGCGCGCCGCGCCCGCGCCGCCCCGCTACCCCTGTCTCGCGTATTTGGAAATTCGATATTTCGCGATATTAAATTTTTAAATCTTCTTAGAGCGCCGCCGCCGCCGCCGCCATCGCTCGGCTTGTCGCGTGCGAGCATATTTTTCAATATTCCGCGGGACGATTTGAGTGGTGCAATGCTCGAAACTGCAACTGCAGCCACCCTCGCCTCCGCGGATCCGGAGCGAGTCTAAGGCTCTCGGAGCTGCAGCTGCTCCCTTCTACATCGTCTCCGGGGTAATCGACCTTCGACGTTTTTAACCTCCTGTAACAAGAAGCCCATTTTTCCTAGGATTTTCCAGATTCGTCAAGCTACGTCTCGCGCATGTTCGACATCCTTCTACATCGACATTATCCTACATCCAAACTTACTTGTCGACATGCGCTCAAGGGATAAAATAACCCATGCCATCCCAGGGAAAACTGTATATTATTCCTTTCTTGACAATTGTAAGATCTTTGTTGTGTGAAAGCAAAGTTAAAAAAAGTTGTAGCCATAAGTGAAGATGAAATTGGGGAAGGTGGATGAATTCCTAACAGAAGGGGAGAAGGGCTTGTTTGGCGTTAAACCAAGCACGAGGAGAACTCGGAGTTGCTCGGTGTGGGTGAAGAATCAAGTATAGAAAGTTTAGCGAGAATCTTGGCGGGAGTAGACGTTAAATGGCAGAGCAAACGTTCTAACTAACTCTGAAGTACTCGTGCGAGGTAGCTAACCAGGGAGGAGAGCAGCGGAGAGGACGAGTCGGAAGAAGTGGAAGGAGGCCGGGGTGCCGAGTTGGGGCGCATAGAGAGAAAGGAAGAAGCGGAGAGCTGGCGAGACGAGAGAAAAAAGTGCCGCGAAGGAAGAAGGGATATGTACGTGTCTCGCGAATCCTGGATGGTAACTGAATTTCCCTGGTAAAATATTCACCCCGCATACCTCGGCCTGCGTACGTACATATCGCTCGCTTTTCTTTGTCACTGGCGTTTCAGGCTCTCTCGCATCTCTCGGATCTCCCGCATCTCGGCGCCTCTCCTCGCGGCCTCCCTATTTATTCATATTTGCTCTCGAGCGCTGCAGGGATAAGGCGTCGGTGCAGGCGGGATCGCCGTCGGCGCCCCGGGCGTCTCTGGGGCGCGCGACTAGTCGAAAAAGCCTTGGGGCCGAGGGACGGCCTGGGGGACGGCCTGGGGGACGGCCTCGGGAACGGCTACGCAGTGGCTGGCCGCTCGGGGGCGTCACGTCTGCATTATTGAATGTGGGCAGAGGCGAGACGGCGGCGGTGGCGGCGGCGGCCGACGGAGCCTCTGCCGGGGATTGCCAGGCAGCCGTCAGTCCCGCGCCCCCGCCGCCGGATGGATGGGGCGCGCGGGCGCGCGGGCGCGAGATGAACCGGCTGAAATTCTGGAATAGGATGCTGCGGCCCGGGAGATGCCCCGCTCCCCGGGCTCTGCTCGCCGCCCTCTGCACGCGCTCCTCCCGCCCCATAATACCGGCTTATCGCAGATTACGCGCGCGAGGAGCCGCCCGCGCCGCCCGCTGCACCGGCAGCTCGCGCGCCACCTATTGAGAGCCGCCCGAGAAATATGCAAAGCGAAATGTTATATTAAATTAGATTGGATTTACTTTGGTTATAACAAGTAAATATGGCGCGGCGAAAATGCCTTATTTCGGCAGAGCTGCACCGGGCCCATCGTCCTTTCCCACCTCTCGCAGCCCCGCGAAATTGCCTCCCGTCTTACCCTGCACCCGCCCGCCTTGCCTCGCCTCGCCTCGCGCCCAAGGCTCTCTCGGGTATTTTTCCAAAATTTCCAGCCGTGCTATTGCACCAGTACCAATAATAAATATCAACATACGTACGACGCCTAGCTTTTTCTCCCGGCGTTTTTTTCTATTATTTCTATAAACAATTCTATTCGTACATCCTAGATAAGACCTTGTTCAGTTCTCATTTAATTCTTTCCATATAACAAATAGTACATAATCATCAAGAGTAACAGCATCTATTACGATCAATTCAATACATTTCATATTTCAACGAAGAATATAAGTCGCAATATTTTTATAATATGATGCGAAAATACCGATGAATTATTTAATTTTAAAAGTTATCCGGTAACTAAGCCTTACGAATATTATCTAATACAGTAGTGAAAATTCCAAGAATTTTATTTCCGATAACCAAATGTAACTTCTCGAAATGGCGCGAGTTCATACGCACCAAATGGCGCCGAATTAATATTACATAGACAGATATTGAAAAGGATCGCGTTTAAACAGTATTTAAAATAAATCTCAGTATTACGGTAGTATTGAGATAGATAGGACTACAGGACAAGGACATATCATACAAGTTAATACTTAAGCGGTATAATATAGGAGATAAGCAGTGGGTAATTATTATTGGAGCCAATTTTATTATAAAATATTTGTACACGTGCGATAGCAAAGGTACGAAGCATTACAGCGAAGTTTGGAGTGAAACGGCACGAGCACGGCAAAAGAATCACTGTAAATCACAATGGAGAATCCGCGAGGGCTTACAATTAAAAAATGACAGCAAAGAGGAAATCAATGGAGATTTAATAGACGGGGTAGGAGGAAGCGGCTCGCGGTGCCGGGGGAGCTAAGCGGCTCGGCGCGAGGCTGTTTGCATTCTTTAGAAGGTGAGCCGCGGCTCGGTCGCTACCCTCTCATTTAGGGGCGCAGTCGCGCTAAGGTCAGGGAGCGAAAGCGAGAGCCGGAGATGAGGGCGCGGGGGGGCGCGGGGGGCCGCGGGAGACGTGAATGAGCGCGAGGCGCTTCCTCGGGGCGGGGCGCGAGCGAGAGCCAGGCCGGGCCAAGTGGGCGAAACGAGGAGAGAAAATGAGGCAGCGCAGGGGCGGAGAGGAATCTCGGCGAGATGCTCGGGGCGCGCGCGCGCGCTCCCGCTCCCCCACCCCTTATAATTAATGTGTAAGGGTAGGTCACGGAGCCCCGAGCGAGCTTCTTCTCTACACTTTCCCGGGGAATCAAATTACGCCAGCTGAGCGCGCGGGGAAGGAGGACGAAAGAGAGAGCGAGAAAGTGGGTGATAAGAGACTTTTTTCTTACTTCTTCTCGCCACTCCTTTTTTCCCTCCCCCTTCCAACCCCGATACTTTCCCTCTCCCTCGCGCACTCTCATTCCTGATTCGCTATACTCTCGCTCGGCGCAGCCACTTGTTAACCGCCGCATTACTCGGAATAATGTCACGGGCGGAAACTAGGTAAAACGAACAGCGAAGTTCATAAGCGAAGCGCCACCGCCGCCACCTCCTTCGTCTCTCGCCTCTTTTTTTCTCATTCCTTTTTATTTCAGACCTTCGCCGTGGTAATGGATTCCGCCTATTGGCTTACGAAACAATCGTGTGTGTTTTTACCATTTAGAGATGCAACCAAGAGTTTATTATGCTTGTTAAACAGTTACAATGGTTAGGCATTTGTCGTCTCGGTAGATGGCTTTGTAAAGTAATGCTTTGAATTTAGAAAAAAGATTTTTCAATAAGCGAAAATTCTTGTTTTTCCGTTGTTGTAGTACACAATAGATTTTTCGCGGTGGTGTTCAGTTATCCAATAGCTAGATGTAAATAGAATCACTTTGACAATAGTCTTCTATTTTTATAGCAGCTTTATATGACGAGTGTCTTCGAATTCATGAATTTTTAGATATTGCATGCATATCATTGCACAATGCCGGCGGCACAAAATACATAAGCAACATTTATTTAAAATGCTCTTTTATCACGAATGGCTTTGCGGTAGAAAAGCTTTAATGAGTACGTGTTAAAAGAAGGATGATTGGGCTTATCAAACTACGAATTGGAGGTCGCAACAAACAAAAATGTCGGCAAGAGTAGAATATCATGTAGGTAGCGAGGCAGACAGTATCTTATCCGGTACTTCTTGGCGAATATTTTGAGAATTCATGGCTTTATATTAAGTATAAAATAAAAAAATAAAATGAGGAAGAGAGAGGAAGGCGGAAGATAAAGGGGTATAGGTGGAAAGGGAGGATGAGGAGATGGGAGGGTCAGAGAGATAGAGAGCGGGAATATACGAAAGCCTATCTTGCAAAAATTTGAAAGGGAAATATTCCTCTCTCGAAAATTCGCATCAGCACGGCGTAGTTGCTTCTCTCCGTCTCTCTCGGCCGCTCGCTCTCTCGCGCATATATCTCGAGGGTGTGCCCAGGGAGATGGAACCCGCCCTCGGCAGCCGCGCGCTAGGGGAGCCCCTCGCTCTCGCGCCCTCTCTCTCTCTCTCTCTCTCTCTCCCGCCCCGCGCCGGCGTTCTCCTTGGGGCCGCGTGTATTCGGACGCCCCACGGAGCACACGCATGTGGGCCAGAGGGCACACACTCGGGGCTCCACGTATTGATTCCATTCTCGCATATACCGGGAATTCTCCCCCTCGGGCCGGGGCGCGCATCCCTTTCTCTCGGCCGGGCTCCCCGGCGTCTCGCTAGCCGCGTCTCCGTCGCTCGGGCGCGGGGGCGTAGGCGCCCCGAAGCGGCACGTCCCGTGATCTGAATTCTTTCTATTTTCCTCGCGAGACACGCGGGCGCGGGCGGCCCCGCCGATCCTGCCCCTCGAGCGCGCCCCTCTCCCTCCGCCAGCCCCCCAGCCCGCCCCCGGCCGCTCTTCAAGCCCCCGAGCTCCAACTCCTTATCCGACATTGTTACCGGCCCCACCCCCTGCCCCTTTTTCCGCGAGACACGCGAGCCATGCGGGAGAGAGAGAGTATCGTGTGTTTCCCCGGAGCTCCCGGTTATGGCTCTCGTGCTCTCGCGCGCGACGAGAAAAAAGACTTTGGCAGGAAAATAGCTGCGTCGCCTGAGGGGGGGGGGGGTGAGGCCCGGCCCGCCTGCCGCGCCACTTGTGCCGCTTTCCCGATGCTTCCGCCGCGCCGGTGGCCTGCGCCGAATGACAAACTAATTGAACGCCGCCCATAAATCCAAAGCGCCTCTCGGCCGATCCGCCGGCCGATCCGGGACGGCCCCGGCTGACGTTCGATGCCCGAGCCCTCGCCATTCGCCGGCCTCTGCCCCGGATAAACCGCCCGTCACGTGCGGCCGATGTCCTTTAGATTCACTGTCCCAATTACGCATCGCTCGCACGTAGCCCGCGAATCTGCCCTGGAATCCCCTGCTGCAGTCATTCAGCGTTGAGAAATGAAAAATAGCCCGCCGCGAATACGTACCGCGATAAGTCGGCTGGCGCGCCTGATGAGACTAGGTTAGATGGCGGAGGAAGATATCCCCAGACAGGCGCTTCTATGCGCTATTGATTCTTTCTCAATACTTTTTGAAACGAGGATAAAACAACCAAATATGTATATTACTTTGGCGATCGATTAATTCTTTGAGTACCACGATTCAATTGGAAAATTTTTTAATATATTTGTTTAAATGTAACAGAAGATTCAAACTTGCACGACTCGAATTTTCTTTTCAAGCATAAATATATTGCTATTCATATCATCTGTTATCTTATTCCGTTGCGTGTACCGTACAACCGCGTGGTTTGTCCTAACACTATTTGTCAAATGCCTTTTAATTTTCGTGTAAGCTTTATTTTGCAATATCGTTCAGTTCTTTTTCCTTTTTTTTTGTTCCTAGTTTGTTTTGAGTTTCGTTCTCGCATGTCGCGCGGCGACCAGGGCGCGCGGAGCCTCGCACATCGGGCGCCCCCCTAGGACGAAAAGGGGAAGTCACGAAGTAGAGCCGTAGCCGAGGAAACAGATGTAAGGAGGAAATTTCCATTTACATCGACGCATCACAGTCAACGGGGATTTTGCTGCGTCGCTGCGCCTCCAAATCGCGCCCGGCAAGACGTAGGAGGAGAAGCCTGGCCTAGGGGAAGGGCCGCGGCGGATCGCGAATATCGCCCCGGCGCCCTTTTTCGAAACGGAATCGAGCAGATCGTCCCGGGAATAAGATCCTCGTGAGAATTTGTCGTCTTAATCCCAGGGAAAAGTGCCCGGGGCCGGTGAGTCTGCCAAGTCTTCCTGCGCCCTTGAATCTCGCGCTCTCCCAAGCCTCCTCGCTTATATTCGGCTCACGTGCAGCCTATGTACAGTGCAGTTGAAGCGCCTCGCGAGGAGGCGAAAATTTCGCCTCCTTATTTACACTTGCTCATTCATAAAGCACTGCTCGGCGTTTCGCTCCCTCGGCTCTGGTTTACGATTTCAATCTCAACTTCCTCAGCCGGCCGGGCACCAAAGTGATTTTTTCTTTTCATCGGTATCGTTAATATTTCAAGCTAAAAATATTTCCTACGAACACGAATATCTTTAAATACAATAAATTGCATAAGACACAAAACAGTAGTAGCTTCTTTTTAATTCGCAAGTTGAAGATGTTTGAAAAATGTGTAGAAACTTTTTGTTTTCAAATATCCGCTAGTTTCAAAACAAAGTTTTTACTATTTTTCGGTCGAGTTGGAATCATCAATCAATATTGTAAATCTACAAAACTGAAATATGGGTACGATTATTGACTTGAAATTGAATTTTTCTTTTTTCTTGTCGTCAAACAGTTTTTATTTCTGCAGTAGTTTACGAAGGATTCTGTACTAGAAGATATGTTGCTGTATATGTACAGACAAGCCGCAGTAGAGGAATAGGAGTGACGGGATTAAGTCGCAAGTAAAAAAGGCAAGTGTATCGCGAGTGCGGGCGAGTTATTCGCGCGGCTGAAAAATGGCAGTTTGATAATCGGAGGAACAAACGTCAGGTAATAAACGATAGCCTCCCAGGGGACGAATCAATCACGCGCGATAGCTGAGTAGCAGTTTGAATGGCGGGTCTGGAGGAGCGGTTCTCCGGCTGGCTCCTCGGCTGGCTCCTCGGCTGGCTCCTCGGCCGGCCCCCCGCGCGCGCGCATACACGGCAACACTTTCCCCTCTTATCTGCCGCGTCACGTCTGTCCCGAGTCGAAATTTATTTAGTCTCGCGCAGCGACGCGGGCGCGGGCCTCCCTCAAATCCTCGCTCGCGATAAATTGCAGATTAATGGGGCGGCAGCGGCGGTCCGGCCGAATCTGCGAGCGATCGCAGGGCCGCGGAGTCGTGCCCCGCGACTCCTGGCCCCACTCGATCTTCCCGCGCCATGGGAAAAGCCCGAGACGACTCCCGCGGCGGATAAGGCGGCCTTCAAAAGTTGATCGATCCCTCCGGCTCCGCGGCCCGGTAATTGTTTCGCGTCGGGCGGCGAAAGCCGCTTTATCTCGGCGGGTCGGTTACACGGGCCGGCGCCGCGGCCATTCCTCCGGAGGGGCAATTAGTCGGGGGCGGCTCGCGCGGCACGGGTCGGCCTTCCCCGGGGCCGAGTCCTCCGGGGCCCGGGCGCCTCCTCGGCGGCGGGGGCCGGGCGCCGGGCCGACGGGGCCGCGTCGCCATGGCGACCGGGAGGATCCCGGCTCGGATCCCGGGGCGCTCGAGTGCACGCGTAGCGCCCCCGAGTGCGTGCGCCCCGCCGCGATTGGCCGCCGCTTTTCCCGATAAGGGTGCAGCGCGTTTTCCGGGCCACGTGCGCCGGCGGCGGCGCGCCCGAGCCAGTCGGCGCCCGCGCGCCCGCCGCACCGGAGCACCCGAGCAGCCCAGCAGCCGAGCCGCCCAGCCGCCGAGGGTGAGTACCCGCTCGCCCCCGCGCCTCGCGCGCCTCGCCTTTTCCGACCGAGCGCCAGTTGTTGCCTGGCAAACCCCGCGATCGCCCCACTTGCCTGCGCTCCTACCGCGCGGGAGGAGCGTCGCTAGGCGGCCGCGCGCTGCTCCTCTGTCTCCATCGTCCCAGGTGTCGCGGGGCTGTTCATTTCAAGGAAGCCGCTTCTTAGACCACGACGTCTCGCCCAACCAAACAGCGCTGTTGACTCGAAGGTAATTCGATTAAGCCCAGTACGTACATTCGTTTCTTTGCCGGTAGAATTTGGCTGGTGATGATAGCTAATTTTTGCATAATATTTGACGCTTCTTTGCTTGACTTTTCAATATAGAATATGGACAGCAACAAAGGATATAGAAATAACATTTCTTTAAAAAAGATGATTATACTGATCGTCATAAATCATCTACATGTAGCAATATTTTCAAAAAATATTGCATCTTATCAATTTTGATTTAAAATTGGGTCTTCAAATAACACAAAACTTTTCCATGAATTTCACGGATAAAATGCTTGCATTGGAATGATTCCAAATCTTTCCTTATTTTTGTTACGAATTCAAGTAAATTTTTCTTAAACTAGACGTTTTCATATTATTAAGTTGCAAATTCCTGTACGAATCTGTTCTATCTAAATACATTGCTTATTATTGTTTTTGCTCGTGCAGTATATGCAGTATATCTTTGAAAGATGTTTACCGGTATTATTGAATGAAAGTTAGATTAACTTGATAATCGATAGAGTCGAAATTTGAAGGCGACAAAGAGTGTGTAAAATAAATACGCTTTGAATAAAGCCTGGCTTTGGAAGAAATGTTGGGGAGTTATTGAAGGAAAGCCCCTGTCTCGGAGCTGAAGAGGCGGCAGAGCCTGTCAATGAAACATTTATTCCGGGAATTTTCCGCGTAATACATTCCCCGCGATGGAACTCGACGGGTCCGCATGAGTAATCCGCAAACTTTTCACGCATCGGGACGGCCCCCGCCAGACTTTGCACTCGCTCGAACGGGAAAGCCGGGCGCAAAAAGTCGACGGCGAAGAAGCCCGCGAAACAAGTATAAAGAAGAACAAAGTCGCGGCGGGCCGTGGCTTTGTCCTCGGCGGGCGCGCCGGCGATCGCGCGGGGCTCGGGCCCCGGAAGCGGATCCACCTGAGCGCCCGGCCCCGCCCCTCGCGGCCCGCATGCATTATCATATTTCAGGCGGAGAGCTGCGGGCGCGATCCTCGGGAGATTTATGTCGGGATCTCGGGCAAATAAACACTCGGGCCCGAGCGGACGGCGAAGGGGGAGAGGCGCTCCCGAGGCCGCAAGACGAATGCCCGATCGACTGTCCGGCGCACTAATCTCAATCGGCCGCGCCGGCAGATTGATTCAGGGACCCGGGGATTGAGTCGGCCCAATTATGCGCGGCCCGGCCGCCCCCTATAAATCACGTCCCCGGAGACGCGCGCGGACAGGCAATTAGGGCCGCGCGGGTAGCGCACCGGCGATCGCGCCCGCCGCGATAGGGCCCCTTATCGGCCGAGGGCGGCTCTCATTAAGCAGGTGGCCTTATAAAAGCCGCGGGCCGCGCGCGATCGGCCCTTGATTTACAGGCTAGACGCGCCGAGTGCGCCCGCGAGTAATTTACGAGCCGAGGGGTCCATTAAAGGCCGGCGCGAGCCCGGCCCGGGGCCGGGGGCTGGAAATCGGATCGCGCACCGCCGGGCGCCGCGGCCCGCCTGACCCTCGAGGCCCGGCCGCCTATCTGGGTGAAAGTTGGAGCTTAGTTGAGCGCGTCGGGAGCAGTTAAACCGAGCCGCGGGGATGAAAGCTCGCGCTGCAAACGAGCTCGGGGGGGAGGAGGGGGTGGCGGAGGCAGCGCCCGCTCGGAGAAAGTGGGTAATGGAATTTCGAGAGCGAGAGTTGAGAGCTGTATAAAGTGCCCTCTCTCTCTCTCTCTCGGTGCGCCCGCGGCCCAGAGACGGAAAGAGGAGCGGGAGCCGCCGCGTCGGCGAAATTGCCGAGGCGGCCGAGGGGAGGACTCTGGGTTAATTAATTCCGGGACATAAAGCCACCCCTCGGGCCGTGACCCCCGCCGAGGTCGAGACCAATGCTCCGCTCGGCCCCGCCCCCGCCCACCGCGCCGGCCTCCTTCGTAAACTATTATCAAGGTCGGCGCTTTAACTGTGCCACGCTCGCGCCGCCGACTAGGCTGCTTTAAAGGGACGCGCCCCGCTCCTCCGCGCCCGCTTAAGATCTTGCTTAATAAAGCGCCCGCGCCGAGCGCCTGATAGCCTGCCGCCCAACCCGACCCACTGCTACCCCTTTAAGAGAAAGACCCTCTGCCCCGAGCCTCCCTTTCTTTCTCCTCCGACTCCTTTATTTTTTTCCAACTATGACTTTCTTTTACCTCGCTTTTCGTTCACGTTCCAATGTTTGAATAAGAAATTCGAGCGATTGCCACGGCGCGCTTACACGACTTTTCAACACAATCATTCATTCGCCACCTCGATTCTCCGTCTTCTATCAATAGCCAAATGAGTGGCTTTGTATTATTCCTAACCAGATCCTATAAAATTATATAAGGATTTTTATTTGTCGATTTAATTGACAGCTTAATGTCTTCAAAATTTATCTAGCCCGCGCATGAATTGATATTTCATTAGGTGATCAAGTAATGTCACCGAATTCACTGTAAATCTGGCACCGACGTTTTATCAATTACATTCAAAATATAGATTATCCGCGTAATCCTATTTTCCTATAAATCAATATTAATTTTATTGATTACAAAAATATAAATGTTCTTTATCATGTCAATTAAAATCCTGAAGCCTATTGATTATTTTACTCTTGTGCAACGGATTATTCAATTATCGTAAACTCTTCAGAATGTTTTTAAAAGGAAATCTGTTTTCAATTGAATATTGAATGTTATTAATTGATTTTAAACGAGCTTTTTAATCCCATTGGCATAACAGTACAAATATAGACATAACGGACAAAGTCTTTGAAACTTTGATAGCTTTTTACATTTTTATATAGGAAAGTTTTTTAATTATTACATGGAATTTAATTTGTCTGGTTCAGAGAAGGTTTAAACTAAATTGTAAAAGGGACATACAATATCATACATTTAAAAAAGCTGCAAAACTTTATTTCGATAAAATTAAGTTTGTAGTTAAAAAAATTCTAAAGTCTTATTAAATCAATTCTTGCAAAACCGTTGTTTTTATTAATATTGATCAATTTTTCTACAGTTTTTTCTTTATTATCTAGTGTATACTTTATTATTGTCGTGAAGTTTGACATAAATTTTTTGATAAATCCGCAGTATTTCAGTTTAGATCAAAAAGGATTTACGCTAATTGTTCGCTAATAAAAAATATGCTGTTATTAGATTGTAATCGTTTTCTAAAACACATGTTAAAAACGAGAATGAAAAGTATCTAGGGATTTGTAGGTTTATTGTTTTTTAAATTAAATAAAAACTAAATAGTTCAAACAATTCATCGACAGGTATAAGACAAGAAAATACTATCATTGAATTTTTAAATCTTAAAAATCCATTAATCGGTTCAAACTACAGTTTGCTTTAAAGTAAAAATTTTTAAGAGTGACATAACAACAATTGATCTAGCAGTCCCTGGTTAGTCTCATTTGACCAAGCTTTTTATACATATTTCAGAAAAAAATTTGAATGTAATAGCATTATAGTGCTATTTACTGATATTTATAGTACAAGGTGATACTATTAGTCTAAACCTCTCTAAAACATAATTACATTTTCTTACAAATCGAATCCGTTGTTTATAAAGTAACTTGGAAGAAGTTAGAAAATTTGACGAAAAACTTGGAAATATTACACGAACAAGATTGTGCAGTTTTTGACTTAATCAGAGTATCCTTCTGAATATTTGGAGCGTATAAAAGTATAAACCGCAACATGGCTTTTTAACCAGGCGAGGAGGGCTTAATTTACAAGTAAACCCTTTTAAGAGCCCGAGGAAATTCCGGCGCTCCCCGCGAGCGAATATATAAGAAAGAGCTCGGGGACTTTTGCGGGTGGAGTGGGCCGCGGGGCGCGGGGTAGGTGGGCGGGTGCAGGCGCCATTACAAAACCCAACAATGCAAGAGCGGGCCAAATTATATTTGCAGAATCTCCATACACGCGAGGAGGGTCCCGGGGGCGCGCGCAACTTGCCGAGAGTTCCCGGGGCTGAATTCTTCGCGGACTGGCACACACGCGCGCACTCGACAATGCGCGGCACTCGGCAATCGTCGAATCGGGGGCCGGCGGCGCCGAATTCCTTTCACGATCTTCCAGTCTTCTGGACCACTTCGCCGATCGAGGCTCGCCCCCGGGCCGACCCCTTACCCGGAGCCCGCGGCCCGCACCCGGCATTTCCCATGTAAATGTATACCGGCATTCATCAGGGGGCTATTGTGATGCGCCGAGCCTCTCCGCGCATAGACACGCGGGGTAAATATTCCAGCGCCGCCGGTGGGCCAATCGAGCGCCGCGCCGAGGGGAAGCCGCATGAAAAAAACCTCGGGCCTGCGGAGAAACGCCCGCGCGACTTTTCCGCGGCAGGACAATGAGCGCGAGTGTGCATTTAAATTTAAAATAGGAAATGCACGGCAATTTGTCGCGGGGAATATCAAGTAGCTGCCGCGGACTCCTCCTTCGAGTCGCCCGGCAGTCGGCACGTGACCGCCCGCGCCCGCCTCGCTCCTGCGCGTTTCGCCAGGGGCCGCCCGAGTCCGTCCCCGCCGACCGCTTTTGTCCTTAAATTTACCGGCTTCGCTATTTATTTCTTAGGCCTGCCCAGGTATGCACTCGCTTGCCCAAATGCATACCTCAATCCCCAACAACTTTTTAGAATTTTCACAAAATTATTTGTCGAAACTTATAAATATTACTTTGATAGAAACCAATAAACTCCAAAAGATTGAGTTTTCGAAAACAAAGGGTGTAATTAAAATATTAAGGAAACTGTAGTGCCGCTAAAGGCTACTTGAAGAATACTTTTGTAAAAATTACTAGAAATTGTAGCGATTCGCTTAACTTAAGGATTATTAATAGCTCGTTATGGAATCAACTTTCATACCAGGTTTCATCCTGTATAATGTTAAATTAAAAAATTTTATTTTATTACAAATAGCAAATCAAAAGGAGCTTTTACATGCTCCAAGATTTAACCAAGGATTAACAAAATTATGCACACATAACTAATTATTCAATATTTATCAATGTTTTCGCTATAATTTTTATCTATCATAGCCGTTTATTTTGTCCTACGTTACGATTTTTGTCCGGTCTGCGTACTGCATTTAAGTACAAGATATATGCAGGAAAATCCTGCATTAGAAACAAAACGATATAATATACAGTACATTGAAACGAGCATTGAACCGACATATCAAAAAAATATTATGTGTTATCTACTTATCTCAATCTCAGACATTCCGTGTAGCTGAAAATGTTGCGAATATAAGACCCTGTAGTCTGATAACCTACAATGCGAGAAGTTAAAACCCAGAACAAAGGGTATACATCAGAATGTGTGTCGGAATACATGCTGCTATTTGAACGGACCAGGCGAAAAAGCCTATATCGTGATTCCTGATGCACCTGCACTTACAGCTAGTCTAACTTTATTAACTAACTGGTCTTTCCTAGGTATGCCAATATATTATTGAAATTTTTTATGCAGCACATTTTAATGTATTTACTGTTTCCCTAAACCGCGCTATTAAATCACCTCTGCTTATAAGAATTGGTTAAATTTAGGAAAAAATATGCCGAGGACAGGTGATGACATAAAAGGTTAGCATGAGTCGGCAGGGATATCAGTCAGCGTTAGAATGCGAGTGTTTAAATATGCTTATTGACCGCGAGTTTGCATAATTCCATTGTGACCCACTTAGCTAATAGCCAGTCACCCTCTGTGCGAACAGTGTAAGGCGTATCTCCTTAAGCCGGCTAATTTTGGGGTGAGAAAGAGCCGCTAAGTCGCGACGCTTAACGCGGCGCTTTACGGCGGCGTACGCGGGGCGCGCCGTGAGCCGCGCGGGCCTCGGCCCGGCCCAGGAGGGAGAAAAGGTGCCGCTCCGGCGCATTAAACCCCGGGCAGATAAAGGTAAGTGGCCCGGGGCTTGCTCTACACCCGAGCCGTGTATAATTACGCGGATCATAGGCGAGGGCCCGGGCTCGCAGGTGTGGCCGCTGAATCCTCGCGGCTCCCTCCCCGCCCGAATTCTAACGTGCTAATTGAGTTTCCATTACAGGGAGGGGCGCGCGCGCGCGGCCTGCCCCGGCCGATCGCCCGACGCGATCTCGCGATAAGGATCTCGGGAGGCGCGCCGCCCGGGCGCGCACCTGCCCCCCGGCCCTCCGGAGGCCGCCGGCGACTTTGCGCCCGTAATTACGCGCCTCTCCCCTCCGGGTCTTCCTTGTCCCCCGAGCGCGGCATTTGAATGCGCGGACCCGCCGGCGACGGGGGACGCGCCCGCCCGCCCGAATCCTGGAATTAAGTTATAATGGACGATTGCACGGCATAATGCGCGGTTCACGTGCTTTTAATTGAATTGTGGGCGGCGCCCGCCTCGGCACGACCCGGGGCCCGTTTGATCAATGCGCAACCAGCCCCGCGTCCGACTCCTGAGTGCCGCTCGCGGCTCTCGCGCCCTCCTTTCTCCGCGTGCACCTTTTCAAATTAACTGCCCATCCGCTCCAATTAATGCCCTTGCAATGCGCACGATTGTATTACGAACCTTTACGTAGGCGCACTTAATATGCATGCACTCTAATGAGATTTTTGTTTGGTCAATAAATTTCATTAGACTGCAGAATCGGATCTATTTGCTCCTTCAAAAATATTATAAATCTCTTTGTCTGAAACTAATTTAAGAAATGCAACCGGATAACATTTATTAAAAGTTACTCTGCCTATGAAATTTTTTTTATCGGTGAATGAAGTTGAAAATTGTTCTAAAGCGGCCGCGAGTCGCACGCATAAATATTTTACGTATCGTTAATTCAATATGTCATTTATACAACCAATGGAAAATTCTTGGAATAATTTTATAAATATAAATACACTAATATATTGGTTTTTAATTTTTTATTTTAACAAATAAAATTTGTTTTATTAATGTAAATGTAATCGTAGCAGTGAATGGTTAAAAGTGCGACTGTTTGAAAGCGATTGCCAAATGATCATGAATAATGATGAGGAAAAATTTAATGAAAGGTCATTATGAAACAATAAGTTTGCATCATAGATTAAAAACTGGCTCCGAGACTATGTGTGGATTACCATGGTCGCGCTCAAATGCAAGTATTGGCGATTGCAAATGTTATCCATGTGATTTATATGCAAATGCGGGATCCATTGGTCGGGAGGGCGCAGGCAGCTGATGTAACCGAAAAGCATCTTCTCCCGGCACTCGGGTAGAGTTTTTCAAGTGAAGCTTGCATTGAAAATCCAGCAGAGGCGAATCTATTCATGCGTCAACACGAAGCGGTATCGGAAGCAATTAGCAGAGGCGAGAAGCCATAGGTGGGCCTAGCGCGAGGCTGCGCGGGAAAAGCTGGCGGTGCGACAATGGCACGGCTCGTACTCCCGTGACCGTTAGATTCCCCGGCGGAGAATAGCCTCGCAGCGGCCCCGAGCATAAAGCCTCTCGGCGCCGCGCGAAATTTGCATAGGGGCCCGCGCCACCTCGCGCTTATTATCCCGCAATCGAATTATCGATCGATTGTCGCGCCGCGGAGGTCCCGCGTCTCCGGGCAGCGGGCGGTCCGCGCCTTCTCGGATTGTCGCGCATTTGCATACGCTCTCGGGAGGTGCCGGGGCGCATTAACGAGGGCCGAGCCGCCGGGCCGCACACCTGACTCGAGCGGCCCGCGTTTTTTCTCCCGCGGCGCGCCCGCCTCGCCCGCCGCTGATCACCCGGAATAACGCGCCGCTGCTTTTAACGAGTTGGCCGATTGTGAGCGCGCGACGAGGATTAACTGGATTTTTCACGCTGCAACGGGCCCGGGGAGAGGCCGATTGACGGGCAAATGAGCGCGCGCTAAGGGAGGAATCCGGTAGACGCCGCCCGGCCCCCGATCGCCCCAGACCCGCCGCGGGAGAAGCGGAAGTCGAATTTCGCTCCAATATAAACACGATTTGTATGCTAATTGGCATCGGATTCGCCCCGGAGATCAGTTTAGAGATACCTTCGCTCGAGCTGCGAATACCCAAAGCACCACCTAATCATTCGGCCGCGCAGATTATAAATATTGAAATAAATCTCAACCGATTGAATTAACCGATGTATAATTATGATTTAAGATAATACAATTCATGCTTTTTATATCGTGTTTCAGTTCGTATTTCCTTTAAAGAGACCGTGTGTCTTAATAAGATTTTGATTTAATTCACCATGTCGGATGATGGAAAAAGTATCAACTTACTGGCCCTGTAAACGCACCAACTCTGCGATTTCAGAATTTTAATTCGCTAAGCCCGATCCGATTTTATTTTTATAATGCGCCTTGAAACTTGTAATACAAATATATTATTTTAAGTTTTGCAACGGAATATATCAGATAATTTTTAAGGACATTCTTAAAAATAGCTCCTGTTGTTCTTTGTAGTCCTTCAAAGAATATGTTATAGATAGACTCTTTTATTATTTATTAATGTAATTCTTTTCAAATTCTGTTCAAAATTTTTTAAACTTTAATGGTTTTTATTGGTGTAGCTAATATTATCAAATTGCATTATTAATATCAAGAAAAGAGTTCGGGTTATTTATATTACTAATTTCTAAAGAGTTGAACATTATTGTATTAAGAGTTGAAAATTATTATAAATAAAAAAATCGAGTTTGGGTAATAACTGTTTAGAATTTGAGACTTTCTGTTATTTTTAATAATAATCCCATCTGCAAGCTGCACTATTGTATTAATTAAAAGGAAAATTTTAATTTTCGTTTCAATAGTGCAAATGTTGCTTTTCTAATTATTATAATAACTTTGAAAAATTATAGATATTTAAATGAACTTAAGCAGAATAATTTTTCATATAAAATGCAGATGGATATCTTTTATGTCAGGGACGATTATTGAAAAATAGAAATAAAACGAGGATTTTTCATGTTCCATGAAAATATAATTAGTAGATGAGGAGATAGGTAAGCAGAGGCTCGTGAAAATAGTGGAAAATGAAAAGCGAAGGCGGAGGCGCAGGCGAAGGCGAACTGATGGGAAAAAAGGTGAATTTGGTCCGGAGGCGGGCCCCGACTCGCGCGCGCTATCATTTCCTGCGCGCGGGCAAAGTGGAAAAAAGGGAGCTCGGGCGCGCGAGCGCAGATCCGCCTCGGCAGGAACACAGCCGTCCGCGGCGTCGGGCCGGGGCCCCGGGACAAAGGGAGGCCCTCGGGCCCGCTCCTTAGAACAAACGGGGGCCGCGGGCGGAGTGGGCGCGAGCGGAGAGCTTGCGCCGCTGCACCGGGGCCGGTTGACACGCGCATACATTAGGCCGGGGCGCAACATCTGCCGGGGGGACAGGGCCCGCGCGCCCCGGAAGCTCTCCTCCGGCCATTGTCGCGCGGTTGAAAGGTGCGCGCATTCGCCTCGGCCCTTTCACCTCTGGCTATCGTCGCTCTTGTCCCGCCCCCGCGAGCCGCCCTTTCTTCCGAGTGCGCCCATTGAGGGCGCCGCGGAGTCGGCCGCGGGCGGCCCACGCGGCGCCCGGGAGCAAGTACAATACTGGCCCGAATAATAATTCCAGGCGGACTGCGCCGCCACCCCCTCGCCGCCTCGCTTTTTTCACTCCCTTTTCGCTGATTCCCGAAGATAAGCGATTATAGTCGGCGTGAAAGGAGGCAGCTGCTGCCCGATAACCCCGCGAGGGACATGTGCTTTATTCGGCTCCGCTGCCTGCCTCCTCCTTCCTCGCTCTCTTGGCTTTTCTCCCTTTTAACGAATGAGCCTGTTGAGCTCTACGCTCCGGCAATCACTCATTCCTGCTTTATAGTCTCCTCGATTACTTTGGGCCCTGCCCTCGCCGCGCTCTCTAGCGCGCGCATCTATTAAACCTATACGTATAAGTAAACGTGCAGGAATTTGATTAACAACGAGGTGAATCGGTCGCGCTCTACCGCCGATAGCTATTTTCAATTATGTACCCAAATATCCTAGAAGGCAAGTTAACATTTATTTACATAAAAAAATAGTAAATTATATTATTTCTTTTGTGTCCCACTTAATCCCTTGGCGATAGTAATAAATTTATATAAAGACAAATTTTTTGTTATCGGTCGTGGTAATATAAAGCGTTTAAGCATGCAAAAAATTCTTTTGTATTCCACCTGTACCGTTATCCGTCGTCAGTCTCGAGAGTAAAGGAAGCATTTCATTTACGATCAGACAGTTTGGCCTCATCTGTAAGGCACTGGTGGTCTTTCTAAGATGCATAATGCAAAGATTTTCCCGCATGCATGCAGACAAGTCTTTTGTGAAAGACCATTGAGATTAGAACCGCAGCAAAACCCCTATATACTTCTTGTAAAACAACACAAAGGAAAAAATTTTTAGCAAAAAACTATGTTAGTGCCTGAAACCAGAAGCAAATATCGACACTTGCAATGAAAATTTAAAAGGCAAGGATTCTTGTGATATGTATCAATTTACGCACATCGTTTTGAAATACAAATAATTGCAGCCAATGATTTTCAGACTTACTATATATTTTATATTACTTTAAGCGAATCTAAGAAAATCATACAAAATACAACTAAAGTGGATTTGAACGATTGTACAATTAAAAATTGACGATATTAAATAAAATTGATAACTATTGGGCTCGCTTATTTGACCATATAGGAATATGTAATAACAAATTTGAACAATATTTTTAATCAATCTGTTTTATACTGCAATTATACAGATTTAAAGTTGTTATCGAAAAAGAAATGAAAATTACATCGTTAAATATTGGATTTCAAATGCCACCATGAAGCAATAACAAATGAGCACATTGTGAAACATAAACCTTTTTCGCGTTTTATGCAGATATAATTACGTGAAGATTAAATTTAACTACTGCATTTTTAATTAATAACTCGACGAGTCGTTGGAAATTTCTAAAAGGTATACGTACGCAGGCGGCAATGACACAATGCGGCCCCTTTCGATCCTTCGTCATTTTAATTGAAAAGAGCTCGCAATATCACGGCGATTGGCTATTGCGCGCGGCAATAAATTTAAGTATGGCTTTATTGCGAATCAGTGACGGTAATAATATTTAATTTCATGTAAATTTGTAAGCCACTAAATAAGGATTGAGCGATAAATGCGCTCGGGGATGTAAAAGTTGTTACGCTGCATAGGTGAGCCGTAGATTGTACTTACACTTGATTAAAAAGATGTTTATGAGCGCCTGCACACGCGCGCAAATTATTTTAATTTCTTTAATAGGCCGGTAAATATGAAAATGTTATTGTGTAATAAGTTTCACTCGAAACTGCGCAAGTCTATTAAATATCGCGTGCCTAAACCAATTGTGAGTGTAGATTAGGCGCGTGGCCTCCGCGCAGTCGAGAATTAAATAATCGTCGAGTTTATCGCGTGTTTGGCGAGTGTCCACGACCCACTACGCCGAGCACTATGTACATATACGCGCAAGAGCTTAAGACTCCGGCGCGTTTTTTCAGGCAAACTGAAAGGTTAATTCTTTCCTTTTCGCGTGGAATGATACGTGCGTGCCGGCTTTCACGAGACCAACATATGCTCCAATTAAGTGGATATTCAAAATACTCGTGTAAACGTATAATGCCCAGTGAATATTCACAAAATTGAATGGAATGGCACAATACCAGAAAGCGATCCTATCGCGGGCCAAAATGAATGCGAGGGAGCCTCTCCAAATCTGACCGCTCAATGAAAAATTCATGACCAACGGCCGACCGTTTCCGCGGTAAAAGTTAATTTTTTATGATAAATAATTTTTTTCAAAGGAACGTTCAATCCGACGCGAGATCCGAGGGAGATCCTGGTAGATTTTATACGCCCTATACCTCGCGGGGCCCATACGCGGAGACGGGGAGCTATTATTCTCAAGGCAATTTCTCGGCGTGACAAAGGCGAAAGCCTTGAATTTGCCCGAATAAGATCTTATCGTTTTTATCGAAGGGTTCGCCTAAGCGAGATTTGATGAGAGAGGTAAAGCGTGCCGCAGGATCGCTTACAGCGGCCCCTGGAAGCGAGCAACCGGATCAACTTTCGAACCTCTGCGGTTGCCCCTAAATGCGCTCTTCATTTGCTCGTCGTGTACGACGTGATGTCATTGTATAGGCGTTCTCCACGGACCATTTGTTTTTGAATAATTGATTTTGATCTAGCAAAGTGGCTCCCTACGTTCATTTACACACTCGATTAGATTAACAGCTTATGATTTTGTTTTTTAAATATTACTTTTATCCTGTATTGAGTTGCACAAAATAATCCAACAATCTACCACTAAGGCATATATTTAATTTGCCAATGAAACAATTGTTACAAAAAAGCTAGTTAGAGGCGTGTACAATGCGATATAATAGTTTAATTAATTTAGAAAAATTGAATTTTTGAATATGACAAACCGTTTAAAAGTTGTACTAGACGACCTTACATGGGAGGCTAAATATTCGCATAGTACGGGTAACTCGATATTCCTTTGACGTGTCTCGCATATATTCGGCAATATTCTCTAGCGAGTGGGATAAAAACAAGAGTGAGGAGGAAAGAAGAGGAGTTTCCAAAGGTTAAACTTCTTTTCATGCAGCCCAGTTCAAACAGTTTTCCGAAGAACGTCGCGGCCCAACTCGCTTAAAGAAGTTGGAAGTTTTGCGCTTAACTTCCGTTGGGCGAGGGGAGTTTCGGGCCTTCTGCAAAGATCGCATGTATGCCTGTAGGTTGTACGTATGCGATGGTTAAATCGTGCGGCAAATTCGCTTACGTTACGTTTTATCGGCACTGTTGGTGCTGCGCCTCATTGCTAATATAAAGTGGAACTTTGAAAATCGATGGAATCGAATATACCTTGAGCTTCGACGATGTAATACTCTCCAGCCTCTTATGATTTTTGGCATGCACCGCGTAACTTAAAAATTGCACAGATAGTAAGATTGCGCGAGTGGATGCAAATACGTTTTTGATTAGAAATGGATTTTACAAGAATTAAATTTAGGGCCTGGTGAAAATGAAAAAAAATTACATCGTTTTATATAAATTAAAGAATGAACAATCGTTAATATTACGTAGCCTAAGTCTTTTCTTTCATGTTCTCAAAGTTTATGCAAAAAGTATTAGTGGCAATTTTTATTGCAAAGTAAAGGAAGATTATCGACAGAGATACAGTATTGTAAAACATGAAAATTTAATGGCCAAGCGACCTTTTATGGTATAAATTGGAAAAAAGGCAAAAGGATGTTTGGAGTTGAACAGGAGTGAGGATTGATATCTCGAATTTCATCGGGCATCTACACGATATTGCCGCTTTTAATGAAGAGAATGAACTTGTAGTCGGTTGTTCCGATTCAGGCACTATTAGTCTCCTCGTCCGCAGAATCCGTTCAACTCGGATGGAACGATCCCGACATTTCCTCCGGGCGGGGAGAAGGGGGCAGGAGAAAAAAGAGGATACGCAGTGACGAAGGTCGGGTCGGAAATGAAAGCCTTTGATAAGAGGCCGGCTTATTAGCCGAACGCGGGAAAAGCGGCGCGGGGACTTAGGCTCGGATTCCCCCTCGTGCCCCGTGGCCCCTTCAAAACGTCAGTCGGCGGCGAGTCGAAGATGCATCGGCCAGCCGAGCAGAAGAAAGAAGCGGAGGAGGCGCGGCCCGGGACTAATGCTAATCGGAATCCATCAAATTAGCCGGCGGCGCGCCCGGCCTCCCGCCCTGCGACATTTTTCCCCCTCGCCCTGGAAAAAATGTCCGCCCCCCCCCACCCCCGACCCGGCGCATATAAGCCATCGGCGCGCGAAGACGGAGCGGCTCGGGCGGTGCATCGATAACCCGGGGCGGCCGGGCCCGCGTTACGATCGGTAAGCTATCGGGCGCGGGGGAAAGCTCCCGGTGCATTAGGAGATTGTGTTCGGCGCTTGTTTACGAGGGCCTCCTCGGCCGGCTCCTCCTCGCCCTTTGTCGCCCGGAGCTTTTTCCGCGCCCGCGCCGCCCCCCGCGGCTATTTACGTTAGTGGCGCCCCCGCGCGGCGCATAACTCCCCGCGACAAACTGGCGAGTCCCCCGCGTGTAATCTCGGCGGAGCACTTCCCACCCCCCCCCGGGCCGATCGCCCGCTTTCCCGCTGGCGCCCGAGGACCTATCGCCCCGGCCCATCTCGGAGGACGCCCGCCCGGCCCCGATACCACCCCCACCCCCCGGTTTATCTGTCGCTGCCGCGGCCCGAGCCATCGCAAATCACGCCTCGCGAGACTCTATGTAAGCGCCGCGCGATCGCCGCCCGAGATCCAGCCGAAACCCTCCCCGACTTCCTTACCCAGCCCTTATTTTCCCGCTCGGAGCGCCGCCGCCCGGATCAGCGCCATTTTCTCATCTCGGAAGGGTAGCTGGGCGGCCGATCGCTTATGCAGCCGGCGGGACGCGTTGCCGGGCGGCTCCCGTGTCGGCCCTGCTGAATATTTCTGCCGATCGGGGATTTACTGCCTCCTGCCCTCTATGCACAACAAATGCGTTATTGCCGGAGAAAATCGGATTCGCGGGCGCGCGATAACGGCGCGGCTTGTTTATGCAACTAAGCGTTATTAAACGCATAATAGAATTCGCCATAATCCGCAGTTATAAATAATATCGGGCGAGGCGGGCATAACTGCGCCGCGCGCGCCTTTCTCAAACGCTACGCGCATAACTTTGCCGCGCATTTCCTGGGCCCTCGCTGCATCGGCCGAGCGACAATATCGCTGATTTCGCGCGCGGCCCGCGCCAACTCCCCGCCAATAGACCGATAAAGCGCCAAGTTTTATCACGCGTGCTTTATCCCCGGGCAAGCGTCGATCCGGGCCGATGAGCGCGGCAGGCGGCCGGCCGCTCCTCGCTATCGCTCGCGGCTAGACCGGCTCTCGCGGGGCCCAAATTGCATCGGGGCGAGGGGCCCGGGGGGGGGGCGGGGCCGCGGCAGATGCGGATTCCGCGCTGCACCCGCCCGATGTTTGTCTTTGGGCGCTATCGGCCGGCCGGCGCCGGGCTGCACATGCCGATGCCCCGCCGCGGCCGCCGAGCAATCGAAGGCCCGCCGCCGCCGCCGCAGCTGCTGCTGCCCTGCACTTGCACGCGGTGCACATGCGCCGACGCCTCGCCGCCCCACCCGGCCCGGCCCGACTGGCCCCGACGGGCCCCGACGGGCCCCGACTGGCCCGCCGCTCCGGGCGATTAGAGTTAGACCGCGATGATATCGACCGCCTCGCATCTGCGCCCGTCCCCGACAACCAGCCCGACAAACCTTCTTCGATCGCTTCCCTCCGCTCCGCGCTCTAATGCCCTGATCCTTTCATTTTTTACCGCCGAGCCAATACTATACCTGTCTTCCTATTATTTTATACTCTTTGATTTAATGTGCAATTAATATAAGATATATTTATGTATAGGCTATTAAATATAGTTCATCAATGTCACCGAAATAGATAAGATTATCTCGATCCTTTTCACTTTTGCTCGTGTTATAAATATCAATTCGTTTTTCAAGTGACTTTTACTTGGTAGGCAATCAACTCAACTAATCTGATGAACCTTGAGAAAAGAAGATATGTTTTTTTCAAAAAGTGCTGCATGCTGTGGTAAATTACAGTCTCCTTGAAATTTTCAACTATAAGAGAAGAAAATACCATTCGATTTTTTATTTCTAATAAATTGTCTCTTAACGTAACAAAAATACAAATATGAAGGAAAAAAGTCAGATACTTATTACTGAGAAAGTTGTTTTTTACTTAATCCATATGCGGTCGCGCTTATCTGTAAATGAGTGCATGGGATTGGTTATTGGAGAACTGATTCTAATACATCGTGTGTTCTTAAAGCATGACTTAATCATTCTATTTATCACTAAATGGAACGCTCATATGCATTACGTCGTACTTTAAATAGCTTTAAATCTACAAAAAATTTAATTTTTTGACGTTATCGAATATTCATTGTCACGAATTTCAGTATTTCATATCTCTCAATAGCAAATTAAGTAACCAAATCAATATTGTGAAACGTTTCAAGTTATTAATAACAATACAGATTGAAATCAATTGATAATAATATAAAATTACTCATATACTTTTAAAATAAAAATTATGTTTTATGCACATATTATCATATGAATAATACAAAAATTTTTATTTAGTTTCAGATTGCCATAATGTCTACTACCATAAACCTGTGATTTCTGTAACGGAATTTGGAATGAAAATTTTTAATGGATTTACTCTTTTTCCTATTTCCAATAATTCGGAACCAGATTGTTCGGAGGAATTAATTAGTAGTGCATTTTATCAGGTATTTAAATTAAAAAAATTTAATGTATATGCGCGGATTAATTAATTTTCAAAATATATTGACTTTGAACTAGGCACTTGTAATACGAAACCTTTTTAATATAAAACATAAAAAGGACCGGAAATAGCAAAAATCGCAATTAATTATTTTATTATTTTTACGTCATATTTTTATTATAACGATCAACGTACTTCCTATTTATCGTGTAATTAGTTTAGTATTTTTAAATTATTGTTTGTTATTTTTGATAAATATAAATTTATTATGCTGTTCATGTCAATCTGTTTCCTGCTCCTGATTAAAAAACTTTGTTCCCACGTCAGCCCATACGTGAATCTCTCCCTGAATAGGTGATGAAAGCACCTGTAGACAACCATTAATAGGAGGGTTACCACTTAAACATACATGCGCATGGACTTCACCCTTAAAAATATAAGAGTCAGCTTTGATAGAGTTGATCCTCCCTCGAACGCATCTCTTCACATACTTACAACTAAGAAGATTTATTTTCCTAGGTCATGACGAATGCTTGTCATGAATGCTCGTAACAACTCTTAATTCATGTGATGAGTAAGCAAAATTCGTATAGAGCTACACGAGGTTGCATGTTTCTAAGCTCTACCCTCCGTTTGCATAGTTCATATATATATATATATATATATATATATATATATATCCTGTCAAATATTCAATACTTTTAGATGAACCATACATTGGAATTTTCATTTCGGTACAATAATAAACGTAAATTATTATTTTCCAAGTCGTAGACTAAAAAAACTTTCTATTGCTATTTTTTAGAAAATGTTAATGATTTGAAAATTAGCTGTGATCTTTGAGCCGTATAAACAACGTGATTACAATCATGCAAAAATGTTAAAATTATATGTTTAGAAAAAAACGACTTCTTTTTATTTACAAAGGTTCGCTTTTATTAAAAATTCGATTAACGATGGGGATATAAGAGGCTTATATTTACAGTAGATGAATAATTCAGTTATATAGGTCTAGAAAACCAGGTGCAAATTCCGAGCCTTATTCTCGAGTCAATTTTCATCAATTTGCTAAAATAACAAAGTGATCTAATTAATGTTGACAATGAAGAGAAAATAAAATGAAAAACAATGAGGCAACATCTAAATTGAGAAATCAGTCAAAGCATTAAAGTTTATTGTGTTATTTTAGTGTCGAGGTCGCGCAAGTAAATCTCGCCCCGCATACGAGCGCAAGGCGATTTTTCTACGTAATTGAGGGAACAGCGGATTCGAGTATGGAAAGCCAAGTCGGGGCGCGCGCGTTTGTACACGTCGGTGCGCGGCTCTCGATATAAATACCGAAAGCCCGAGCGCATAACTATGCCCGCGCGCGTTGCACGCGCCTCGATCTTAAATATTGCGGCACGTGAGTATCCACGCGTGCTTTACGGCAACGACTTTATCAACGTCGCCGTGGAACAAATTTCTTAGCTGGACGAGATGCGCAGCTCACTTTTTAATTCGCCACTCGCGCACGCGGCCAGAAAAAAGGATTATTAGTCTGCTCGTTATGTGGCTCTCGCGTGCGCTTTTGCGAACTCGTTTGAATTCATTAATAATTATTGAGCATCCGGGAGAAATTGTTTTGCAGGGCTTACATGGACGCGCGCGTGCGCGCTAGGGGCGTGTGTGTGCGAGCCGCGTGCTCGAAACGATCGGAACACGTGTACCCGCGAAATGATTCAGCCGTGGACGCGCGAGCGCACGGGAGGAGGGAGACTTTTATCACGGGGGGTTTTGGGATTTATACAGATATATATTAACGGATCCAAATATTTTGCACGCTTGGAGATCGGAATTATGAATATTTTAATAAACGCTTGGGAGCCTCCCGAAAAGCCCGAGGTCGTGGCGAGAGCGTTTCTTTTTAAAACAAACACCGGCCGCGTCCGCGTGGAGCTCTGATTTTGGCCGAACGCACTCTGTGTACTTTGGTTCGTTATTTTGATGGATAAATATTGGAGGTGGTTGGGCCGGGACGAGGCGGCTACGGTTAGCCTCGCAGCGTTGGATTTTTCGACGGCGCGACCGACAGGGAAACGGAGCGCTTAAATGCCGTGCGCATTGAACATCTAGCATTGGAAATGGGTTCGCGTTTAAAAAGGACTGCGATAGTTTCTCCTTGAGTGTCTTAATCATTATACAATAGACAATCGTTAAAGGCTCTTCGGAGCTAAATATCATTGGAGAGGCATCGTTTGATTTTTTAATATTCGAGCATAACTATAAATAACGATAGCAAGTTTATTAAATCCAATTACGCTTTCTTTCAAGCGCATCGGTAATCAATTATTTCATTGTTTCAGATAAAATTTACTACTCTCAAATTGCCGGTAGTATAAATTTTACGAGTGCCTCCCCTAATGCTTAAGGTTAGCATTGGGCTCGGGCTCGGGGCTCGGGCTCGGGGCTCGGGCCCGAGTCGGGCCGGCCGCGCGCGCTCTCGCGTATTATCTCCTTTATTATTCATTATTCGGTTTTTCTACAATAAAAAAGGCGCGGGCTTTATCTTTATAGATCTGTGACCGTAAGAGGGCAGTTGCTCGGCGCAGGTAACCTCGGCCAAATTGTAAAGCGAGCCGGCCGCGTGATAAAGCACGGAGGATCCCGGGGGCGGATACCTCCGCGGGCTTTATTGCCCCGGAGGTGCGGGGGGTCGAGGGGGGGGTCGAGGAGCGTCCCCGGGAAAGAGGGCGCGTTCCCAGTGGGCCGGTGGGAAGGTCGCGCGGCCGCGGCGGCGCAATTAGCGCTCGGCGGCCAGGTGGGCCGGCCCGGGGCGGCGCGGGGCCCCGGGAATGAAGTTATGAATCCGGGCGGGTTTTTGCGCGGGCGATCGGCGGAGGCGGACGTCGGCCGGCGGCGGGCCACTGACATAATGCGCGCCGTTAAGGGGGCCGCTCTGCATACTAATGCCCGGGGAACTTCTCATTACGGACTCGTAAAAGCGCGGCGGGCCGGGGGACGGAACGGAAGGCCAGTTCCCGAAGGAAGAGCCGGCGCTCGGCGGCGCTCGGCGGCGCTCGGCGGCCCGGGCAGAAGAAGCCCTCGGCGAGGGGCCGCAAACCTGTTTGCCGGGGCGTGTAGCGCGCGGCCGCGAGCGGAATGCCCTCGGTTCCCACGTGGAAAGCGGCCGTCCACCTGCACCGGGCGGCCGGCGGCCCGGCCACGCGAGCCGCCGGAATGCCGGCCCACTCCTCCTCGCCCCGGCCCTTCCGCGAATTTCGCTATGTACCGAGCCGACTCGATAATGCCCGCGCCGGGTAATTGGTTCATTTGGCTATCACGGGGCCGGGGGCCCGCTATCGCGCCCGGCCCATCGCAACAAGTAACCCGCGACGCGACGTCTTAAGCCCCCCGATCCCCGGGAGCCGGGAGCCGGGAGCCCGCAGCCCGCAGCCTGTGAGAAAGTTATCTGAATAATTGGAGAATCCGTGGGCCCGCTCCCGCGGCTTTTAGGGCCCGGCCGCCCGACCTCCCGAGGCCCGGCCGCCCTTATCTTGATCGCGCCCACGGCTCTAGGCAGCCCTCCTGCAACCTCTTCGCCTTTTCACCTGCGCCTCTTTTTAACGAGGGCCCGGATAAAGTTATGGGTCCTTGAATACAATTAGCCGCGAGGTCGGGCGCGCGCTCCCAAGTGCCCCCGGCCTCCTCCCGGCGCATGCCGACTTTATTAATGCCCGCGCGCCTATCCCGCTATATCGGCCGACTAATGCGCCGGATTATTTCCACTTATCCCCCGTGCAATATCGCTCTAATTAATCCTTCGGGGATCCCCGGGATATATCGCCATAAACCAAAAGCTTTATCGAGATTTCGCCCGAGCTAGAACAATTTCGAGTTTTCCCACATGGATCTCGCGGCGCGGCTCGGCTTCGGGGTGGAAAGCAGCCGGCCTCGCGGCGACTCCGCGCAAACTCGTTCGCCCGTGCGCCCTACCGACGCCGCTCAAATAATAATCGGAACGCTAAATTATCGCAAAATTATGCACCGTGCCCGAGAAAATTAAAAGACTAAAAGGTGTACATCATGCTTTAAACAAGATTTAGATTCGGTTGTTAAAATACCGCGAGTCATTTTCACATGGTACCATTGTTTAGCGTAATTTATGCGCATGGAAAAGAGAATATAAAACGAGATATTTTAAGCGTGTTCCACGGGCGGGATTCGCATTTTGAGTTTTCATCTCGATTGCCGGCTTACAAAGCCGCATGAATTACGACAAAAGCCGCGGGAAGAATTCCAGCCGCGGCCTATGGTCGGCCCACGCGAGCCCGGCCAATCGACCGCTGGCGCACGTACATCGCTATCAGAAATTGGAAAAGCAGACACTCGCCCCGACATCGCAATCGGCCCGCCGGAGATCTTTCGCGCGACCAGATTAGATCCGAGCGTGATCTACGAGGCATAGAAATCCGGCGGTCGCTCCGAAGGGAACGCGGATCCCCGCGATCGCCGCGCGGCTCGCTCTGCACCGAGCTGGGCGCCGATCCCATCGCCCGGCCGCGAATCGGCAGCTCGCACCGGGGGAAATCGCCTAGATTATCGAGCCCATTGGCGAATAAAGCGAAGGAAGCCTCGGGTTACGGAGCAAGAGTGCCGACAAGGCTCCGATACGTCCGGAGCGGCGTTTTACGGGAGAGCCGAGCGAGAGCCGAGCGAGGGCCGAGGCCGGCCAGAAGAAAGCCGAGCCAACTCGCCGCGGCTTAAAATATTCTTTTACCATCGGATTTTATCACGAGGTATCCGTTAAGGATAAGAAGCGCACTAAAAGCGCGCTAAAGCGGGTAAAAAAGGCCGCGGGCGGAGGCCGCATCCCCGGGCCCCGGCGAGCCGGCAGCCAGCTCGGCAGCCAGCTCGCCAGCCAGCCGCCAACTGTCTTCTGCACGGGCGCCTATCCAGTTTATCCGATAGCTCCTCCCCTATACTTTGTACCTCGGGCGCGCGGATGAAAGGGGGGGGGTGGGGAGGACAGGGGCTCCGGCGCGGCTAGTGCATAGCTCAGGAGGATGCAATTGGCCAGCTGACGAGGCGGCTCGGCGGTGCATTAGGGCCGGGGGCGGGGGGCGCAGGTGCTCGCGCGCGCGCGCGCCGAGAGTCAACCGCCCCGGTAATGCACCAATTCCTAATTTGCCGAGTGCGCGCTCCCGCGTAATTAGGCAATCCCGCGGCTAGCTTCCCGTGGTACGCGGGCGCTTAGGCGCTGGGGGCGCAGTTGCCGGTAATTGGCAATTTCCACCTTCCGGGCGGCGCTCTATACCGACGAGCCGGCGATTCGGCGCGGCGCATATGCCGGGCGGCCGGCCGGAGGACCGCCTCGCGGAGGCGCTCTTCAGGGAAAAACGTCTGCGAGTCGGCCCCGGCTCGCCTAGGGAGTAATGAGCGGCTTGCCGGACCGGTATAAAGTAGGCGAGTCGCGGGCCGCGTATAATGCGCCCGGCCGACGCCACCGGGGGGAGGTTTTACGACTCCTCGACCTTGACCATGCCCATTACTCCGTGCGTAATTTAAAGGGGCAAAAATCCCCGGCCGCTCCGCCGCGGCCCAGAACGCCGCCCTCCGCTCCCTGCCTCCGCGGCCCCTTTTTCGGACGGGCCCGACCTCGACTCCCGGCGCCGACCCGCCCACGTCCACCGCTGACCTGCAGCGGGTGTGCAGCGGTACCGATCCTCGGCGCCCCGCGCCCATCTGCAACTGCACGCATTCGACGTCTCTTCTGACCGCAAGTGCCCTATATTGAATAACTCGTCATTCCAATCGCCGCTAAAATACATCTATTATATGTACGAATCTTTCTATAATATTATCTGCTTTTCGGCGAAACTAAATGAAATAACACGTGAATCTCCAAGTTATGTTCCTCCTTTCAATTAAAATTTTGAAAAAAGCACTTTCCGTTCACTTTGGTAACTTACTAAAAACTAGCAGTAATTTATACCAGTTCCTGGCCAGTTTATCGGTAGAATTTATAGTCTAAATCAGGTTATCGGTTCTCACTCATGTAATTAAATAAAATTTTTAGTATGTACTAAGAAATACATATGATTCCACACGCAAATGAGTATACGTAAATTACAGTTAACAAAAAATGGGGCCCAAGTACTTATAATAGTAAGTGTGTTCATCTGCTTAAACGACAAATTGAGGGTAATATTTGGTATCGCAGTTGCAACAGTAATAGGATCCATTATGTATATGAGAATACATAAGTAAAATATTACTTATGTCTGCATGTGTTATTTTATTGTAAATTATTTTTGCATGTTTTTAACGATGTCGTGATGAGTTTTCCAAATGTTCTCATATCAGTCTAAGGCAGGAGTATCGGTGTAAATTTTACCTACGACATCAATAAACAAATCCGAGACAAAATCTTATAAATGTATATGTAAATAAGAATACAGGAATGAATAAAGCTGCTCCAGTCCATTAAAACAAATTTCGAACAAATTTACTTAACTTTCATTCAGGAAAAATCTGATAAAGAAATAATAATAGTAAACAATCTATAAGACAATGTTTTCTTAGAAAATATAAGTATATGCCATTCTTTGTCGGTAATTATTGTATCGTAAGTTGCAACGGCTAACAGGTGTAAGACGCGACTACGGACATTCTATCTCGTGCTATCTAGGAAAATAGCGCCAATTCTCCAAAGCGGCGAGACGGCCGTAGAGGAATTTATTAATTCGCGCGCGCACGCAAGAGTGCGAGATAGAAGTGTAGCGCGGCTCAATCCAGAGCCGATTGCATGGCTAGGCAGCCTCAGCATAGCTCAGGAACTCGCGCCAAAAGTTACGATCTCATCGACAAGACGGGTAATAGGAGAAAAGTTTTCTCCCAAAAAGTAAGCACTATATTCAGAAATATATGAAATGCTACGGTCACGACTATCGTACTTTATACTGCGCCCTCTGTCACACAAGTATAGCATTCATATTTTAGCTTCTAGCCGTAGTATTATATATTATAATATCGACATATAAATTCAGCACACTTATCGAACGGTTTTTTACAGAGCTACATCTCGAATTAACGTAAATAAGCATGTAATCTTTTTTCTTGCAGTAGATATTTCATTTTTCGGACCACCAAAAACATTTTAAATATGATAATTGAAATGTGACAATTTATGGAAGGTTTTCAGCACAAATTTATTCACTCTATTGTTTCAATCTGTTAAACAATAAAATTTAGTTGAAATTTTTTTCGCGCGTCAAAAAGTTCTGTACACCACAGCAATATAGAAACAGCATCAACTTTTAAGAAAGCTAGTACCAGAGAAACCAATGCTAAGCGCAGTTGGCGTAATTTCAATACTTTACAATGTTTAAATAATATTTGAACACAGTATGCATAAAATAAGTGGTGACGTCGATGCCCAGTATTTACCAGCAATAGGGAATAAATTGAGACCAAGTAGAATCGGCACATATAATGCACTGCAAGCTACAGTATTTATTTAATAGTAAAGTTTTGTCCGTGTAGGCAGCTGCCGAGCGTGGCGTGGGTTGCGTCACCTCGACGAACTCCCTCCTCTCTAACGCGAGTCCCGGCACTTGGCGCTTATGATAATGCCACGCGGTAATTGCCACAGCGAGTATAAATAGTGATGGGTATCGATATGATCTATGGATCTGGCCGAGATAAGCGTAATGTCGAAACGCGCCTTCTGTTGAGAAAAATAACCTCGGTTCTCTGTTGCAAGACGGTATAATAATGCGAGGATCGGTGTACGGGCTCAATACTCCTGTGTGCACGGCTTTATGCACGGATGTTTCTGCGCGAGACGAGACGATTACAATGGACGGTGCATAAAAAGCTGCGCGCTGCCTCATCTATGAATGCGTAACGTCTATGCCTTTGGAAAAAGTGCATTAAAGGACTGCGATAGGCATTGAAATTGGTAATGAATCAAAAACTTGGATGGTATACAATTCGAATGAAAATAGCGCGTTTCGAAACCCTTTGAATTGATTTTATGCATCGGAGTTGAAAGTTGATTCGATCGAATGCGAAAAAGGTGTTTGGATCTGGCAGTGTTGTTGAAAGAGGATACGGCCGCGGCTGGGTCCCCGGCGCGGCCCCCGAGAGAAAGGGCAAACCGAGCGTCAAAATTGGTCGCGAACGCCGGCCGGCGAGAAGCACTCGGTCGAGGCGCGGCATCGACGCGGAAAGCCCGATCGGCGCTTAGCGCGCGGCGCACATACATTACACGGGGCATTATGCGAAATCGGGAAGTGGCGGGGGAGGAAGGCCGGGCGGGAAAAAGGCCGATTTATAAGCGCCCTTGCGCTAGCGCGCGGCAATGTGTTGGCGCACCTACGCTCGTCGAGGCGGCGTGTCGTTATATGCTCGAGAACGCGCGCATAAATCCCTTTATGAGCTTCGCCTTACAAATTCACGGCCTGTCGCCAATTTTATTGCCCCGGGCGCGCGTTCCTTTATCTACGCGCTCGCGCGCATAAATACCGCGGCCCCGGTGCCATAGGTTGCCGGGTAGGGCAGGTAGCCCGCGCGCAACTTTATTACGCGGGGCCCGTGCGAGCGCGCGATAAAAGTGCCGAGCGTTTACGCTGGATTTCAGCGCGCTTTCCTTTATTACGGCTGTTGCGGATTTACGGGGCCGCGGCGATTCGAGGGCGCGCCGTAAATCGCGGCGGCCGCGCTTCCGCGAAGGCCCCTTTCGTTAATTCGCCCCTCGCTTTGTCCGGCTCCTCTCGATATCGCCCAACTCCCTCGCGTAAATAACAATTAAACGGGGACCGCGGGAGAGCCGGGGCCGCCCCACCCGACTGCTCCCGGATTATCGTGACGCGCATAAATCCTAATTACCCGCCCACGGCGCGCATAATTACCGGCAATTAGCGACGCCCGGTCTATCGGCCGCCCGCCCCCTTTTGTCTTGCTCGCCGGCTCGCTCGGCTCCTTTCCTCCTCGATCGGCGCGCGCTGCGCCCCGAGACAATCGGCCCGCGCAACGCTCCGCGCCCATTGGGAAACAATCCCCTGCGCGGCCTGGACGGGCTACCGCTTGATTGATCGGAGCCTCTGCCTCCGACTCCTAGATTCCTATCGGCCCCGATACATAATCGTTTCAACAATGACTCGCCCCCGGCTCCTCGGCCGCCGAGCCAATGAAAGTACTCCATTAATTTATGGCCCATCGATTCCTCCGGGACATTGAAAAAAGCTCGCTAACAAATTGCTTTTGGGATTTCATCGCGCGGTAAAAGTGCTCGGAAAAATGCCGATGCCCGAGTCGACACCGATTGAAACCCGTTTGTTTCGCCTCCTCTCCCGACCGCCCTAACCTCCATCCTTCGCCTCCGATTATTTGTTTATAACAAACGGTCGAAAGGTGCGCTGCAACGGAATCCGACGGCTTCCTCGTGAACCGAATCGAAAGAGCCGCATGTGGGAGACGATATTACTTTGTACACATTTTTCTAGCAAGGGGAATGTTTTTGAAAAGAGTCGCGCTTGCTGGAGATTTCTTTTCACCATTCAATAGCATAGCTGACTTGTTTACTCACCGAGGCGTCCTTGGCACGTCTACGCCGGGGGCGTCGAGTCTCCGATTCTCCTGCAGAGTAGAGAAAAGTTCCTCCAACTCGGAGAGCTGCTCGTCACGCGCTGCACTTACTTCCTTTATTATCTAAAAATAAATATTGAAAGTCACGTGAATTCGCTTTCCCATTTGTTGCAAATATTATATCATTTATTCTTTGGCGATAGTGTAATTGCCGCTATTTAGTTGAGCGAGCGCATGCGCCGAGAACGAATCGGTTTTCCTACAATCTAAAGCGTTAATCAAACGAGCCCCTCGACGAGCCCGTAAATAACCTAAATGCATCCCTAAATGCATCAATAACCGCCTTGAGATTATCGTTACAAATGGCGAGAAGCAAGTTGACCGATGCGCACGAATCGAAAAATTAATTTGAAAAGGGAAAGGGCCATTTAGACCGTGGCAGATTGCGCGGGACTACGCGAGGGATTTTTAACCTCGCATTATACCGAGAAATCCCAGAGGAATCGAAATGGTTGTACTAAAACGGACTGTCTGTATAGCGAAAGATGGCCGGGTCGCCGGGGTCGGCCGGGTCGGCCGCGCTTGCGGAAAAGAATCGCCGGCCGCTCGTCTGCCCCGCGAGCGGCGCACTCGAAAAGCCCGTAAAAAGTAGGCGCGAGGGCCGATACGTGGGCGGAGGAGGTTGGGTTCCGGCTCGGGTTCCGGGGGCGGGAGGCGCCTCGATTTTCCGCGAGAGAAAGCCGCTCGCGAGTGTAATGCTTTTGTTCGGGGCGGGCGTATATAGGCGGCCGGGGTTCAGCGGCGCGGCGACGCCGGCTCACCGACTCGGAGCAAATCTCCGCGCTTAATGTTTCCGGTAACAGCTTTCGTTCGCTGCGCGCATAACAGAACCGGCCGATTTGGCCCCGCGCGCCCGCACATGCCGATGCCCGCGCTATATGCCGGCTGCGCCCGCCGCGCGTTTAATGGGCCTTTTCCAGCGTTGTTTATGTCACCGGTCTAGGAAGCACTTCTCTTCCCTTTTCTGCCCGCGCACCTACAGCCGGCAAATCGACGCGGTTACGGCTCGCTTCGCCTGCATCCGGTTTATAAGGAGCCGTCGCGCCGCGCGCCGCGCACCAACCGCCCGGCTTTCCTTTCGCCCCGCGCGCATGTGCACTATATGCAAAGCAACAATACGCGGGCGAGCGAGCCCGAGATTGCGGCAGCGCGGCTCCCTTTTTCGTTATTACCTTTATTCATGACGCGCCTATTTACTGCCCTCGGAATATAATTGGAATAAAGTCCTGCATGCCGCCTCATTATTCAAATTCTATTTACCGCTTTTCAGGATGCCGAATAAGTGGCCTTACTCTGGACCCTTCATTTCACCCCTTAATACTACGCCGATCTACAAAATGAATTTCCGCGGCTTCGTACTTTCATCTTAATTAGAAACATGATATTCATTACATGTATAATAATATCGCTTCTTCCAATGTCCATGGATAACTTTACTTGATGAATATTTTTCATTGGCACTATTATTCAAATTTTCGGTTCAATATAGTAGCTTATGCCACGCTTGCAATAAGAATTGAAAGTGGCGGGGGAACTCAAATCTAACTTACATATAGAGGTGTGTTTGAGGCGAAGTTTCAGGCTTCCGAGTTTAATCTCCGATACAATATCAAATTTTGTTTTTACGATTATTCTATTGCTTATATTTATGTTGCTCTATTTCATCAAGATTAGAATTTTTTTTAATTACCGTGGAAGAAAATTTAACGTTTAAACCGCTCAAGGCATTAAACGTTATCGCGAAGCCGAAGCAAATATATATAATTGTATATTATAATGCTAATCCTTTTGTTAGTCTCCATTAAAAGGACAGCAAAATTATCTGATACACTGCTGATTGTTTTATATCGATATAGAACAGTTATAATCATATATATTACTAATTTTTATTATTAAATAATTTTTCTAAAAATCATAATTTAATTAAAAATATCAGCTGATAGGTAGAGCTATTCTTGTTTCTTTTATGGACAACTATGTTGAAATAACGACTCACTTTTCAAACCAATCCCAATCGGAGCTCTCTAGTCCTATTGATTTAAAACACTAACTAAAATTTTATACGATGTTAAGTACTACAACTGGCTTGAAACCAACCAATAAGCAAATAAGCTTTAATCAAAGGAGTGAAAACTGGACGTATCAGTTTTTTTCATATGTTTCTATATATTTGTACATGAAAACGAATGAAAATTCCTTGCCTATCCTCTGTTATTTGACCTGTGCGTATACATTTTATACGAGTTTTGATGTTTGAGTGTCACAGAGTTCATGTCGAGGTATACGTACTGTTCACACGCATTTAACAGGAGGATAGTAAACTCGGCCAAACTGCTTAAAACTATATCTATATGTATAGAAACTATATCTCGTATATATAGAAACATGTACTCGTATAGAAACAGTTGACAGTCTCTTTGCCGAATGAACTGACTAAATTAGATCGTGTCAGCTCGGAATTTTCATTTTTAGTTCATTACTGGTTATAAACCGATTAAAAATGTTACCAACCAAGAATAAAGAATAAAAACACATAAGAATTTACGAAAATAATAGTCCAGAGTCGTATCGTTGAACAGGAAATGCTGTGATAGAGAATGTGATCTCCAATTTTTTATATTTAATTTGATACATAAAATGTTATTTTGGGAAACTGACAGTGGCAAAGTACATATTATTGTGCAGCTAAAATTAATACAAGATAGAATAAATCGACAAATCTTTTATGTCCCGTTAAACTGAACAGTTCCGTCACGCGGTAATAAAACAGACACATTTAGTTGTTCAGCAGACTAAAATCGAGCCATTTGTTCAAATGTATCCACAGTAATATTTTGCCCCTAAAGCTATTTTCGCAGGGGGAGGGTGTGCTTACCGCAATACACGATAAAATTCGCTTCGCCCGCATGCATGATCGATCGACATTGCGAAATAATGATTTTTTTTTTCCCCGGGACATTCTTCAAAGTGAAACAGTATATGCGGGAGAGGCGGAAAAATGAGCGAGAGGGGCATCGCGCGCGTGCACCCGGAAAGACCGGCCAAAAAAAAAACCTGAAAAATGCAAAGCGGCGCGCACGGAAACGCGCGGACGCGGCCTTATATTATATATTCTCGCAAAAATAAAATCGTTTTTCCGATAACTGGTTATTTGCTCGCACAAGTGGTTCGCTGACTGGGCGGGCACATCGGAAGCGGTTTTCGCGTGTAATATTATCGAGTTATCGGGGGCGCGGCCGGGAAATGAAAAGGAAGACAGGGAGGGACGGGAGCGCGGAGGGAAAAGTCGAAAACAGGCTACTGCCTGTGCACGGCGAGGGAGCGAGAGAGAGAGAGAGAGGGAGAGATACGAGGTGGAGAGGCCCGAGGAGAGCTTGCAAGCTGGGGATCGAAGGCATCCGCAGTATGGGAATGAACGCGGAGGACGGAAAATGATGGAGGGAGCGCGTACATGGCGACGGGGCACAATATATCCGCGTGATTACAATATGCCGGCTTTCGAGTGGCCAATATCAAGCGAGTGCACTTGGCTGAGCCAATGCTAATAATCCTCCATTGTTGACGGTTTTCTATACACTACCCTCGTGCGGGTGGCCTGCCTTCCTTCTTATGTACAATTTTTCAACCGCGAGTGCGTACTTTTTGAGCCAACCTATGCGCGATATTAAATTATGCGCTGCTCATAATACATGTATAACGCGCCCAACATTATAGTGTAAGCATCATATTAATAAGTAATTTGAATAGTCACAGTCTACTGCAGATACTGTTTTTATTATGGCTATTCATTATTTTTTTTTTCGATTCGAAGATCAAACTTTTTGATAAAGTATAAATTAATTTTACATATAAGTTTCTCATGAATAATATCAAAAGTGACATTCTTTCAATAATAACAGTAGGTCTGTATAAGAGATTGCAAGTGGGTCGGAGAAATCATATCGATGAAGGAAAAATTCATCCATCAAGGATTTGTAATTGCAAGGGAAAGGATGGAGATTACTAGCTTTGAAGTTACGCATTAAGTCTATAAATCATTTACTTACATTGTACATTTACCTTCTCTTTGGTTTGCAATTAGAGCAGTTGAAATTATAGTTAGAGCAGTCGAAGTTTATCGAATAGAGCCTACCTACTGATTTACTGGATTTACTTGGGGACTATATTGTTTTTTCGAGTTTTTTCTGTGACAAACTACGGGGTTACGAAACGGGGGCGGACTATTTTTTTTGGTAACTTTTTCCCCGTTAAACCCACCGCAAAGACGCAAATAAAGTAATAATAGCGCTAATAGAGGCGGCCTCGAGCTGTTGAGTGGTTAAAGAATTGCGGCAACCCGAGCCACGAAAAAGTTAACCTCGCCCCGTGGATAAAGCGCGCCGAATGAAAGGGAATAATATATAAGCGAAAGGAGTGCATCGACCCTTGGGGCGGAGCGGGGCCGGCGCGGGCGGCCTAACTGGCAGGACTAATTGCTATGCAGCGGCCGAAAGGGACGTCCGCAGCGGCGGGAATAATAGAAACATCGGGCGGCTTCCGGCAGGCGGCGCCGCGGCCGGGGGACGATTTCGCGAGGGATACCTGTCGGCCGGCGCGCCGCCATCGGCGCCTTTCACGCCGCCCGCGCGTCCCACGGGAAAGGGGCGAAGGGGCGCGGGCGGCTCCGTTTCAAAACAATCGCGCATTCTTCGCCGCCTGGTTCTCCCACACGCGGGCCGAGTGAGCGGCAGCGCACGGGGAGGCCGCCGCGCGGCACCTCCTCCTCTGGGATCGCGCAATCCGAATCGCGCCGCCTGGCTTTTAAGGCGATATCCTCCGAGCGGCCGTTTCCTACGGATCCCCGGCTAGGCCCGCGCCTCCGCTCCTCGTCCCGAGGCGATGCACAGCTGCGCCTCGAGCTGCGCCTTGCCGCTTCCTACCGGATGTTTGCGCAGTTATCTCACTTGGCCAGCAGGAAGCCGCCCGTTGCAAAACCCTCTGCAACTACTTTCTTTCAAACGTGCATTGCATAATATTGGTTTGTTTCAACTGGAGAATTCGCTTGACTATATAAATCCCCGAGGATACGGGTTCCTTATACGCGTCTACACCTTTTATTCCAACAGAACAACATTCACGGCAATAAACTAAAGCTCTCGAAAAATCCCAACAAATATCTCTGGGTATCTGTAGCAATAAATATATGTCAATAATTCCGTAGTCAGAGTGCGAAATCTACCGACCAATTTAAACCGATCGTCATGTATAATTCTTAAATGAATATTTACATCTTACCAAGACTTATTAGAGATTTATTAACCACAACAAATCCATTCTTTCTGCATAGATTAGATCCCTATTCACTTGATTTTTTGCTTAATTTCGAAAAGTAAACAAGCAAACAAAATTATATTTGTATCGTTCGAATAATATTCATGTTCCCTGTTGGCAATTTATATCAGTTTATCGGTAGTTAGTGGCCAGTTTTTAAACTAATGGCCAGTATATCCTGAAAAAACTGGTCAGGTATCTCATTACCTCTCGACTTGTGAAAACCGAAACCTATATATATTGCATATATAGTAAGTATTATAGGTATTGTATACATTAAGAACGATTTAGGTCGCAGTGTTCAAATGTTATATTTGAATTTACAGTAATAATAATAAAAAATACTTCTAAGTAACCTCATTCAAAGTATCGTAAAATAACCTTAACACTCTAAGATTAAATAAAAAATTTATTCTATTAAAAAATTGAAAAAATGTTGAAAAAAGATACAGATATGCTTTCCTCAAAAGTCCTGATTTTTATTTCAAATTATTATACTACAATACTGTTGAACTATAATCATTGTTTTTAATTGTTTATTTTTTTAAGCTTAAATTTTATTTATTTTAGTTAGAAAAAAGGTTTTTTTATTTCAGTATAAGAATGTATAGAAAAACTACATATAAATAAGAAACACTGACGTTTCGCCTGTTTCATGTTTTGACAAAACAGCTGTTTCAAACCAGTTCCATGCCAGTTAAAACTGGCCAGTAAAAACTCACCAGCTACTGGTGTTTCGTGTAGGTCTACTGGTAAAATTTCTGCCAGGATTTTGCCCAAGTTTTTCCCTGAATAAATTTTTAAAAAAATACTGTAAATAGTACGTTAGCGTACTATCATTGTTGGTGTCATATTGTTCATGTACGTCTACATAAGGAATTACAAATAAATTTTAGAGTTAATGGAAAGAAAATGTGCTAAAAGTGAGTTGATGATCATACTGGATTAAAAAGTGTTTTATCAAAAATATTTAAAAAGTGTTTCCGAAGCATTATCCTGTATTAATCAACGGCATTCCACACACAAAAATCGAAACTAAGCTATTTTGCATAAACCAACAAAATTGAAAATTTAATTAATTGAAAGTGATATCATTGCAACAAAAACATAGGAATCGCGGGGGCGCACTCCCGTCGCGTCCATGGTGCCATTAATTAGATTAACCAGGCGAGCGACAGGTCGAATCCTCGGTTAAATTGATTGCACTAAAGGAGCGATTAGCCGTGCAGAGTCGTTTTGCAAGGACAATTTGTACGAGGCTGTCGTTATCTTGATGTTTCCCGTGGCTTTCGACCGTGCCTTTCATCATCTCGTACCTTCGCTCGCAAGAAAACAAAAGGCGTCGTGAGATCGTGATCGAAGCTTAAGGCTAAGACACAACGCGGAAAGCTCGGAAAAGCGGCTTGACTTGACGATCAGCGGAACGCAGATCGGAAAAGCCTCTTGTCCAATAATCCCGTAGCGATCATTCGCCAATTACGGATCTACCCGATCCCCGCCCGAGGATTAGATTGCACGGGGGCGCATGCGCTCAATCAGCTGCGACCAGCTTGTGCGACCGACGGCTTCGTCCTCCTGCGGTTCGCGTGGCAGCCAGTTCCTCGTCAAAGCGTAGCCCGACGTCTGCTTTGGAGCGGGGCAGCAGCCTCGGGGCACGCGTCCACATACCGCGCCCGCGGCTTACTCGCTCGTCGGGTATGCTTGTCGCGGATTGTGCCATTTTTTCCCGCCCGGGACATTCATGCTAATGCCGCCGCGGAATGATACCCGGAGAATGGAGCTAGAATCGTCGCTATCTCGCCGCTCTATCGGAGCGAAATAATGCGCTATTATGAATTCTCGCGGGTCTCCCGTTACACTGCAGGGAATTGCCGTAGGGCCGCCGTGGCCGTCGCCCGCCATTTTTCACCTGTCCTTCACCGGGATTTTCTCAAGCGCTGCCCAAGGATTAGAGTGACGAGATATTCTATAATACAGATTATCCTTCGTGTTTCAATGGATTTTTACCCGGTGTTAAGTAGTCGCGTTAAAGAATTGCTGACTTACTTCTTATTTTTATAATCAAACAATTTTTACTAGCTCTAAGGCGTAACAGATACAGAATTTTCCAAAGTCGTCCATTTGATTTCGTACAGTCTTTAGCTTCGTGTTGCAATTGTATTGAAAATCGCAGTATATCTCGGTATATACTCTATTATATACACGTGCCATAAATAAGTATAACACGTTCGTTTCCATGAAAATGTTGAGTAATAAAGTAATTAGTAACACGTATAATCCTTCGCTAATTGGGTCCCTTTGTAAGATATTATGAGACGACTAATAAATGTTGCTATTATGTATTAAATCAAATGAACTACAGAATTGAAACATTAAATTATGGTATTAAAAAGCGTATGATACTTGTGTTAACGAGATAATTAACGAAACGCCTGGGCCGAATGACCAATTATTATAAGCAATGTATTTTGAACGGTTGCGCCAGCACAATAAGGCTCGGCATGAAAAGAATACATAGAAGAGAGGTCGTTTAACCTACATGCGGTTGCCGGTGAAACGCATACAGCAAGCTCCGAATGAAAATGAAGCAGCGCGAAAGCGCACAGGTCGCGGAGAACAAAAGCGCACGCAAGTCGCGGCAGCGGAATATCGCGAGGCGAGCGGCGGCCCGGCTCCTTGCACAATTTTCGCCCGTCCCCGGGGAACAGCCGGCGAGTGCGCGCGGCGCGAGCGGGCCCGTAAGGAGCCGCGGGGCGATAAACACTTGCGGGCGCGCTGCGGCTATCCCGCGCAATTTGCGCAAAGCCGCGCTCCCAGCCCGGGGACAATAAAAAGTGGAATAATAAAAGGCGCGCGCGGGCCCGCGGGAAAAATCCCGGGCGGCTGTCGCAAGTCGCAACGAGGCGCGCCGGCAATTCCCTCCGCCGGGGTTACGGCTGACACCTCGGCCGCCGGTGGCTGGCCGGCCGCGCGGGCCCCGCCGGCCCCTTTCTACGGAGGCGCGCGCCGCCTGCACGCACGACAATCTCCCGGGCGGCTCGGGCCCACGCGCGCGCGCTCTAATGTGCTAATGACTGCCCCTCGGCCCGCCGCCTCCCCGGCCTCGTCGCCTGCCCACTCGCGCGTGTCCGCCCGATTCCTGCAAATGAGCCATCGATCTCGCAGCCCGAGCCGCTCCGAGGGATTAGGCCCGGCCACCGCTGGGTGTCGCGTGCCCCGGCTGCTCGGACACCACTTCGCTAGTCCGCTTCTGCCCTTTCCACGCTGCTAACTTAATAGCTATCTGTTGTCAAGTTAGCAGCAGTCACGTTTGAAGCGATTCAATGTATTTTTACGCAAGGAAAGCTCCGCATTTTCAAGAAAAAGAAAGGGACAATTCATTTACAAATGTCATTTGACTACTAACATGCGTAATATCTAAGCATGTACTAAGAATTAGCTGTGCGTTAACGGTTTATCATGTTAATGTGGCGATTAAGATGAAGGGGCATAAGTACAGATTTGGACTTTAAATAACTCAAACTGAGACAATATATTGTGCCAATGTAAATATTTATAAACGGATTATTATATGAATTAAAAATAATAAAAATTATAAAAATATAGAACAAATAAGTATTCAGAATATAATCATACTGTATAAGAAGTTTTTTGGGCCTTGTCATGACAAAATTACAAAAATTTTAAGAAGAGTCGAAAAAATTTTCCCGCTTTATTCGCTTTATTCATTTTAGTAAAATAATTTTAATTATTTAAAAGATATTGTGTACAAAAGATATGTACAATTTATCCATTGTCAAATTCGATTTTTCAGATGGCTAGTTTGAAAAATAATTAAGCCATTGAATAAACCGAATGCTTATGTACATAGATTCTGTTTCAAAGATCCCTTATATATTTTGGTTATTACAATATTTTCGGGCGTTTTACAATCATACAACATCTCCTATACTCTGTATACAAGCATCACGTCCAAAAATTAATCAAAAGGATCGATGTGTATAAAGGCGGATCCTATAAAATGTCTACATGCTATAATTCTGCATATTATTAATGATAGTACAAGATCAGCTAATTGAATAAATAATTGGTTAAAAATCATTTTAAAGTCTACCAGAAGGTAAATTGTTTCTTATGAAAAGAGAAGGTTTTTATCAGCATAAATCGATGCAATGGACGACGCTTTCACGTCATGTTTAAAAATTTACGTGCCAACGTTATACAGCTACATAATAAATTCAAAGAAATGATCGGCGTTTCACAATAGCATAAGTGTTTTATTTGTAGAATGTGCTCAGGTCTCGGGATAGCAACAAAGCCCCGGGAAAATGTGCCTTGACAATATGTAATAACTAAAACAGAGGAAAGTAATAGCAGCCGGGCTTTAACAAATCACATATTTGAGTGCATTAAAGCGCGTTAACATGCCTGGGCACATATAAGGGGGCGTTCGAGCTTGATAAATCGGGCATTAGCGTCGCTTGGATTACGAGCTGCGCGCGGCTAGGAGCTCGGGAGCCGAGGGCCACGTCGCCGGAATGCGCCGGGCGCTCTCGGCTCGAACTCCTGGAGCCAGGTGATCGCGGAGAGCCAGGGCGCCGAGGCGCGGGTCGTCCCCCGGGCGGCGGGCCGCCCCGGTGAGCTGTGGGCGCGGCTGCAGCGGGGACGGCCGGACGAAAATAGCCGCAGCCGCCGCAGCGCAACGGTATCCACCTGCTGAGCGGCCCTCGGCCTATCTCCGGTATATCTACAAGCCTCGGGTTGGGCCTTAGTCACGCGGTGCGGGCCGCTCCTCCTTTTTTACGAGGGGCCCCCGGACCCGGACGGGCCCCCAGATACGGCCAGGAATGTTTATGCCGTCGCCTAGGCGCGGCTTTTAAGCTTCTTAAATTTCAGGCGGCGCGCATCGGCGCGGGATCCGCGCCACTCGCCGGCGTAGTCCAAGCCTTTCCCCGTACCCGTCCATAAGTTCGCCCGCTTTATTGGACACCTGTCCCGACGGGGGGATTTACAATAAGTGATCGCTTATTCCCCTCCCGCGCCCACGAAAATCATTTTTCCCCTCTTTGCGCGGCCCGAGGAGGCTGAGAAAAGGTCGTCCGAGCGGCCCCGGCTCCCTTCGGGATTAATGGCACGTGAACACCACACGGAAATCTCGCTATTATCCTCGTTTCTTTAACGAAAAATTTGTATTCCCCCGTGTACGGAGGCCGCGCGCACCGCCTCTCCTGCGCGCTTCTCCCCGTCCATTGTCATGCGTACACTGTGCATTCTCGCGCGGTCTATACACTTGCTCGAGCCACGGCCTAGGAGCCTATACCTTTTCACCTCCAAGAAATTTAACGTTAATTTATGTGACCGCGGGGTGGGAGGAATAATTTGGAGGGCGCGACGTCGAAAGATGTGGCCAGGTGTCATTGAACGCAGAGCTGGCTATTCAGCGCGCCTCTCGGCGCAGGCAGAAGCTCGAGCTCTATCCTGTCCGAGTCGTCGATCCTGCGTGTAACTTCATCAAAACTATTGTGATGATAATCCTGACGCGAGGCTGACAACCGGGCCTGCGAAACCAAAATTGCTACAATGATTTCAGGATAGCGAGACGGTTGTTTCGATTCTCTGCGTGGCAGTCCCGGCTGACGTACGCGCTCGCTATTCGATTGCAATTACTTAAATTCCTTGAGAACGCAGTGGGTACTCGCGACGATTCACAGATAGCTAAGGAATAATTGATAAGGGAGCCGCGGCGGACTCGGTAAGATATGAGCTGGGCTGCGGGCCGTACGTAGCCGCGGGAAGGACGCGCACTTTACATTGAATGCAAGGGATGGGAAGTTATAGGGCGCTCGCGGCTCCGCGGAATGGCCGGGATGCGTAAACGTCCGCGCGGGGAAACGATTGCGCGTCGGAGGAGTTGCGAGCGGGATTCTATCGTAAAAAGCGGGATGCGCGCGGCTGCAGGGGGCCCTAGGTCGGGCGCGCCGAGGCGCATTGGGATGCGGCGCGCGAGCCGCGGCGCGATTTTGACGCATGATCGGCGGGCAGCGGGGCCCGATTGCGCATGCGGCCGGCAAAGCGGCTCTTCGTATTCCGCGGGGTTTTTACGGGCCGCGGAGCCGCGCACGTACGGCGGATTCCTGGCGGGCGGCTCGAGTGTCCCGGGGGTCCGCTCGCCCGGACCCGCCGCCAATCCATTAGCGGGAAAGCGCCCGCGCGACCCACATCCCCCGCGGCTGCCATTTCCTATTCGCGGGCGCGCAATGGGAAGTTTCGCGAGCGGGCCCGCGGACAAAAGGGCCGCGCGGGCAGGGAGTGGCCTTTTTTACCATTGCAACTGTCCATCGAGCCCCGGTGGCCGTTAAGCCGATTTACCGCGTCCGTCGAGCCGTTTGTCCGAGGGGCCGCGAGGGGCCCTTGCCCGCGGCCGGATTTATCGCCGGGATCGCGCGTTTATGCGCGCGTTACGGCGCCGCATCGCGCGGGACTTTTAGCCGCGCCCGCCGCGGACAAAGCCAACGGGACCCTGGGCCCGCCGCGCTTTTCCCGCCCGAGCGCCCGGCCTTTATCGCCGCCCGCGAGATCAAAGCCGCCCGGCGGCGCTTTCGGGCCCGGCCCGCCCGAGGTCCCACCCGAGGTCCCACCTTTTCCCGGGGCCTCGCGCTGGAAAGCCGCCCGAGCCTTTCTCTGCCTCCGGGCCGCAGGTCAGTTTCCAAGGCACCTGCCGCGCGGCCCTCTCCTCCATACCGCTCCCCCCGCCCGCGTGGGCTTCTCCGAGCCTTTAGACGCCCTATACATCAACGCCACGCTGCGCAATCGATTACTTTTCACAAAAGCCAACACTTCCCTGCAAGAATCGTGCTTTTTATCCCACGTGCGGTTAAGACATAACTACCAACTCATTTTTAAACCTTTGTACAAACTGTCATTTCACTATTTTTGTAATCAAACTATTTCTTAATATTGTTTCAGAAAAAACCTCAAAAAAGTACGTATACCTAGCACTTCTTTCACGCACATAACCAAGTTATCATTGTTTAACAGAAAAACCTTGATAAACAGGTAACTAATGCATGGTAGTTGTTATGCAATTGCAATACTTATGACCTGTAATAATTACACACAAACTGTATGTATATTAATATTGATACTGTGTTTATAAACGGTTTTGTTAGATGTTAGTAGAAGCCTTAACGAACTTTTAACTACTCTAGCATATAAAATTGTTATAAGAGAGTTTATTTCATTTTTGATCTTCTATTCCTTATAAAATAAAAACGTTATACGTTTCAAGACTAAAATTTGTGTTTATTATGTTGCGATGCAAGTATTATATTTCGAGTTTATATTATAATGATTTTAAATGTTTTTAAATATTTTCGCAGAATAATATTATGATTAAGCAGGATATAACCTGGAAGATGATTTGATTTTCTAACAAGACGCAAGTTCTGTAATCATTTTACTCGAAGCGAGAAAATGTTAGGAGAGTGACAACGGTAAAAGGGCCAGGCAATCTCGGGCGAGGCCCTCAAGTAGCACGTGTAAACTCGTGGCGAAGGATATGCAGCGAGCGAGCAGCGTGAACGTCTTCTGGGAAAAAGAGGGCGAGGCATCGGGCGGTTGCATCAGGCCGGTGGCCACGTGCTGCATCTTGGCCCCCTCTACAAATCTGGATCTCCAGGCTCGGTAGATCTGGCTCCTCGGCTGCTCCGGGCTGCCGCTCGGCTTCTTGGGCCTCGTTCTAAAAACCGGCCGTTTAACGACGCCTTTAAAGCAAACGCGCACCTTAGTTAAAAGCCTCATTGTAGGCTTTTAATTACGTAATAATTTAATAACCGGGACGAAGAGTGAAAAGTAAAAAGGCGAAGGAGCCGAAAGGCGAAAGTGGAGGAGGGAGAGAGAGAAAGAGAGAGGGAGGGAGAGGAGGGTGGAGGAAGCGCGAGACGTTTACCGCGGCGGGGCCCGGGCAGCCCGAGCGGACCGAGCGCTCGGAGGCGTCCAGCTCGCGCGTGCGCGGGCATTCGAAAAAGGAGTTATCGCACCTGTGCACGAGCGAAGGCTACCTGCGCGCCTCGTCCGCGGCCCTCACAATTGGTCGTGTAACCAAAGTCGTCGAAGATATATGTAATCCTGGACCTCGCCAAAAGAGACGAGTCCTTCTCGCGCAGATAGCATCGGGGAAGAGAGTCAGCCTCGGGGGGGAGTGGGGGAGAGAGCCGGTTTTCTGTAACTGGATTCGGACTCGCCTCGGCCTCCTCCGCCTTCTCTCTATCCCGCCCCCCTTCTCTCGCTCGCTCCTTCGCCGCAACGGACGAAACCTCGAAGACGAGAGGGACAGCAAGCGGGAAATAGCCGAGCGGGCGGATAGAAAAGTCTGCAGGTAGAGGAAACGTCGGCTCCGGTCCCTCTTGGGCAACCGATACGCTCGGAGGCAGTTGCGCGCGGCGGGCGCCCGAGTCGGCCGCCGCCACGAATCAACCGGTGTCTTTGGCCCTCTGTAATTTCGAGCGAGCGCCCGAAAGAGGGAGAGCACCGGGATTCTCGAAACGGCGCAAAAAGCCGCGACGAAGCGAGCGAGCGGGCCCAAAGCGAGGAGCCGAGGGAGCCGGGCCAGCCCCCGGAGCCTCGTAAAGCATCGCCAGGTAGAAAAGGGCCGGCGCGCGCACCTGGCCCGCGGCGCCGCCCGATTAATCCATTTTCACCGGGGCGCCCCGCCACGCGGTTTACCCGCCGACGCTTTTTACTCGCGGCTCCTCGCCCTCGCGCCACCGCGGCCCCGCCCTCCTTTCGCTTTAGGGCCGCGATTTTTATGGCTCCGTTACATCGACAGTTGCGCGCAATTTTACGCGCGCGCACTTTGATCAAATTTTATTTTTAGCCGCCGGCGGGTGATAGCCGCCCGCGAGCCCCGGCCTGTCGCGCGACCGCCCCCCCCCGCCCTCCTCTGATGCATTGGCTAAAGGCGCATTAACCTTTAATACCTTTTTCATGTCGCTCCGAGCCCCGGGCCGCCCGGATTTTAACCGCGCCCCGCGCGCCAGCCCGCCTTTTATGGATTTCGGGGGGATTATTAGCTTAACAAGCCCATTGATTAAGGGGCTCTAGTGGCCGCGAAAGGGCGCTAATGGAAAATATACCGCGAATTCGAGGCCATCGCCCTATATCTACCTCTGGCAGCTATAGCTTTCAAATTTCAACTTTCCGCGCTCGCCCCGCTGCTGCCCCTACAGCCCCCCGCGCGCATATTCCATAAAATTGAAGGACTGCTACAGCGAGCCACCTTAATTGCACCGATTGGTTAACCAACAAGGATTGGAAAGGTTGCCTCCGCCGAGACCCAAAGAGCCCCCGCCATCGCTTTCTACCGAGCTACCTTTATCAATCGAGAGCGCGCGTGTGTACGGGAACCGATCGATTTGATCAAAACACCCCCGAGCACCGTGGTCCAATCTCTTAAACGCGCCTGAGCTTTTTGCAGCCGGACGTGCCGCGAGTGTTCCATTCTCTCGCTCGGAATAAGCTATTAGGTAAATTGTCCGGCTTAGGCACGGCAGAGCCGGCGCTCTATCAATCACCGCCGCGGCAACTCGCTCGTAATCCGTGCCAATGTTCGTTTACGCGGAAGAGCCCCGGGGCAGCTCCGCTGCCAGTATTCCCCGGTACACCTGCGCCGCGCCGCGATAGTAGTGGATCGCTCTCCCGTACACAAGCGCACTCTCGAGCTCCTAGTCATTACGTCCAGTTGGCCTCCGGCCAGCCATTAACATCCGATAATCTCCCGATAGATTCGAAAAGAACTACGAGGAGGACAAATAAAAATTCGAGTCACACCAATAAAAATACCTCCGATGCACGTTTTGCTTGAACCTGCAGAGGAGACGCAAATAACAGCCTTCTTATGTGCGCATTAATATTTTGATCGATACAAGATTGGAATTCACAGGACACAAACAGCGCTTGTTATTTAGACAAGTAAAATGCACTGCGTAGATAAAAAAAATATCTATTTATAAGAGATTTCTAGTACAGCAGCTATTATACTTTGAGTAAAATTATACACTCTAAAGTTTTTGTGGAAAATTTTATTAAGCATATTGTTTTTTATCTTGAAGTACATAAAAAAAGACCTCTGGTAAAAAATTTCACCAGTTTTTCGGGAGTTACACCGAATTTTTAATAAACTCGCTAAAATATCCTGAAAAAACTCGGCATGATCCGGTCAAAATCGAAAAATTACGTCAGATATATCTATATATATATATATATATTATATCGATATTTATACAAATATGTACAAATTCAAAAATTCTAAATAAATAAATATTACATTGATGACTTTTTCGCGAGATCTGCACTTTAAAAACTCGACAGGAATAATTCGGCAATTTTTAGCGTTTTGGCGAATTTTACTCGTCAAATTTGTACCAGGCATGTATAATAAGTTATGTATAATGTTTTGGAGAGCTCTGAGGTAAGCTACATAAATATGTAACCAGAAGGAGTAGACTTTGTAAAATTCAAAGTGGCCTTCATGTGACCTTGAGATAATTCTTTAAGCTCAAATCAGTGGTACCATCTTATGTTCCCTTCAAAGCCATACAACTTTACCCATACCGAAACCATGAAGAGTACATCGAAACAAGGGAGGAGATGATAATTAACCTCAGAATTATAACCTTATTAGAGAATTAGTATTATTCGCGCATGGGCACAACATAATCCTACATGCTTCTTTAATGTTCTTCACACCTTTAATACTCTGAATGCATATATGGTAAAGTCGAGGGTAAAGTACTGTAGATGCTCTTTTTTGACATAGAAAAACACTATTCATTATTAGTAGACATGCAAAATTTTATTTCAGAGTGCAAAAATATTAAAGTTATAATTATAAACTAATATCCATCAGTAAAATATATGAACAGTTACTAAAATGCTTATCAGATTTTATATAAGATTTGACGCGAAGGCAATAGTTTACTTACTTTTTCAAGCTCAATCTGATCACATTATATTCATATGTTATGCCGAATGCTTTGCATATAATATGCCTGCATAATTCAATTCAATTTAATCTAGGTTATAAGGATTTATAATTCATCTTATAGTGAATCAGAGATAAAACCAAAAGCTGCCAATTAGAAATATTTAAATGAAAATCAATTACTCTTACCTTTTGATATCACTTATTTTAACAATGTTAAAAATAATGGGTCTTATGTAATAATATGACCATCGTAAATAATAAAATTATGTACATGTAAACTATTAAATGTACATGGAAAGTCAGTTTCAACAATTGAATACTATCATTTAATTGGTATAGGGCGTAACAAAATCGGATGTAATGTAAATACTATAATCTAAATATTATTTGCAAAGCTAGATTAAGTGTAAATAACCTATACATGTCTCGCCTTCGTATCAGTTAAATTTATACTATAGATTATTATTTGCTGCATTATTTTAAATTTATGTAATATCAATCATACTATATAATCTTAAGCACCTTGAAATTTCGATTGTTTTACATTTATTTAAATAAAAATTATTGCGGTAAATAGTATCTTAAGAATATTTGTAATAAAAAACTACAATCTAAAAAATATAATATTGTGTACACAAGATTGAATACATGTTTTGAATAAAAAATTCTCAATTCCTTCATGCAATTAATGTGTTGATGAAACGAGTGACACAATCCCATCTAAATAAAAGACGCGTGAATGCAGAATAAGGTAAGGCAATAAGGTAAGACAAGGAAAAAGAAGACGGCACAGATATTTCCCCGCGATCAGACAAGCGGAATCATTACTGAAGGAGAAAAAGTCAGAACTCACAATAAAGGCGTAATAATGAATCTTTGAGTGAATGTTCCACTGCCTGATTGCTCTCGCTGACCACGCGCTAAAGGCTCGCGTGTCTCCGTAATACGCATCAGCCACTCTCGCGGCTTTTCCCTGCAGAGGTATTTGCATACCACGTACGCGTGTACTCGCCGACGCACTCTTTGCACTTCCTGCATTTAACGACACGAATGCATACCTCAAAATTGCTCACGCGGGCACGTGCGTACTTGGTGGCCTCTCCGTGGCTCTTTAAGCATTTCATTTCTACTAATCGCATACCGGAATCTCTGCACCGCACATAGGTATCTACTATAGCCAGCTAAAAAGTGTACCGACTCAAGCATCCGTTATCGATCGAGTCCCACTAAGCAACCCTTTCATTCAACCCTCGCCTCTTTGCCCGCGCACTTCTACCTCATTAAGCAATGTTCATGGCACTTACAGATACTTGATAAATACTAAATTGCATTTTGCCCGAATTAATTTTGCTTCGTTCAAGAAACTTTAAATTATTATAATTAGATTGTTCGCATTAAAAAATTACATTGTATAATCAACATAAGGTTAATATGCTTCTTCCTCGAGAGTGTTAAAGACAATTATACATTGTGTAGTTTTTTTTGCTTTTAGAGTGCCTGAAACGAAGCGAAACGAGGGGTGGATCGTCACGATGGAGAGCCCTAGCGGTGGGGTGAAAGTTACCCCTTACGTAGTCCCTTTCTAGGTGTCGCCAGCGTACAAGGAGAGATGCGGGAAAAAATGAAGGGAAAGAAGAGCTTGCTTCGTCGGTAACGATGGATTCGCGAATTCTTACTAAGGTACAGTTGCACGCTCAATACTTTGCATGAACCTCTAAGTAGTTACAGATGGGATCGGTCAGATAGTTCATTAGCGAGCAGTGACCTACTGAACACACGACTACGTGCTAATAATTGAAAGCTAGTAACGAATATTAGGGATTTAAAATCAAATGCCCAATGATGTTGTTGAATATTATTATACAATAACTGTGTACGGCATTGAGCTTGCATATAGATTAAATAGCTCTGAAACACAGGGTAGACCTAAAAATGTAGGTAATACATGAAACGAAAAGCGAAATTCCAGTGGAAATGTCTCGATGCGAGCATAAGGGCCTAGGGCGCAGCGGTGCCCGGGGCCGAGCGACGAGGGTCACTCTCGCACTGCGGTCCAGGCGATGAGGCGAACGGCGTGCAGGATCGAGGGCAGGACTCCTGGTGCCATCTAGCCGGCCCGAGGGCGTCGCGTCAGCGTCCTGGCGTACCGGCGGGCGCCGTCGCGCCAGATGGCGCGGCACCGACGTCGCGACGACACGCAGCCTCCGCGCCCCTCGTCCTCGCGGTCCCCCGACCCCGAGGGCGAGTCGGCGGCGGCGGCGGCGGCTCGGCACTGCCTGGGCCGGCGCGGGAGGGGCGGGGTGGGGAAAAAAGTAGGGGCCGCGGCGGGTGGGAGGGGCGGGCGGGGTGGGGCGGCAGGTGGCGCGTCGCTGGGCGGGGACTGGCGGCGCGCGGCCGCGAAAGAAGTGGGGTGGCCGCGCGGCACGCGCGCCCAGCGGCTCTCGCGCTTTTCTTTCGCCGGCGCCGAGGCGGGGTTAGGAAAAAAGCGCGCGGGGTGGAGCGAGCGGCGGCGGCGGCGGCGGTGGCGGCCGGCGGGGAGGGGTGGGAAGTGGGGCGCCGCGGCGCGAGCTTGCGCGGCGGAAAGCGCCGGAGGGGAGGGTCGCGCGGCGGCGGCGGCGGCGCCGGCTCCCGCGGCCGAGTCGGCTCCGCGGCTTCGCGCTCGCGGCCAGTTCCGCGCGTGCCAACCCTCCGGCGGGCGGCTCATCCCTCGCAGAGGCGCCTCCCGCGGCAGCAGTACGTCGGTGGCGCGTACCTTCCTCGGGGACTCGGGCCTCGGAGGGGAGGGCCGAGCCGGCGCCGACCGGCGCTGCACGGCGCACCCGACGCACCCGACGCACCCGACGCACCCGGGCCTCGCATCTCCCGATGCAAATTCGCCGGCGGACCGCGTGTGCCGTTGTACGTGTGCGCGGTGCCAGCGCCGGCCCGAGGGTCCGGAGCGCCGGCCGGCCTCTGCCGCCAGCCGCCAGCCGCCAGCCAGCCCTGGTGTTGTGAAACCGCTGACGGGACAGCCGGACCGCAGCCCCTGCCTCTAACGTGAGTTCACTTGCAGTCGTTTTCCCCCTTTGGCTCATCTAGTCAAAGAGTCAGCGTGTCCTCCTCCTCCTCCTCCTCCTCCTCCCATTCTCCTTCGTAGCATTCTCTTCCCTTCCTCCTCCTCCACTCCGCAACGGAGGCCTTGTCTTTTGTAATGATGATGAGATTATGATTCTATGTATAGCGGTGCATAAATTGTCGGCCAGCTGCCGGGCTTGATTTGATTTATCGGATTGCTCTCCGGCCAAATTGACCGGCGTGATAGTGCCGCGCTCTTTTATGCTAATGCGGTTAGTTAACGATACCCGCGTACATCTCAACGATTAAACATCTGACCCGATACTATAAAATCTCTAAATTACTTACCAAACAAATTTCTCCCTCCTGGTATAATAATCTTTCTTTCCTTTTTTATCCTGAATGTCCCGTTCAGGATGAATTTTCTACCGTACGAGATAAAAGCTAATATTTACGATAAACAAAGTGATAAGATAATGTTCGGTGAAATATTTGGTATCGACCGCGAGGGTTGTTAAAAAATAAATTCTTCGCTTGTTTTTGTGTGGTTTCTAATCGGTCATCAAAAAGAAACTAGTAAATTTTATCACGTCGAATTGTCTCAAGTGTGCCTTTAAACAAAACCTTTAACAATGGCACTACATTCGTTTTTTAAATGCTGATAAAATGTTCCTTTACGATTATAAGAAAAATCTGTGTTCATTACATTCAGATATTAAATAACCTTGTAAAAAAATTAAACGAAATTTAAACAATATTTACAGATTACATATACCTTACACGAATTAAATGACTATGTATATTTATAGGTTTTCTAAATTCTTTTAACTAAAATCTGGTATTTCTATTGTTTGATTATTCATTTAAAACATAAGTACATAATTGTAAAGTGTCAAAAAAGTAAAGTAAGACATGTTTTAATCCAGCTGCATAATTTTACAAACTTTTGTATTCATTGTGCTCAAAGATTCACGAACTCAGCGAAAGTGCTGTATAATAATACAACCATGTAAACTTTAATTCGAGTGAATGGCCTCAGGCAAAACTTTGTTTTCTTTTTAAATACTCATAGTATTAGATTTTGTCGAAATCGAAAAGTTCATAAAATTCAATATCATATACAGTGCGTTACAACAGGTTTTTATATGTGTACTCTAATATAAATGATACGTCTATTTCTTTACATATCTTAATACTAGAAAATATCAAATCTATTACGTAAGTTGTAAAATTTTTGAATTTGTATGTATCTTTTGAAAGAAAGATAAATCATTGATACGTGTGATATTTAATATTTTGTACAGTTTAGTGATAACTGGTTGAGCATTAAACGTTTTATTAAAATTCTAAGGCTTAAACTTCTCTGGATTTGGATTATTACTTACACTTAAACCGTTTCAAAGGAGTGTTTAATTTCAAATAGTTTGTAATAAAATAATTATTACTTACTTAATGTTTTGGAAAGCTTTAGAATATTATCTTTGGACATTAATTTTTTATTATTACAAGTTTCATATTTGCTTTAGCTAAGAACGAGATAATAAATTTTTATTGATTTCTAACACTTGCATTCAAAAATTTTTAAAGCCAAGTCAACTGCAGTTATCTGTTGTTATCAAAATGTGTACGACCTAGATTATCAAAATGCTATCAGAAAATTTATCTGTTTACAAATGCACAAGTATTTACAGACGAAGGCAATAAAACAATTAGGAGCGTTATGTGCGATATTTTACGTAGCTCTAATTAAATACATAGTTTTGCGTAAATTAATGAAAAATTGTAGGAGCGTGGCACATAGAACTAGCTTAAAGTAGAATAACGATAAAAGCAAATTGATCGAAAGGCATTAAAGGCGAGTGAGCGTCATATGACATTTGAAAGGCAGAGTCGATTAGGCCAGCAATGCTTTATTTAGCTAAAATAAAGCAGAATAAAGAAAAGGTAGATAGATTTTTGCTGGAGTAATTGGTATAAATATAGAAGTCGAAGAGACAATTGAGAGTGAAAAGGTACTGTTTGATCAGCAGTAGAGGAGAGAAAAAAGAAAAAGGATAGATGTCGGAGGATAAAAGTGAAAGAGACAGTCGGTGGACAAGTGATTGGACTTGGAGGATTAGTTGCGGAAGAAAGAGAAAGGTTGGGCCTGGGGTGAGGCCCCTCGGAATTGGCGAGTTTCGGGGTAATCGCGCGCGCGTGCCGTGGCGCTGGGAGCGGGTCCGGCGGGTGGTGGGTGGCGGGGGCGCCCCTCCGCGGCCCCCACCCCGGGCGCCGGGGTCGGGTGGTGGGGCCGGGCGGTGGGGGCCGGGCCTCGGGGCTCGGGCTCGGGGGCGCGGCCCCCACCGCTCGGGGGCGCCGGGTGGCTTTGGGCGGTGGCGCCCCCGCGCGGCCGCCGCGGGCCGGGGGTGGCGCGGGGGGTGGGCGCGGGCGCGGGCGCCCCGGCTGGTGGGGGGGAGCGTGCGCGGGGCGATAAAGGCCGTGGTGGGGCGGCGCGGGCGCGCGCCCGGCGGAAGCGCTCGGCGGGCGCGCACCGAGTCGCAGAACGTGAGAGCCCCTCGGGTCGAGCGGCCGCGCCTCGGCCGCGGCGCAGCGCCGCTCCCGCGCCTCCTGGAGCCAAGTCCCGGCGAGTGCGCGAGTGCGAGCTCCGGAGCCCGAGCGAGCGAGTGCGCGCCCCGAGTGATCCGTGCGCCGAGGCCCCGCCGGCGCCTCAGCCCCAGCCGCCGAGGTAAGCCCAGGGCCCGCCGACGGCCCGATTAGATAAGGCCCCGACCCCGAGGGTCGCGTGCGCTTGCCCCGCCCGCGACCCTCGCCCCTCAATGGCCCTTTCACCGCCCGACCGAATGCCCGCGCACACGGGCCGGCACTTGTCTCCGCGGACGGGCAAAAACCGCAGGAACAATCGTCATTCATCCGAGCACTCTATCCGGCCCTCCGCTCTCCTTTGCCGTGCTTTGCTCTCCTTAAGCCCCCGTAACATAAATAGACTCGCTTTTGAAGGCGGGTAAGCCAGGTAAGCGGCTGGCCGCCTCCTCTCCGACCCCTCCTTTCTCTTTCTAGAGGCGGAAAAGTACAGCTAGGAGGAAAGAGAGAAAGGGACGGGAGGCAGCGCGTGCCGCGCCGTCGAACAGGTAGTTGGCCAGCGCTCGGTACGGATCGATTCTCATTGTGAGCCCCGAGCCCCGGGCCCCGGGCCCCGAGCTGCCTCGGGGGCAAAAAACCGGCACCGAGTCCCATTGAGGAGGCGCGCTCGTGTCCTCTGTTGCCGAGTGAAAGCCCGCGAGCGAGGCGGAGGAGCGCCTCGGGATTTGCGGCCCCCGCCGTGAAAACGAGTGGAAACTCGGGGAAAATGTCATTATTCCGGTTCGCCCGCGACATAATGGGCAGGATAGAAGAGTCGCTGGATTAGAATCGGGGAGCGTCAAAATAAGAGATCCGGGAGGAGCCGAGCGATGCCTCCGGCTTTTGTCCCTTTGCCATTGTCCGCTTAATTGTGACCCAGTGACTTCTGTCGGTAGTAAAATCACGAGTCGGATTTGGGCCCTCCCTTTCAAGGAGGGGCATAATTAAAGCGTAAAATTAGTGTTTTGGTCGAAAGAGAATGCGCGCCTCGATTGGAGGTCGGGGGGGAAAAAGGCGGGCAAGAAGGACAAGAAAATATTAAGTTTCTCGCGACGGGATAAGATTGGCTCGGGCGCAAAAAGCGCCGAGCAATCGGCGGCCGGGCAAAGAAGAGAAAGTATTCAAATTTACAGTTTCGTATTCGCTTATACCTTTAACGATTCCAAACAAACACAATCTTTTTGCCCGCTCGTAAGTAAATCGCGCTTTAGCCCGCAAGTGTACGAGAATTACAGGCAATAAAATTTGGTTGCCGAGCGCCCGCAGAAGGGAACTTTATAGCGGCAATAAAATCTTAATGCAATTGTAACGGGAAATTTTATTGAATACGCATCGATAAAAGATTTTGGTAACGACAATTATTATTCGGCCGCGGCATTGAGGTAATTGCGCCGCGGGCACTAGGGCTGCAAAAGACGCGCCGCCGGAACCCGGGCAGCCAGTTCGCCACGCATCTCGCCTCGGCGATAAGCGTTCGCGAGGGCCGCGAGGCCCGGGGGGATCGGGCGGCTCGGCCTCGCCGTTGGCCGCCTCGCGCACTGGCGACACCTCGGCGGCTCCTTCGCCCGCGGAGGAGGAAGTCGCCCGGCCGAGGGACCGAGGCGGGGCAAAGCGAGAGGCACGCCCGTACGTGACGCTCGGCCCCGGATGGCCGTGGCTGTTTGGCACTCGGCTCACGTACGGAAATCCGTCTGGCGGAAAAGAGGAGGCCTGCGCTCGAAGCGACAGACCGACCGACGCGCTGGACGCCTCGCCGATCCGCGGATCTTGGCAATCTCCTTCGCCCTCACGCTCGACTCGCCAACTCTCCTTTCCCCACGAGCTTTAAATCCACGGGCCGTCGAAGCTGTCGGCTATTTTCAGCGAAAAACAAAGTTCAAAGCGAAAGCAAAGTTATTTTATTTGCTCGGTTGAAGCTAACGCGGTTTGGGGCCTGCAACGGATTTTTAACAGGGCCAAAGAAAGATGGGAATTGCCTCGAGTGTGTTTTTCTTCTGGAAAACGTAATGTGTCAAATCAATTGAATAATACTTATGATTATGTTGCACTGGCCGTGTTATTATTGCACTACAAGCTACAATTATTCCATTAAAACTACTTGCGTGTAGCAAATAATTAAATGTGCAATACGCAACGACGCAGAAGCATGTACGGGCGAGGGAATTACAGGAGTTTCGCAACTTGCGGTTTGTTGTAATAGTGCCTGAAAACACGTCAGAAGCGCGAGCGACTTTAATTAGACAAAGCACGCGCGCAGTGATTTAAAGCCCTGGGTGGATTTATTATTCCGAGTGATTGGTGCGCGGGCCGAAGGCTTTGGCCGTTCGCAGCAATTGGAAGCGCGGGGGACGAAGTGTTGCTTGGGAGGAAATGACGAATGGCGGCCTCGGCGGTCTCGCGGCCGGGCCTAGTAGCCGCGGAGGATTAATGAGGGGGTGGGCGGGGCGCCGGGCGATGGCCGATAGCGGCGGTACAAGGGACAGGGAATTAATTAGCGAGCGGGCGATAGAGGGTCGGGTGGGCGGAGGTCAGGGGCCGCGGGAGGATTAGGGAAAGCGGCGGGCCGCGTTCCCACGGCGGGCCGCGCAACGCGTCCGCTGGCCGGTTTATCGATAAATTATCGCGGCAGGCGCCGGCGCGGGAGGGCACATAAATCGGCGGGGCGAGGCGTAGGCGGAGGCCGGTGCGGGCCGTCGCGGGGACCCATTATCCCCCGGTGGAATTCGAGATCCGGGCCCTTTGAGCGGCGCGTCAAATTATCCCCGCGGCACAATGCGAGCGTTGATTGATATCTTGAGCGGTCCCGCTGGCTCCGGCTCGGCGCTCCCTTTCCTTTCTTCGGCGGGCCGGGCGCGCTCCGGTTTTTTCCCTCCTCTATCCCGACAACCGGCACTTACCATCGGCCGGGCGCGCCTATGCTTGGTGGCCTTTTTTCGGGACCGGTCCGGCCCTCGCTGCCCGAGGCCGGCTCCCTTTCTTCTCCGCGGGAGTCGGCCCGGCAACCCTTCCACTTGATCCGCCGCACCCCGGGGACAGGGCCGAGGACGCGGCCGCGGCTTCTTGCCCCGCCCCGCCCGGAAGTTGCTTTTCCGCGCGATCGCCTGGCCCCGGGGCGCCCGAGCGTCGCCGGCGACCGATAGGCCGGCCGATAAGCCCGGGCGGAACGATCGCCGAGCGCTTATTGATAAACTGTCCGCTCGCGACCGGGCGCCCGGCTGCCCAGGTATAAACACCGCGACTTCGAGGTAGCAGATGGCGAGGATCGCGACGCGCGCCAACTAGCTCTCGCGGTATCTATCCGGGGTGTCGCCGCGGAATGTCCGGCCTCCAAATGCAAATGGCTCAATTATTTGGGGAAAAGGCGGCCGGGCGCTCGGCCGGCGAGGAATGCAGGCGGCGCGCAGCCCGCGAACAACAAGCCGATTATTCAGCGGCTTAACGAAGCGGCGGGCTTATCGGTCAGATCGCCGGGGAGCGACGGGAGCGGCGGGAGACCCGGAGAGCCGCACAGGTGTGAGGCTCGGGGGTTCCTCCCCTCCGCCGCCGCCGCCGCCGCTGCCTCGACCTTCCACCCTTGGGCCGCCGCCCGAGCCGCGCCAGCCCTGCCTGCTCTGCCCGCCGTATAAATATTGTATATAAATAAGGCCGGCCCGCTCGCAATCTTATTTATGGGAATTTTATGAAAATCCCCGGGCGAGAGGCCGAGGGGCTGGGGGAAGGGAAGGGTTGCCGCCGCGGCGACCTCGCGAGAGAGCCGACCGTTGATGCGCTATATCTCTTGCCTGCTCTCGCCGCCCGGGAATCCCGGCGCGTAAAGGCCCCCGTCCTCCTGGCCCGGACCCCCCTCTGCCCCTTCTGTCCCCCCCCCCCTCCGCCCCTCCGCCCCCCCGCCCGGCCACTCCCCGCCGCTCGGGCCCGCTCCTCGCGGCTAGCCGCCGCCGCCGCCGCCGCCGCCACGCCGCAGCCGCAGCCGCTTATAAATGCTTCTTTCGAAATCCCATTTACCAAGCCGAAAGCGCGCGATAAATAATAAGGTAACAGAGAATTTGGGTAATTTGTTCTCCGAGGCTGCGTCGCTCGTGGGCCGCTTCTTGCTGGCTTCCTCGCCTCCCCGCTCCTCGCCGGGCCTTTAAACTTGACAAACCGATTGACAAATGGCGCGAGTTGCGTAACGCGCGCACGCCGCCGATTTCCTGCCAATTCCGGGTGGGCCGGGATCCCGGCCAAGCTTCCCACCAGCCATCCCCCGGGGTTGCGAGGGCCCGCGAGTCCCCGGGAAAGCAGCCTTGGGAGCGTAGAAATGCAAATAAACAATCGGTCCGAGGTGGGAAGATAGTCGAGGGATATTTGAGAGGCGGCGGGAGGGAGGCGATGCTCCTGGGTCGGCCGGGGCAGATAAGCGCGAGGGGAGGCTGCTTGCCGAGCGGGCGATTGGGCTCCGGCCGACAGCCGAGAGGCGTGAGAGCGATTGCGCAAGAGAGGGAGGGCCGCGCGGCGCTCGGGGAATCGGTAAACGATCCGCCGGCGCATCTACGCGGCTCGGCGCACCACGTGAGAAACTTTTTCCGCCTATGCTAATGGGCCGCGGCCGGCGATAAACTGTCACGGGAGCCTCGGGCCCGGGGGCTGGGCCGAGTATCGGCGCGAATATTAATGCCGCGGCTGCGCGGCTGCGCGGCTCCTCGGCGATCGGCGCGCCCGCGGCCGCCGAGACGGATAGAGTTTCGGCTGGGGCGCGGGCCATCTGCTGGGCTACGCGCACCCGGGAGCCATTAGCCGCGCGGCCCGCGTCCCATTATAATACATAATGCGGGGCCGCGCGTATCGGGCCCGGCGCATGCATTATGCGCCCCGCAGCCGAGCTTAGCTAGCCCCCCGCCGCCGCTCCCGGCAAAGACGGGGCCTCTAATGTCATGGAAATTTCGAGCGCCCCGGGACGGCTTATTTGCCAATCGGCCCGAGGACGCGCCGCCGGCCCGCGGCTGCATGATAAAAAGCCGAGACGGCGCGCCCGGGGCTATTAGCCGGCCCTCGGCTTCCCGCGGCCGCCCGGCAGCCCGGCAGCCCGGCCCGCTTTTCTAAAATCGCTTTTAACGATACGGCCCGTCATAGCGCGCCCCGAGCCTAATGGCGCTTTACGGGCCCGGCGAAACCACCGGCGCCGCCGCTGCCGCAGCCGCCGCAGCCACCGAGTCCTTTTTTGCCTCCGGCCCGATGCCTTCCGGAGCCTGATTGAATTTTCGCCCCGGCCCCCGACCTAGCTCCTCGCCCATCAACTTTTTCGCCGCCGCCGCCCGGGACTTTTCTTTTTTAATTAGACTTCCTCCCGCCGGATTTTTGTTTGGCGCCCTTGGTGGACGGGGGCGCGCGAGAGGCCCAGGGGATTGCCGCGCGGGGGGTCTCCTAATTGAGAGACTGCCCAAAGACAAATAGTGCAGAGGGAGGCCGCCGCGCCGAGCGGTTTACGCTCTAATTGCTTTGGTAGCCCTCGCCAACTGGACGCCGCGAAAATTCCACTCGTCCGGCCTTTACTTGCTTAATTACGTTTAATGCGAAATCTCCGCGTGTATATAAGGAGTATATTAAACTGTAAAGGAGTAAAAGGGAATTGCCGAGGAAATTACTCGGCATTGATCGTTTCAACTACACTGTTTCCTCGCTCGAAAACCAAACAATTCCAGCCGTTTTTCTTTATTTTTACGAGCGTATAAATTCAAAGCCCAAACACTCGTGCGGCGTAATTCGTGTAATTTTTTTATGCAATTCCACAGTTAGAGTGTATATTACGGGGGCTAATGAGGGCTTTTTAGTTCAAATATCCCACATAACATATGCAGAGTTACCGTTGCTTGCATTCCACTGGCTGTTTATAAAACGGAGCGGATCGCGCCGCGGAAAAGCACCTCGGGCAGGGGGTTGGCCCCGCGGCTCCGGCTCTTGGCACTCTGCATCGACAATAGGAGGGAAAATAGCGCCGGCTCCTCGTTGGTGGCCAGGCCGGATAAAAGCTGCGCGGCGAGGCCGTGCCAAGAACACACGCAATCGGCAAACAAGCGGAGAAACGATCCCGATAAATCTAGAGGCAGCGAAGGAGACGATTAAAATGCCAGGGCAGTACATAAACACGGCGCGCGGGCCACGACGCGCGGGGAATATATCGGGCGAGAACCTAGCGCCGATTGGCGAAAAATCGAAGGCGAAATCTCGGGCAAAATTTGACTCCGGGGTCGACGTCCCGGGTGCCGCTCGGCCCGCGCTCGCCCGCTCGGCCCGTGCCCCTCCCAAAATTACACGGAATAAATTGTAGGGCCCCCTCCCCGGGTGCGGGCCCCCGCCCCGACTCCCCCGGCTCTCGCGCTCCTCTTGTGCTCCTCCTCATCGCTTGATGCGATTATAATGGCCGGTCAGGTTACCGCTTAGCTCTCGATAACCCAGGGACGGCTCTCGGCACCGCCGCCGCCGCCGCAGCCGCCTCCTCCCCCTCCTCGGCCGGGGCCTTAGCGGGGCCTTAGCGAGGCCTTAGCGGGCCGAGGGAGATTAAAAGGAGGTGGGCTGGGCGCTGGCCGGCGGCTGGCCTCCTTGGCCCGCTCACCGCTGCCGTTCCCTCCGGGGCCCGCGTGGGCCTGTGCGCGCACGCACCTCGGCCGCAGAGATCAATGCGGCCCAATCAAAAACCCGGGCCCGCCGCGGCCTGATTAAAACGCCGATAAAATGTTTAACGAGGGCTCGCGGGCCGGGCCCCCGGGCTCCGAGGTTGCCGGGGCGCAGGCGCTCCCCGCCGGCGGCCCCGGCGCTTCAGTCGGGCCCGCGGCGCCGGCCTCATTGAAAATCGCCCGACGCTCCGGGAAATGGCGCGGCGGACGGTCGTCTGCACAGGAGGCGCCCGGCCGAGTCTCGGCCCAGCCGCCCGATAGATCTCGCTCCGGCGGCGTGGGAGCCGCGGAAAGGCTCCCCCGGGCCCGGGGCGTCGCGGGCAACTTTATTAGGGCCCTCGAGGGCCGCTAATTAATGCCGAAAATTGAAAGGCAAGATCCCGGGGCGATAGCGTCCGCGTGGGCATCCGTCTCCCGGCTGGCGGTCGGCGGTCCCCCGGCGGTCCCCCGGCGCTCCCCCGGCGCTCCCCCGGCGATCCCTCATAACCGGGCGCCGCGCCGCCGAGAGTCCGAGACGCGCGCCGCGGCCGGCCGAAAAACATCTGCCGCCGCGGGGAATCTCGGGCGAGGGCCCGGGCCCCGGCCCACATGCTGCCCACCGCGCCCCGAGTAAAATCCACACGCGATCTCCCCCGCCCGCCCCCCGCTGGATTTATTTTGGGGGATGAGGCGGAGCGGCCGGGGGGCAGACCCTCCGCGCCGGCAGCGAAGGTCCCGAGCAGTCCCATAATCACCGAAAAAATGTTGCCTCTCTGTTTACGTCGCGAGAACGAGAGGAGCGAGGAGCGAGGAGCGGGATGCTGGGATGCCGGGGCGCTGGGATGCCGGGAGGCCGGGAGGCCGGGAGGCCGGGACGCCGGGGCCCGACCCCCTCCCTTTCGAAAAAACTGGTTTCTGATTAGTCGACTTTCTCAGCCATGAAAAGTTCGCCGGCGAGTCCGGGCGACTGACAGCTTCTCGCGGCCCGCGAGCCGCTCGGGCTTTTACGCGAAAATAAGAAGGAGGCGCGGAGGAATATCTTTTTTCGGGGGGAGCAAAAGGAGGCTTTCGGTGAAAGGCCGGCGGGCCGCGGGAGGATTGACTTTCCGAAAAACGCGCTCACCGGGGGCAAGCCCGGCTGCTCCTCGTTTGCTATTCAATTTGGGCTTCGGCGAATCTCGGGCCGCGGCGGCGCACCTGTCCGCCGGGCCCGGGCGACACGGCGCGGACGGCCCCGGCGGCCATTGTCCGGGCCGGCCCGGGGCTTTGTCCGCCGCGGGGGAAAAGCCCCGGGCCGGGGGCCCGGGCGCGGCTCCGGGGCCGCGCGCCGGCATTAGCAGTACGTCACGCGCAATTGTGCGCCCGGCACAATGCCCGGGGGCTAATTAGCGCCGCGGGCTCATTAGCGGCTGCGGCCCGGGCGCCCGAGGCCCATTGTCCGCCCGGAGGAACTCGTTCCGCCGCGGCCGACAGCGGACGTCTCAATCGCGCCCGCCCGGAGACAAAGCGCCCCGGCTCTTTTGAGGCAGCTGCGGCGCTTGGCGCAAATTGCGCCCGGCCGCCGATGATCCGGGGACACCGGGCCCCGAAACCCCCGGCCCCCGCGACTTCAATAAACCTCCGTGAAATACTGGCGGCCCGGCCCTTTTCCAAATTGCTCCCCGGCCCCACCGCCTCCGATGGATTTATGCCCGGGATTTAACTGTCCACTTACTCACGTTTGATTGCGACCGGCGAATATACGGCTAATTGATTTTATTACCGCGTATTGAGTTCGCCGGCCGCCTGCCTTTTCGCCGATTCCGAGGGCCATTTCCATCGCGGGGCCGCTCGCGCGCTCCTTCCCCGCTACCGCGGCTTTGCGCGCCGGCCCTCGCGGCTCCCCCCAGGTGACTCCCTCGACCGCGCTCGCTTTTCCTCGGCGCCGCTAATCGCCATACTCGCTTCTAGCGCGCCGCTTATCTGCCCATTTAACTAAAGTACCCGTCGAGCCGATATCAAGTGTCCAAAAAATTATTTCACCCGATACTCCCCCCGTCCCGATTTATTACTTGGACGTGGATCCATTTTTTGCCGGTGTAAATATGGCAAAGTCTTAAGGGAAGGCTTTATTTACAGGGAGACGGGGCGCGGCGTGGCATGCCACTCGAGTCGCGACTCGCCTCTGACAGGGAACAAGCTCTGATGTCCCGGAGGGCAGGGCGTAAATTGCGGCGTAAACAGCCCAGGCAGCCATCGACGTTTCCTCGGGACTCTCCCACCTGGCCGCTGATCCCCCCGGCTGACGCGCGCTCCCCGACGTATTTCCATACAGGCGTCGGGCGCGCGCTCATCCCGTGGCCGTCACGAAACTCGGTCGCAAAAAAGTCCGGAAAAAAAGCGGGGCGGTGTGGGGACTCGTGGCACTTTGAATAAACCCGGGGCCGCTGCGGGCAAAGCCGTACGCCTTCGAATGTACACACGGCCGCCGCCGTGGCAAGGGCAAAGGGGGGCATCATCATGCCTCGCATGCGTGGCAGGGGGGTAGAAAAAGGAAATAATTTATTAACGTCAAAGCTTAATCGGATTACGAAGCGTTGGGTCGTTAAAAGTGCCGCGGCGGTGTCGCGGGGCCGAGGGAGGCGCGAGCCGCGCGCTCGCCCGAGGAAACCCGGGGAAAAAGGCCGGCGGCGGCTGGCCTTGCGCCCGCATCGCCGACCGCCGCGGATATTAATGAGCGCGCCGAGTCGCGGGCGCCTCGTCCGGGAGGCGAGCGCGCGCGCGACGCCTCTGCTCCCCGTTCTGGGCTTCGCGGAAGCTGGCCGTCGACAATCTTGCCATTAATGGGCCAATTTGGCAGGGGGTAATCGCGGCGCTTTCCTCCGCGCGGTTGCGCCGAGCACCGGGCGGCGGTGGCGGCTGGGGGGGGGGGGACGGGGCGGGCGGGGATCAAGCGAGGAGCGCAGGGCCGCGCTCGTATATATATAATAAGGACCTGTTCGCCAAGTGCCGCGACCGGTCGCTCGCACGTACACGCGCGCGCCCTCGCGCGGTTATCTCTTCTTGTAGATCGGCCGGCGAGCGCGAGTCGCGACCAAATTATTTAGAGACTAACGATCGCTCTCTAGATCCTAATTAGGCGCGCTGCGCTCGATGGAATCGTTTTGTCAGCTTCCAACTTGCTTCTCGTAAAGTAGAGAAGTAACGACTGCGCGCGGGCCTTTATATAGCCTTCGTATCTCTCCTTGTTAAGGCCCGATCCCCGGCCCGAGATTGCCGGCCATTTCTTTCTCCCCCCGGCGGGGACTTGCTCCCCCAGCCCCACCCCCGCGCCACCGTCGCCGCCGCCGCCGCCGCCGCCACCTCCGCCTCCGCCGGGCTTTTCGTCGAACGCGTAAATTGTTGAAATTAACGCGAAAGCGAGAAAGGGCACCTCACCGAGGCCACTTGTAAAAACGTTAATTGCCCGGGAGGCGCGCGCGATCGCCGGCCGATGCAGCCGGCCCCGCCGAGGTCCCCGCCGAGGTCCCTGGCCTTCCTCCCCCCGGCGCCGGCTTCCCTGAAACTGCGCCCCGAATCGCAGGAGATCCCCGCGCTCGGGGACTCGTCGGGCGCGCCGGTGCCGCCGATGCACCGGTGGGAGGCCGCGATATCGCTAACGACCTCGATAAGCGCGCGGCCCGGCCCCGGGCGACGGAAGCCGCGAGCCCACCGCCACGGCCTCTTAATTAGGCCCGGAGAAATTGAACAAGGCCATTGATGAAAAGCCGGGAGGCGGCTCGATTACGCGGCCGAGGTCGCGGCCCTGGGGCCGGTAATTAGCATAATTGCAGCGTCCATTAGCGGCGGGGAGGGGCCGGGAGGGCCCGGGAGGAGCCACTCGCGAGGCCCGATCAAAAGGCTCGGCCGCGTGGACCGCGGACCGCAGGTGGTACGCCCCGAGGGGCCGCAGAGGAGCTCAGCGCCGGGTAATTACAACCGCAGATTAATCGGCCAACGAGCCCAAATGAGCGCACAAAGGAGCCAGCCGGGGATAGGCACGCGCGCTCGTTGCGTCACGAGAGCCGAGGAGGCCTTAACAGCGGCCTCGTTACATCCTCCGAAAGAGTCATTACGTCATTATGCATACACGGGTCGCGCGGCGCCCCGGGGCGGGAGGGCCGCAATTAACGCGCCCCTCCCCCGGATGCCCCCCGGAGGCCCGCCTCGGGTTCCGTGTCGCGGCTGTTTACACGGCTACCCGTCAAAACTGCCATCTGGCCGGGCCCCTCGGCGGCGCCGCTCACCGCCCCTCCGCCTCGGCCCCGATAGCGCCCGTGCAATTGCGCCGGGCCTAGGGGCCGAGGGGCCGCGGGGAGGGGAGTGGCCGGCCTAATTGCGTAATTGGGGGCTCGGACACAGTCCGCGAGCAGCGGCGGCGGCGGCGGCGCCCCCTGGGTGGCCCCCGATACGCCGGGCCGTCGCCACGCCCACCGAGAAAGCGAGCGGCTTTCCCCGCCGGCCCAAGGTCAGGCCGGGTCGAGGGGCCGCGACCTCGGCGCAGCGGATGCGCGCTGCACTGGAGCATTGGCCGCTTCCGGAGGCCGGCGCGGGCGGGCCTTTCGAGGAAGACGTCTCGCGGCCGGCTCGCGAATCCCAGAGTCACGAACGGGTCATTAATTTCGGCGGTCCCTCCTCGCCTGCCCCTCCGGGCCACTCGGGGCCAGGGCCGTATCCGGCCCGCCGGCGGAAAAAGTCCCCCGGCGCGCGACAGGTCGCCCCATCGGCTCAACCCTCCCACTCGGGCGCAATTAACCTTTGGAACGTGATTTGTGTTGCAGCTGGCGGAGAGGCGCAGGGCGGCGAGAGGCTTGGGCTCGGCTGCGGAGGTCGAGGCGGAGGTCCGAGGCGGAGCCGCAGAGGTAAGGTGCCGGGAGCAGTTGGCACGGGCCGCTTCCCAGGGGCGGCGCGGTCCATAAATCAGGCTCGGGGCGGGCGGAACCGCGGAATCGGGCCGGGCGCGGCATTAGCATAGGGGCGGCCCAGGTGTCGCGATTTCCATGGCGAGGGGCGCACTGGGCTCCTCGATCCCAATTAATCGAGCCGCGGCCGGGGCTTTGTCGGAGCCGAGGGCGAGGGCGCCTGGCCTCCCGGCGGTTCCGCGAAGCGCGGCGCCCGGGCCCCGGGGCGGGGGGAAAACCGGCGGGCCTTGGCCGGGGGCGAAAAAGCGGGAGCCGGCGGGGCGGCGGCGGCGGGTGGGTTTTTGCCCCGGGCCCCGGCATGCGTTAACGAGGGCGGCGCGCCGGGGCCGGGCTGACGCATCGCGTGCGCGCGCTGACCTCTCGGCGCTCGGGCGGAGCCGCCGGGCCAAAAGTGAGATCATCGCCGAGCCGGCCGGACAGTTTGTGCCTAATCATTTAATCTGCCTCGTAAAGCGAGTGTCATTGCGCCCGCGGCTAACTGGGCGCGGGCCGGGCTGACGTCACGGGCGCGCCGCGAGTGCACGCGACGGCCCTACCTCGGCGCCCGCTGACTCGGCGCCCGGGCCCCGGAGGCTTTGCGCCCGCTTCGAGGGGCCGGTATTTATGGGCGCGCGTATTTCGGGGCCGCGGTGGCGCCGCCGGCCATCGGCGATCCGCGCCCCGTAAATCAGGATCGCGCTAGCCCGCGGAAAGGCGGGCGCGCGGGAGGGCCGCAGCCGGGCCATCAAAGCGCCCGCGGCGACAGCCGGCGGCTCGACGAATTTAGAGGCGCACGTGGGCCGCGCGCCGAGCCAGCCTCCGCGCCCCGCCCCCCGCTTTATTCTCGGCCGGCGCAATTATAGAGCCGTCGTGTGCCCGGGCTATTCTCGGCGGCCCCCGCGGCCGCTTATCGCCGGGCCGCGCCGGCTTATCGGCAAAGCCCGCCGCCGGCAGCTGCGATGCCCAGATAGCGCCGGCCGCCGGTTAATTGAAAAATCGCCCGGCCGAGGGCCGCTAAGCAAACAATGTACCGCCCCGGGAAGAAAGGGCCGTCCGATTTTTACAGAGAGTCATTGTCCCTTAATTAACTGGAATTACAATGCCGCCGGTAGCATTTGCCGGGAGCCGGGGGCCGGGGGCCGGGGGCCGGGGAGCCGGGGCCGGAGACGTGCCCGGCGTCCGCGCGGCCCCCGTTACGAATTCCGGGCGGCGCGCCCCCGCTAATTCTCCCGGCCCCGAGCCATTCAGCACATCTTCTCCGGCGGCGACGCAGCCGCCTCGGCCCGGCCTCGGCTCCCCTCGCGACCACCGCTTAATTCTTTAGCGTCTGCTCGCCGGAGCCGGATAAAGGATTTAATTAAATGACTCGCCGAGCGCCGCTGCCCGCCGGGCGCAGCGTCCCCCGCCCCCGCCACCGCGGCCCTCCTTTCACTCGGCCGCCCGAGCCTCTCCCGGGGGTTGAAAAATCCCAGCCGGGGACAAAGCCGAGCGCGCGCCCGACAAATGACTTTACTGCGGGATCGCATTAATGCCCGGGCCGGCAACCCTTTTTACCCCGCGCTCCTTCCAATTAATCCGCTCCCCTTGGCCGCTCCCGCCCGAATCATCCCCAGCGGCGCGCTTCCGATCTGCCCGCGGGCGCCGATTACCCTCGCCGCGAACAAAGCGCCGATAATGACTCGGAGGAGGAAAGTCGGGCCAGGGCTCGTCTTGGATCGGCCGGGGGCTGAAGCGCGCTGCCACCGGCTGGCCGGCTTCTGCCCGGCATCGATCGAGGCACTTTGCACTGCGCGGGAAAAAAAGTTAACGACAAAGTTAGGAACGCCTGTAAAATTAATCCCCAATTCCGCTGGGAGGCCGCAGAGGCTCCCGTCCGCAAATAGCCCCGGAGGAACGCGGGAGCCGAGCCCCTGGATGCCGGGCGGCCGGGCGATGGCTCCCCTCCGCGGCCGCCGCGCGGGTTCATTATCCCGAGCGAGCCGCAACCCGACAATTTCACGCGCGGAACAAAAAGGACCTGCCGGCCGCCGCCTCCCCCGCGCCCCCGATGGCCTCGGCAAAAAGCCCGCCCCGAAAATTAATGTAATAAAGTGGCGAGGCGCCCGCCCCCGGCTAATGCAAACAGCCGCCGGCCGCAATTAGGGAGGCTGCGCCGCGCGGTCCATCGAGCCCGATTGGAAAGCGCGCGCTTGCAGAAAACGCAGCGGGCAGCGGCTGCCCGGCCACCCCCCGCGACCCTCGAGTCGGCGCCCCCGAAAGCCCGCCACCACCAATGGACGCGACTGGCCGCCCGGGGATCATTCGGCCCTCGAGCGCCGCGCCCGAGTGTAAAATCAAAGCGAGCGCCCCTGCACCGAGGTATTGCATTACCTTTGCGCCCGCGCCGCCCGCATTTGTACCGGTGCGCCCGCGCCCCCGCGACCCACGCGGATACCGAGGCTTTTATTGATCCCTCATTCCCGGGCCGGCGCTTATACTTCCGCCGGTGGATTATTTTACGCCGCCCCGCCGCCCGCCGCTTCCCCCTTGCGCCCAGGTATTTTATTAATTGGACGAGGGGCATTGATCGCCCGGGCAAAACCCGCTGAAAACGCTCTCGGCCCGAGCGAAATAAATACCGTGAATCTACAGAAGCTGTTGAATGCCGCTGAATGACCCGCTGTCTCGGAACATACCGCGAGATCGACTATAGGAGCAACCGCGAAACCGAGGCCGACCGAGCGTCGCGAGCTCATTACGCGCGCTAAAAATTGAATTGATTAGCGGGGCGCGGCGGGGTGGGGCGGGTCGTCGCTCCCGGGCCGCCCGGCTCCCCCGACTCCCCCCGACGCCCCCCCGGCTCCCCCGGCTCCCCCCGGCCGCGGCGATCGCACGCACGAGGGCCGCGCCGAGGGTGGCTCGCTCGCATTCGGGCGTGGTGGCCGATAAAAATGGCGCTCGGCGGCTCGGCGGCGCGGCCATTGGCGGGCCGTGCACGCGACCCCACCCCTCGTCATCGTGCCCCCGGCTGATTGCGACCGGTTGCACGAGCCCCGCGCCGTGCCGATGACAGGGCCTTTTTATGGCCTCGGCGCCGCGGCCCTCCCCCGCCTGTCACCCGCCGGCGTCCCCGGCGCCAGTCCTTCGTTCCCCCGATTGCGCCGGCCATCTCCCGGGCCGGAGAATTTCGTGCGGCATCCGAAGCAAGAGACGCTGCCGCTCGGGAGAATCGGACGGCTCTCGGGCACCTGGGCCAAGAGGCCGGTTCGGTGTAGCCGGCCCAGTTCGAGCGGCCGCGATCGAGGGCCGCGGGGGGACGGGAGGAAAAATCTCGGTCGCGCGGCCGTTTAATCGCCTCGGGATTGTTTGATTGGTGGAATTACAGGCGGCGTGGAGGGCGGCGCGCACGCGGAAGCGAGTCGCCGCGGCTCGGGGCCATTCGGAAATGCCGAAACGCTCGCGCGAATCGCTTTATTGCCCGGGTGCGCGGGGCCGCGGCCCCAACGATCGGGCTTTATCGCTCCCGGAAATGGAATTCTAGTGGATCGGGCGCCGGGCCGTTATTTATCCCCCGGCTCCCCCCGCCGCTTTTTTTCCCCCGCGAGCGTTTTTCCCCGCGAGCGTTTACCTCTTTTTTTCTTTTTTTTTGTTCTTTTTCTCTCTTTTGCTTTTTCGCTTTTTTTCGTTCCACTGCGCCCGGAGTGTTTTGCTCGGCACCTCGCAGTTTGCCGGCGTCGGGCGATTCGGCAGCTCGCGAGCTATGCACCGCCCCGGATTTTCCGCGGCGCCCCGGGGAGTTTATCTGCGCGCGGCCGGCCTTTTTCCCGACAAAAGCGGCTCTTTGCGCGCGGCAAACACGCGCCTCGCGCCCGACGGATTTATAAACAATAAAAAATTGTAGACTTTGAACACCGGTAGCTGGCGGCCCCGCCCGGGCTTTACGACTCGTTATCAAGGCGCGCGCGGCGCCGCGCCGCCGCTAACGATCCCGCGCCCGCCGCCCTTCCGATCCCCCGGGATTTTGAGTTTAATGGCCGGCGACGTCTCTAATTAGGCCGGCGGTTTTTTCCCCCGGGGCGCTCCGGCGACGCCGACGGACCCTCATTAGCCTGCCCCGCGGCCGAGCGGGCTTTTCGCGTTTTACGGCCGGCCCGCGGCCTTTATGGCGCCGAAAGCTCTCGTTAGCGTGACGCGCGATAATTAGCGCGGCCGCCCCGGGGACGCTAGCCGGCCCGAGGGCCCATATCCGCCCGCCTCCTGGCCTTGCGCTTTACAACCCGGGCCTTTTTCCACCTTTCCTCGCGCGCCCTCTCGCGTTGCGCAACTCTCGATGGCCCGCCTCCGCGGACAAATTTACAATGGAATGTTTGCGCCCCGGACTGATTTATGCCGCTCCGTCGGCGCTCCGAGCCTTTTTTCCTCTTTGCCGCTGGCGCGCATCGTCCGCACCTTTCGGGGAACCCGCGCCCAACTTGGCTTGTCGCCACGTGGATTTGTCGATGGGGTTCGACGTCAAAATCAACCGTTGCCCAGTTCATTTGGGGAAAAAAACTGCGTTTTTTCAAACTACGCATTTTAACGTGCACTCGGCGATTTGTAGGTTTGAAATGGACTATTTCACGATTGCGATAGAACCCACCGAGTTTAATGGACTATTCCGCGCCACCCACCGATTCGCTCACCTGCTCTAATCGAGGTCCAAATTGATAGGGTTTATCGAACCCAAAGAAGCCTTTGCAAACTGCGTTTAGAACGCCCACATGCTCGCCAGTGTGCCAATGGGAAACTTAAACGAATAGTCGATAATTCGAACAAACCGCACCCGTCGTGAAGGGAGCCTAGTCGTCCTACCGAGGACTGCACGGGAGCGAGAGAGGTGGAAAGGGCAAAAGCTGCCTTTGTTAATGAAATTCGTCGCGCATAATTGAAAAAGAGGTTGCTATCTGCTGCATTGAAGCCGTCCAGAATGGAAAAAAAACAGACCGGGTGAGGGGGGTGGGGGGAGGGGTGAACGGGCAAGAGAGATAGAAAGAGAGAAATCCGGTTCAGTTGACCTTAACCCTCGGGGGGAGTTAGTCCGCGTGGGGTGAGCCGCGAGAGCTGGTCGTTCGGGTAGGGGTAGCCACCCCAGCATGGCGCATCGCTCCCCCCGCTTCCTCGTTCTCTCTCGAGGGGCTTTGAGAGAAAGTGGGACGAAAACCCCTCGGAATCAAATCAATTAAGCCACGTGACTCCTTTCAAAGCCGGATCGCCCCCAAACCTCGTCGTGCCCCGATTGGTGCCCCACCGATTGGATCGCCTGGGGTTTTTCCTAAAATGGTGGAAAAGCCTCGCGCGCTACCCCTCGACGGTACTCCAGTTGCACTATTATGCTCCGCTGGTTGGGGCCACTTTAAGCTTCGTATCGGCCATTATGGGATGACATTCTCAAAGGCCAAAGCAAACCGATGTACGCTTCGCGCTTGACGGGACTCGCGGTTCGCCGGCCGGCCCTTGTTTGCGCGTTCGCCTTCAGTAATTCACTTTGAAGTAATTAAGACTAGAATGCCGTACAACTAGACTCGCTTGTGGTAATTTAAAACTCTCATTGAGTGCCTACAACCACGTGCACGGATGCACTTTAATGGGCTTTGGATGGACGGATATAAGTATAGATAATAATTAAAAGATAAATTTTCTAATCGACCATTAATTTTCAAATTTTGAAACAATATTGTCAATCAAAAAAAAACTTAAAAAGTCCGGTTGGTTTTGCCCAAAGAAACTTTTCGTAAAACTCGAATAATTAAATACAAAAGACATTTATCGTCGAAATGAAAATGAATGATAATCGCAATGTGCGAGGCAGTTGAAGTATACCAGAGGAGTAATGATACTGTTTGTGCGGGGATGAAATTTTAAAGTACGTCGCTTAGTCGGTATTTAATTTCGATTAGTTTTTTTTCTCAACGCTCTACCCCCCGAGCGGTGGCTTGAGACGGCGGCAGGGCCTCGTATCTTCGACTGGCGTTATTAGTCTCGCAATATCAATCCTCCGGGGACTTGGCCCTTGCAAATTGCTCGCTCAAGAGGGCGAGAGAGAAATATGAGCGGGCGAGTCACGGTGGATTACGCGCAGGAGTAGCTCGGGGTGACGAAAACAAAAAAAAAAAATTAGTAACAACAATGGAAGAAGGGCTTCGAGCGGGACGGAGGGGAGAAGGATAAAAGGCTTTGACCTCCTGCGCGCGGTATACGCGGAGGGAGGCTGCACGAGGCCCGTCACGTGGCCGAGTCACGTGGCGTGGCTGAGGCGGCAGCCGGGGTCCGCTAGGGGGCGCCGCGAGCGCCCGGCCCTCGCGATTTCCAGGAGACGTTGAAAGCCGCCCGGCTCCCGGGAGTTTGATTGCCGCGGGGTGCGCGAGGCCCGCGGAACGGTTGATGGCTCGCGGCGCGCGTTTCCGCTTCCGGAAGCGTAAAATGGAGAAAAGGGCGTCTTGGGCCGCGAGGGAAGCTCAATGTCAAAAGCGATTGTTCCGCAAGCGGCGAGATAGGCGCGCGCGCGGTCTAAAAGGAACCGCGGGTCTAGCCGGGCCTGGTTCTTTGTTGGCCTGCCAAGTTGGTGAAAGTACGGAGGAGCGACATGGGCGGGTGCACCGGGCATAATTAGACCGCGAGGGCGTTGGAGGGCGCGCTCGGGGCGATCGCTGACGCGGGGATCAACGTCCCGAGTAATCGCTTCCTTGGGGCCGGGAGGAGGCCGCTGCTCGGACGGCTGCTCGGACGGCTGCTCGGACGGCTGCGGTATCTGGCCCGCGACAAATTTATCGGCGAGGCTCGGGCATCGCTTCGGCTGGATCGGCGCACTCCCGGGTGATGAATCATCGGGTGGCCGGCCGCGGGAGAGGGCCGATAAATATTAAAAGGGCATTTGGCGCGGGGCGGGGGCCGAGCCGAGGCCGGCGTCGCCGTCGATTTCGCGGGCTTTGATGGTTTATAGGCCTCTGGGGGCTCCTCATCGGCTCTTCACCTCCGCGGCGCGCATGGAGGCGAAAGCTAATTATCTCGGAGCGGCCGGCTCGGGCGGCTCGCCGGCCAATCGAGGGCCGGCCCCCCTCACGCACACGCCGATTTTCGGATGGGCTTTTAAGCGAGGCACGCGCCCGCTTGATTGATATCCTCGATACCCGAGCCGCGGGGAGAGCGCCGCAGAGGAAGAGCCGGGGCGGGAGGCTGCGAGCTGCGAATCTCCGCGAGCGATCTCTCATTCATTCGTAAATGAGTTTGGCTAATAGAGCGGGCGAGAGGCGCACGTGAGAACTTGGGCCGCGCCGAGCCGGCCGCGGCCTATCGGCTCCGCGGGCCGTTATCGCGGCGGATAAGGGCCGCGGGCACCGGCCCGTGATTAATTGAATGCCGCCCCCTCGGTCGCGTCGGCGCGTAATTACCGCGGCGCGCGCGCTCCTCGTAAATCTCGGGCGGGACGCAAATCGAGCGGGCCGGAAGAGCGGGGACCGAGCCGGGGACCCGACGCCGGCTCCGTCGCTTTAAATGCTAATCAACCTGTTGCGAGGCCGGCGGCTCGGCGCTCACGGAGTTCCGCGCTCGAATCATCCGAGGCCCATTAAGAGCCGCGTTCAATTTGCGCCCGGCGTCCCGGCGGCCTCAATGGACCGGGGGCCGCCAAGGACAGGGAGACTCGGGCGTCTCCCGCGGGTTCACCGGCGAGCGGCCGGACAGGTGCGAGGATCCCGGTGCATCGGGCGCCCGGGGCCGGAGGGCCCCGAGGGCGCAATTAGGCCGCGCAGCTGCCAGGGGTTGCGTCATCGCCGGCGCGGATCGGCCGGCCCCTCGTTATCGAGCGGTTCCCTCTCGCGGCCCGGTCATTGTTTTGCCGATCGGTTCCGCGTTTCCTTCCCTGGCGGCGCTCGTAAAAGCGGCGGGCGGCGCGCCATTGGGCCGCGGGGCCCACGCGACCCACGCGGTCCACGCGGCCCACGCGCCCCGCCCACGTGGCCCCGTGGGCCCAGGGGCCCCAGCGGCCCCAGCGGCCCCAGCGCTCCCCGACGCCCTCGGCCTCGAACGTGCGAAAGCCCGGCGCTGGTAGCGCGGCCGCGTGCGCTTTTACGCACGCGTCGCTCTCTCGGCCCTCTGGCAGGGGAACGGGGATTTTCGTTCTCACACGAGCGCCGGCCGCGGCAGCTCGGCCGAGTGCTCGCCGACTTCAAGGCCGAAGCGTTTGAGAGCCGAGGCGGCCCTCTTGCTTCTTTTTTCTTTCCTCCCCGCCGCTCCGACTCCTCCTCCTGCCCACCTCCTCCCCCGGCCCACCGGCCCACCGGCCCACCGGCCCACCAGCCCCCCGACCCCCCCCCGACCCCCCCGACCCCGCTCGCCGCCGCCCCCCGACCGGCGAGGCGCCCGTATGTGTCGTTTTACGTCGGAGCGGCCGCGGCCGCTGCTACTACTTTGCAACTCAAGCGACAGGCTAAGTGACCACTTTAGAAACTCATTAAGCAACGTCGATAAAGTATATACAGGTGCTGGCGCTGGCTCCCTCTTGCTCTCGACTCGGCGCTCGGCCCGAGGATGTTTAGAGCCTCGGCACTATCGCGCTCCCGCTTCTGCTCCCGTTGCCGCTCCCCCCGGGCCCCCGGTCCCCCGGTCCCCCGGTCCCCCCAGGGCCCCGGCTCCCCCCGGCCGGGGCCTCGTTCCTCTTATCGCCGCCGGATTCTCCCAAGTGCAAATTAACCGGCGGCCAAGGGCGAGCTCGGGGACGAGAAGTGGGCGCGCCTAGGCTCGAAAGCGCCTGAAAAATGCCCCGGCGCGGGCGCGGCAAAAAGCTCGGGTGGGGAAAAAGCGGCAAGGGCTGCGTCTTTGTTCGGCGGGCGAGGGCAGGCGCGCCGCCTCCGTCTCGAAATTCGGCCGGTGGCGCTGGCTCGGCTCTCGGGGGCCGGGCACCGGCGCCGGACCGTATCTCGGCCCTCGGCGTCGTCTCCGCGTCGTCCCGCCCCCTAAAAAGAGTAAGGCGGAAAAAGCCAGGCCGGCGAGCTGCGCGGCCGAGAGGAGCCCGGGCTCCCGTGACGAAACGAGGCCGGGCGTGTTTTTGCCGGGCGCTGTCGTGAGCCACGACTCGCGCGACTCGTTAGAGCGGCTCGGCAGCCGCCCAGCAGCCGCCCAGCAGCGGTCCAGCCTCGGCTCGCGGCCCGCCCGGCTTTAATTATCCCGCGGCCCGGCGCTCTGCATGTATGCGCCGGCCGAGCGCCGTCGGGGCGCCAAGTGCGAAAACCGGAATTATCCTCCGATCGGAATCCGAGCGGTGGCTGGGCCGGGGGAGCCTGGGCCGGGGAAGGGGGGGGGCCGCCGGCTGGCGTGCGCGCGTGCCGCCCAGCGGCCAGCGGCCCGCCGATCCCAGGGCCGATCGCCCGCGTAATCGCCCCGGTGTAAATTCTATTTTATTATCTCGCCGCGGCGACGCTGGGAATCATTTCCTCCCGGGTGGCGTGCACCGACTGTTTGCTCTCGGCCCCGGGGAAGATTGCACCGGGCGAGCGGCAGCCCGCAGCGAGCGGCAGCGCCTCGAAATTTATGTCGAAGGAAAGAGTCGCGGCGGCTCGGGCGGCTCCCCTCCCATGGACCGCCGGCCGCTCTCTCCGGCCGCCCGGCTGCCCGGCCGCTCTCGGCCGCTCTCGGCCCGGTCCCTTTGAAGCCGCCGGCGTAAGAGCCGAAACTAATCTAACTTAACCTTTCGATTTCTGTTGCAGCGCCGACCGCGGCGACGGCGTGGCGGCGGTCCGCTGCCCTACCTCCCCCCTCGCCCCGGAGCCCTCCGGGCCCGCGTCCGGGGGAGTCGCGCAGCCCCCGCTGATAAGGGCTCGTCGAGGGGCCCTTTCGCCTTAAAACCTCGAGGCCGATACCTACACACGAGTCCCGGGGCTGCTCCTCGCTCCAGATGCGCGCGGCGGCCTCGGAGCTTTTTTCGCCGCGCGCCCGGCACTTTGTCCGCCCGGTCCGCCCGGTCCGCGCGCGGCTTGTCGATGGAATTACGAGAGCGCTAAACGCTGCACGTGTTCCGTCACGTGCGCCCGGCTGCTCCCCGGCTCCCGAGCCGTATCATCTTACGGGCCCAATAGCGCGCCCTCTCTAATTTTGGAATTAGCGCCCGGGGGAGTAAGCGCCGCCGGTCTACGCCTTCATTAAGCGCCTCCTCGGCCCGCCAGTGCACCGGCTAATCAATTATTAGCCCGACAACTAACTCGAGGAGCTAGGGCCTCGAGAAATCCCCCCGAAAGAGATGAAAACCTTTGGCCACTTTTGTCGCTCTGTCACAGCGTTGGCGCGCGGCTGGCGGGGATCCGAGGCCCCGCTAAAGCGGAGAGCCGGCGGAACTCACAGCCGGGGAGTTATCGCCTCCTGGAAACTCGGTTTTATCGAAGAAAATGACAAAGCTACCGGCGCGGTCGCCTCGACGACTCTTGAGTCATCCGGCGGGCGGAAGGCGCGAGGCGGGAGGCGGGAGGCGGAAGGGAGCCGGCCGAGCCGGGAGGAAGAGATAGAGCGCGGAGGCGCTGAACAAGTGCATCGACTGTTTATCGCAATTGTATATCTCCCCCGGGCGCACAAAGACTGGCTGTATTGACATCATTAAAGGCCGCGAGTGAAAGCACCGAGGCTCCGAGCGGCGAGCGCCCCGTAAAAGTGCGCCGACGCGCCGGCTTTCCCCGGGCCCTTACGCAACGCGCCGGCGCCGGCGTCCCACAGCGGCCCGCTGGATCATCGACGGCCCGATGACTTGGGTGTGGTTCGCCGGGCGGCCAACGCGGCTGCGGCGGCGGCGGCGGCGGAGGCGGCGGCTCCCTCCCCCGCTGCGCGCGGCCCTCGGCGACGAGGAGGCCTCGTGCGTGCCCGCGCCGTCAGTGGGCGCCGGCAGGCCGGCCGCCGGGGCTCCGCTGTCGCCCTCCCCTCGGAATCTCGGGAAGCTCGGCCGTCGCCGTCGGCGGCGCTCGGCTCGCGCGCGCTACGTGCACGCACGCAGCGCTCGGAGGGAGAGGGCGGCCCGCCCGCGGGGAGGGGGCATCACGGGACCGCCGCCGCCCGAGCCGCCGCGGCGCTGCCTGTGTGCGTGCGCCGCCGGCTCCGGCTCGTGTCTATCTCGCCGCGGCGCGGCTCCTCAGTTCTCCGCGAGCCTTCGCCCGAGACGGTCGCCGCGACCCGCCGCCGCCGCCGGCGCGCCTCCGACCCTCCAGCTCTCCCCCGACCCCCTCGCCTCCCTCGACCCGACCCGAGCCGAGCCGAGCCTCCACCATCCACAGACCCTTTTCGTCTTTCGGGAAAAGTGTGCTCTCTGGCCCGCTTGCTCGGCTTGCTCGGCTTGCTCGGCTTTTTGCTCGCCTCGTCAGCGCCGCTGCCGATCCACGCAAACTCCAACAGCTGCACGCGATTGTTAACCTTTATCGCCCGGTTAAACGTTCGTTCGATGGCCTGTTTCGTCGGTTTATCGGTTTATCGGTTTGTCGGTTTGTCGGTTTGTGCCTTAGTTTTACGGACCTTGAGTGAACTTCGGGACTTTGCCTTTGGAGCCTGCAGTCCCGACTCGTCCGCCCCCGTGGATTCGCTTTTTATTCTTAACCGTTTAAAACTAACAACCTCGACGTTTTATCTTGAGTAAATAATCATTATTGTCCAACTTTGACTGTTTTATAGCATTTTACACGATTTCAGCCTTCTCGAGTATAAAAGTCGAATAAAATAAAACATCGCTGTATAAAAGGTAATGATGAATAAAACTAGCGCGCCCGTGAATCGTCGCTGGGAGCCGGGGCGAAAAAGTGAAACCGAGGAGCAAAGCCTCGGCTAGAAAAGAAAGTGTAAGTACATGGTCGAGTTGAGGCCGCGTCTGAAAAAAGGCAAAGCCGACGCATCGGGAGCGTGAAAATCGGATGCACGTGCGGCAGATGCGTTTTTCTCGGGGGACCGCGAGCCTAAGGCAAGTGCACCATCGGCGCCGCAAAGAAGCCGCGGAGGCAAGTGCAGCTCGCGGAGTCTGCGCGCCGACGGACGCCGAGGCTCGCGCGCCACGCAGCCAGCAAGAGGCCCAGTAGGCCGCCAGCAGCAGCAGCGGCAGCAGCACCACACCACCTCCACCAGCACGACCTCCTCCAGCACGAGCCGTCGGTCCAGCGCAGCAGGTGATTTGAATGAATATGGTAGAGATCCAGTAGCGAGGTATAGAGTTCCTACGTAGATTTCAGAAAGTAGGAACTTCATACCGTGCTCTTGGACTTGCCGAAACATCTTCGCGTGCCACCGGACTACACCAAGAACTGCCTACCGATTGTAAATCAGCGAGTTTTCAATTGTTCTCGAATGCTTCTCTGTGCTATTGTACGCGTGCGTGACCGCAGCGATAAATCATCCCTCGTACTGGGCCAGATTATATTTGCAAATGGACGTTATAAAGTATCGAGCCCCTCGCTCGCGCTCGGACGGGTGCGCCTCTGCGCCGCTCGCATGCGTCTTTGCGACTCTGCTCTGGCCCTCTACTCGGCCTATGTATAAAGCGCCGCGCGACTACGACTCTGCGCGGAATCTCTTGTACTCGGCGATGTTTTTTATTGTTACGTAACGATAAGTATTGTGCGCTCACGAGTGTTTTCGATTTCGAAAAAGACTTGGACGTGTACGTTCCACGTATTAACTGTGTGTATATATGCCTCGAGTCCTCAATGTGTACACGTCTCCGAGAGATACTTCTAATTTATTCGTAAAAATGTTTATGCGTGTAGAAGCGCAGTGGCGGCTCAGGGGCCGATATCGCTCGACGAGTTTGAACGTTTATACGTCCAATGGAAATAAACGTTCTGTTTGGACGGTTGGCCACGAATTTGGTTAGCTTTACCCACGAACGCTTTGAAAATCTTTCGAAATCGCTAACCTTCGTGCGATGTGCGTCGAGTGTGCGATAAAATGCTCGATACCAAATTCACTTGTACAAACACGAGGGCCGGTTAAATTCGAAAATTCAATTCGGCCGTCTATCCCCGAGCTGCGCTGCTGGCCTGTTGTATCGCGCTGGTGTACCGATAAATTAGCTCGGCCGGCAGCCTTGGCGACGAGATCGGAGCCCCGACGATCGAGGAAGCCGATCGAAGCCGAGGCGGCCGAGAGGCTCCTGAAAAAGCGGCCGGGCCATCCGCCGCCGTCGTCGGCGCCGCGGCGCTCCTCAATCTCGCCTACTCGTCGGATTTTTTCGCCTCGGCATCGCGCCGCGCCGGCCGAGAAAGCGGACGAGGTATAAAACGCGGCTCATGACGATCGGTGCGCCTCGGCGGAACGAAAAAAAGTCCGAGCCGCTCGCACCGGGCGGAAGTCACGTATGCGCACACAAGCTCGCGGGCCCGGGGCAGCACACACGCGCCCCGGAATACGGAGTACGTCGTGTCGTGTGTAAAAGCGCTGGTGTAAGCGCCCGCGACGGCCCGACTCATGCCGACGCGCTGGCCCGCGAAAATTCCGACGCCCGGAGGTGCGCGCACTCACGCACCCGGCCATTTTATACACGCGGCTTTCGGCCGCGATTCGAGCGTGCGGTTAGCCGCGAGTCCGCGACTCGCCCAGCCCGGCAGAGGGAAAAAATACGCCTATATTTCGCTCCTCGAGTCTCACTCAAGCTCCGGCCCCCGATCCCCGTTGTTTATTGTAACAGTATATACGCCAGTATACATGTGTGTAGGCGCCCACCGCTTGCTTATATTATAAGCCGCGTGCGAGCCGGACGCCGAGCTGCCCGATTCCTCGCTGTAAGCTGAAACTCGAGAGGCTAAAGGTACACGCGGACGATTTTTGTTTCACCGTCACTCGATTCACTCTCGGATTCACTGTCTCCCTCAAGTTTGTTTGAATTTGTTGTAAGGATCCAGTGAGCGTAAGCTGTCGTTGCTCCGCAACATTGTGCTTCCCACTCGATTATATGCACTCAGTCATTCTCACGACCATTGCAATATTCCGTGTTAAGTCTATCCTGTGATTTCAGTGTGAACGGCTTTCAAGTCTGCATCCGTTGCATTTTTATAATCCCATGGAATATTCCTTCAACGCATAAGTATAATTATATAATTTACTCAAAACCGACAAATATATCTCTTAAATTTATAAATAATCAAATTTAAAACGTCTTTCGCAAAACTTTTTAGTAAAACAATTTATAAGAGCATAATTGTGTGTATTCGAAGAGTAGAATGTATTTTGAACGAAGTGCTACAGCAAGTAAGCACGAAAATGCTACCCGTTATTTATCAAACCATATAAAAGAGTACTGCGAAAATATTTTGAAATGACTTTCAGCAAAACATTAATTTCTATCATTTTATTATTCTGATATTTTTGTCAAGGTTGAAAAAGGTTATACAATACTCGTATTTTTCAGAAATAAAAGAAATCAATGTTTGGTTGTAATATCTCGACTTTGTAAATTCGAAAGTAATAATAATGTAAAAATTAAAAAATTTTTTTAGAAGCAGCACGTTGAGAAGTTTAAGGAGTACGTGCAGTTTCTAAAAAATTTATTTTCGATTACGTGTTTACATGCTTTTTAGCAGTAAGTGTACGATTAATTAAGCTGTAAAACCAACATCTGCTAATAATTATTGTTTAAGTTCTTCGCTAAATTTTAGTGCACGTAAAATTTATTGTTTCCACCGATCTTATGCTTATGTAAATGAATAAGTAATTAAAGATCAAATATAATTTATACGTATGTTTTAAAATTCAAGAAATCGTTTATTTAGAAAACCTGTGTTACGTAAGACTTGACCAAATTCCAATGCAAATTTTTTAAATCCAAGGCTAGAAAAATGTTAATTTATGAAGAAGTTTTAATATTTCATTGTCAAAAACATGTCACGGCTTCTTGCCAATTTGCGCAGGATAAAATTAAGTTATCAACATTTTTAAATTAATTATTTCAATGAAAGAAATCATAGACTTATGGAATAAGGTGAGAAATATAAAATTAATCATTTTCTTTGATATTCAATAGCGTGCATTTAGAATCCGTAACGATGTATCTCTGATGAAGTTATTCCTTGAATTCTTTAAACATATTGAATTGGTTTAAAGTTTCAATGCAATTAAAAAATTAAACCGCCAAAGTCACAGTATATGTACGTTGGATAAAAATATCAAGATTATAATTTTATTGTATTCCATTTTTATTAATTTAAATGTTTCAAGTAAAAGGGAATTATTCATTTTATTAAATCATTCAAGTGTGTAAAACATTTATTCATACAATATCGCAAAAGTACTTAAAAAATGTAGTACAATCATATAACAATTCCGAACGATATCAAATGTAAACGTTCAAAAGAGCAGTTTTACACATGATGTAAAGATTATATTATAGTTTTGATTATTTTCGAAAATTAAGTGTTGCATAAAATTATTTCATATACAAGTATTAAGAAATATAAAATGTTGAACAAAATTAAAAATTATTAATTAGAGGTTTTTTAAATTTATTTCCGTACAGGCTGCGGTGGTTACAAACTTTTTTATTACAGTTAGCTCAAGTTTCAGTCATCCAAGCAGTTGAAATGAATTTAAAAAGCAATACCATAGATTCTGAGTGACTTTTAGAGAGGAGTGTAACCATAAGGGGACCAAGGCTTCGGAATACTGATTGGATTAAATATTTGGGATGTGTTTTCGGAAAGTAAAAAATGAAGGAAGATGTAAATAAGAATAGATAAAAAAGTTAGTGAAAACAGTTTTTTACCAGTATGAAAAGTATAGCTTAAACATTGCAAAAAGAAGATTGAATACGTGTCCATGCTTAACTTTGTATTATTAAGTGTTTTCATTCTCAGTTGAACGAAGACTTTAACAAAATAATTTTTTAAATTTAAATAAGAGTTTGAACAGTGTAAAGGAAAAGATGTTTTAAACGAAAAATTTTCCACGGGCCTTTTGTGAAAGTATTATAATTAAAATAATCCGTTTAATGAATTTATCTTGGAAAATGAGGCATGCGATTGCAATGGAAACTTTTGTCGAAATTTTCAATGGGTTGGAAAGAGTAATTAAGTGAAAGAGGTATAGAAGCGAGGACAGAGGGTTGGCGGAGATTGACGGGAAGGGCATTAAAAGACAATGGGAAGTAAATGCGAGAATAAACCTCGGGAAGGGGAATTTAGGTGGAAAGTCGGGTGACAGGCGTAAGAGTGACTCGAGTCGGCGAAAAGTCCGAGCGCACGAGGCGTCCGCGCCGGGAAGAGAAAAAGAAAAAGAGCCGCGAGAGAGAACAATGAAAAGCGAGAGCGGAGGGGGCAGGTCGACGTAATAAGCGAGGCTTTGCGATTGTTGTTCGAGCTGCAGGCTCGTACACGCGTTCGGCGGAGATAACCGCACGCGAGTCTCCTCGGGGCCGTTAATTTCCGCTCGGGTAATTCGAGGAGCATTTGTCTAGGCTTCCCTCCGAGCTCCGGGGCGAGGTCCGGCCCCCCGGGCCGCCCGCGCGGCTTCCGCCCGAGGTTTTTCGGGGCGCAGGGCCGGGCCGGCGCGTTTTATTGGCGGGAGGCGGCGCGGGATTAGGGCATCGGGCGTAGGCCGCGTCGGCGCCATTTGTCCCGGGATTTGTCAGCTTGAGATTAAGCGCTCGCGGGAAGGCAGCTGTCGGGGTGGTGGTGGGGCGTGGGGGCCTCGCGCGAATCTCGGCCGATCGACGGGCCGTTGTCTCGCGGGCGCCGGGCCGATTCGCGCAACACTTTAAGCCATCTTTATCATGAATAATGCATAAGGCCGAGCGGCGGGCGGAGAATAGCCAAGTGCCGGGGACTCGTCATCCGCTCGGGCGCCCGGGCAGACGCACCGGCTGCCCAAAGCGAGCACCTCGGCGAGGCGAGGCCGGAGCCGAGGAGGAAGCCGCCCCGCCGGGAGAGATAGTCTCGTCGCGCTTTTCGAGCTCTCCGAATCGCCCGGAGATAACCTGCGGGCGACTCGGGGCCTCGGCAGTCACTTATCTCGCCGCTGAATAAGCGATAGATAGAAGACCGGTTCGGCCCCGCGCGCGGCTCCTCCGCCCGGGGCCGGCTCCCAGCCCCGCGCCCTCGCTTTTCGGCCGGCCCGCTCTCTCCTCGGTCCTTTTGCCTTTCTCACAGGAGCGGGCTTCACGACACGTCGCGCGGGATCGGCCGCGGGATCTTACCCCCTTCGCCGCCGGCGGCGCGCGCACGCACGCCGCCTCGGCCTCGAATGCCAAAGTGTGTCCGGGCGCGCGGGGTGCGTCTCCCGGCTCGCGTGCGCCCGCCGCGGATCTCGCCCTCCCCCCGCTCCTCCCCGCGGACGCGCCCGGCCAGCCCTTCCGAGATGCGTTTCTTCCTGCAAATTCGCCTAATTATTGACATGCGAGGCGTGCGCGTAGCCGCGTACCGATTCTCCCCCCGACGACTCGTACGTAGGTTTTGGCTAAGAGCGCCGGGGATTATTGCAATTTGGGTAATAGCACTTGTTTGCATTAATGCATACAGAGAGCCCTTCTTCAAAGGGATAAGAAGAAAGGTAGGAAGGCAGCAGGGAATCGAGAGAGAGAGAGAACAAGTGGGCGCGAAGGGGAAGGAGGCTGCAGGAGGCGAGTGGGCACCTCGGCAAACGGTGCACTCGCGCTTTTATTCGGTAGACCAAATTGGAAAAAGGCGCCGGCTCTTAGAAGGAGAAGTGGGGGCTTGATAACGGGGCCGGGCGCGTGGGCAGAGCGGCTCGGAGGCCCGGCCGCGCGCACCGCACGAATACTCCTCGAGCGGTACTTGTTTTTCTCCTGGGAGTTTGACGACAAAATCGGCCCGTCGAGATAAAGGGGCGAACGGGCGATAAGCGATCTCCGGGCGAAGCGCGCACCGGCCTCGTAGTTTCCGTCATTAATCCTCCGCGCGCTAAGCCGAAAAGCACAATCGGAGCCTCGCAATCGGAGAGTATCGAGAAGGAGAGAAAGGCCGAAAAAAAGAATTTTATTGGGTTTCCTTGTAAGCTAACGAGGCGGCGCGGCATAACAGGGCGCGCGGGCGGCTCCTCGCGCCCGGGCCCACTTAATTCTCCCATTATCCGAGCGGATAATCGAGGCGCTTGTCCGCGGCGAGATTAAAACCGAGTGGAAAGTTGGCCCGGCAGCCGGTCCGGCCCGCGGGACATCCTCGCGGGGGTATTCCCGGCCCTTATCGGGCCCGCCGCCCGATAAACGGGACTTATCGGAGAAAGCCGGCTTTCGTAGGAGGCGCCGTCGGCCGCGTTATGAGCCGGGGCGCGTTGCGCAAGCGCGGCCAAACTGGATCCGCCCCGAAGGCCCCCCGCGCCCGCCGACTTATCGCCGCGCCTAGTCCTAGGGAAACTTTGCCCGGGGCTGCGCGCACCTCGCGAGGGGTGCATAAATTACGGGGCCTCGTCGCCGTCGGGCGGAGCGTCTACGGGCCGGGCGTTGACTCGGGCGGTGCGCGGCGAGCGAGCGTCGGCCCGTCCGTCGCTCCGGCGGATCGGCGGATCGGCATTGCGATCGAATTGTCGAGGAGCTCGGGAGGCCCGGGGGAGAGGAGGGAATCGGCCAAAGTGGCATAAAGGTCCCCGCGGCGGGAAGCCATTGGGGCCGCGGGTCTTTTGACGTCCAGATATCCTCGGCCGCGCGGACCAGGGGGTATATAAATTGTTTGTCCCCGCAGTTTTGACCTCCGCTTTTACCAGGCATAACGTAATTTGAAACCTGTTCGGCTCAATACAATAAATTCAAGTGAATGTCTGCTTTAAATTCAATTCGAGTTGAGAAATTAAATTGAATAGACGAGCGCTCGGCGCGCCGGCCGCTTGAGATACGTGTATAAGCGTATCTCCAGGCGTATACGTCTACGCGGAATTTATGAATTTCTGATATTATGGCGCTCCGGTCCGAGGAGGGCGGAAACGGCGCGCGGCAGGATTCCAATTGTCCGGCTAATTGTCGAGGGCGCCTCCCTGCCGCGCAATCCAAAATCCAGGCTGGCTCGAGCGATAGGCTCGGCAGCGCGCGGCAGTCGGAGGAAGGAAGCCGGGAGCGGAGGAAGCCTTTACGCCCGTCCTCGTCACTCGATAGGGAATCGTGATACCATACACCCCGGCGCACGCTGTATATCTCCGGGGCGGAGGGACGGGCCCCGTCGGCGGCCGAGCGGCCCCGGCCCGAGCCCCGGCCGGACCACCGTGAAATAGTGTGGACTTTATGCCCAGCCCAGGAGTCTCGTAAATGCCCTCGGATTCCCTCCCAGGGACGCCCGATGCACCGCCTCGGAATTCATAGTTCCTCCTTTTTCTGGGCCGTAACAGGCCCGTGGCCGAGTCCGGGGCCCTCGCCGGCATTTTTCCCGGCGGCCGTTCGATTCGTCGGGGCGATTGCGGGCAAGTGCGCCCGGGACGAACGGGCGACGGGTTCGAGGAGGTGGACGGGGCCGGTGCACGGAGCGGAGGACGCGGGGGGAGCCGGGCCCACCTTGGCCGGCGGAGGTTCATAACCGAGTTTACAAGTGGCTTCCGTGATAAACCGCAGCTTGTGTCAAATATCTTGGCGCGGAAGAGGCTGGAAGGGAATGCCGGGGGAGGGGGCGAGCGCGGGGCGCACGCGCGGCTATACCGGTCTCGTGACGCACGGGGAAAAAGTACACTCTTAGATCCGTGCTCGTCTTCTGCCGGGAGTCGCGGTCGCGCCTCGGGTCGCGCGCGCCGCCGAGCCAGGGGAGCAGAAAAAGAAACGGGAAGAAGGAGGAAAAGAAGCGGGAGAGGAGGAGGAGGGGAGGAGGAGGAGGAGGAGGAGGGAATCCGAACGATAAAGAACATCTATTCCGCGCTCGGCGCGACGTCGAAAGTCGCCTATCGGCCGGCGGCTCTCGGCCGTCCCCGAGTTCCCATACGCCGGCGGCTCCGCTCGGGTACGCGCATCGCCCGTCGGCGCACACTCGGCCAAGTGCGCACACAGGCGCGCCGCCGGCCGCGGCCCTCGGTTTTATAGCCGGCGCGCGCATTCGTCGTCGGCCCAATGAAATTCTGTCTTGGCCGCTTCGTCATGTTTCGGTCGAAACTTGAGAATCACCGCTCGCGCCGGGGGAAGAGCGGCCGAGCCGGCCGCGGCGCTCGGGAGGGGAGGCACACTGACCAGCGCCGGGGCCCGCCATGGAAAAAGGAGGAATGCAAGAGCGCCAGCGTCGACGACGACGGCGATGACGCCGCCGCCCCGCCGCCCCGCCGCCCCGCCGCCGCTCGCTATCGTCGAAATTTTAAGTGCCGCCGAGGTCACTCTCCCTCCCTCCCTCCCCTCGCTCTCTCCCTCGCGGCGATTGAGCGAGAGCGAGCCGGCCGCCGAGATCCCGGCCGATGAAAATTTCGCGTTCGCCCGTTTGCCCTCGTTAAGGTGCTCTCGCCGCCGCCTCCTCCTCCTCCTCCTCCTCCGCCGCCGCCGCCGCCGCCGCCGCCCTCCCCGCCCCGCCGACGCCCCCTCCTCGGCCCCCGGAGAAAAGAAATATTTGTCGCTCAATTGGGCATCTCGCCGGCTGCGCCCGCGGCCTGCCTCCAGGCCCCAGCCTCCGCATCGCCAGATCTCCGGCCGACCGCTCCTCCGAGCTCTTCTCCTTTTCTGCCCGCTCGAGGCCCCGCTCGAGGCCCCGCTCGAGTTGCCCGGAGAAATATTGCACCGCTCCGCTCGGAGCGAGCCTCCGAGCCTCTTGGGTGCAATCCAAACGCTTCCAATTCCCCTTTCTCGCGGTGCATTAGCCCATCCAGATATATACGCATAATAATACTCTGTCAAAGTCCTCCGTTTACGCTAAACTGCCTACTGACTCTATTTCTGACCGAGTTTATCTCTCGCTTCTCCGCGACTGAACCTATCCCGAGCTCGATCCCGACTCGCCGCCGCACAAAACCCACGTTTTCTTTGCTTATCGTGCATTTGCGATAGATTCCTCTGGCTATTTTCAATTTCATGCCGATTACAACGCTGCCTTATTTGAATCAATCTTATTCCTCGTTTTCACGGACGTATTCTGCTCTTTCAACCTGTCGGTACCCTCTTTTTCGCTTAGTCACTTGACCCAACGCCGAACGCGCCTTATGTGTTTCTCCAATACTTTCAAAAATATCGCTTTTAACGGCCAAATTTCTCCAAAAGATCCCACTCTATGCGTATATACCCTTTTACTGACCATATTCTTCACTTGATTTATCTGTTGCTCAAGATAAAATATATAAAATCTTTCATTATTTCAACTCTACCTATACGCGCTGTCTCTTCCAAAGTTAAATGATTTCATTATATTGAAATTAGACAACCACCACGCGGGTACACAGACTCATTTACAATGTTTAAAAATTTTAATCCAACAAAATCTTAATTAAATATTACCTTTAAAAAGTGATTGTGAGTATTATTGGAGTATAATGGGTTTAAATGCGTGTAATTCAAATACCAAATTAGAACAATAATCATAAAATAATACAAAATAAGACAGAAACCCATTTACAAACCGAAAGACGCATATAATAAAGGAATGTTTTTAAACTAATTTAAAAACAACTACAATCTACTAATAAAAATGATAATTTTATGTAGTTTATTAAATATAGATAGTCGTAAATATGGCGTTGAGTCGCATCTATTATAAAGGACAGTGACAGTGCTGTAAAGATGCACGTAAGAAATAGAAATTTATAGATTTATTATCTGCGTCTTATGACCATATCTTAAAGGATCTCTTACGGTATAATGTCATTATACATTACAATGACGACACCTTTAGAATAGCAATTAAATACACGTTTTGGGAGTCATTATATTAATGCGGGCACATTAAATTCTGTTAATGCTATACCTCTGCTGCCTAGTGCAATTAATCTTGCCTAATGGTTGAGCAATAAATTTAAGATAACGAAAAATCATAGACTTTCAAATGCAAAACTCAGCTCGCTCATACGAAGTATATGACCGGGAGCGATTACTAATCCAATTTTTACAGCATTTTAAATAATACATACTTTTTACGCGTTCTATAAGCGGCTTTTAAAAATGAGTTATTATTATCCGATCTATCGGCATTAGTGGCCGCGAACTATACGTTTTAATCGAGAGGCCCTGACACTTTTGATCGGGCGATTTATCGATAAATCCAATTGCAAAACCGAAAACGAGGCGGAGCGAGAACTGGCGAATATAAACGGGATTGCGTCGCGTCGACGAATGTAATCGCGTCATTATAATTCCGCAGCACTAGGAGGGATAGTGCAACGTGGTACGAAATTTGCGGAAGCTCGGCTGCGCTTATCGGCGAGCCTCGCTTAGATTGCGCGCTCGCGCTACCTCGTCCGTATCGCTTTTCGCGCGCTGCGCCCGGCGCGATGATTATTTTCTAGCGCGGCCCGCTTACGCCTCGGCCCTCTTCCTCCAATGAATTTATCGACGTGCGCGCGCGCGCGAGCCCCCGACTGCACCCCAAGGGCTTCTCCTTTGGCATTCTATACGGAGGGACGCGAGTCAAAGAGGATCAACGGACATATTGGATCAGCTGATACTTCAAATCCCACAGTCTGACTTTTCAACGAGAGACTCTTTGTCGTACGCCCTGTACTTTTCCGTAATATTCTTTGTCCAAGAAGAGTCAATTTTGCATAAATAATCGTAGAAACAGGTGTTTGCTCCAACAATGTACATACGTTGTCATACGTTTTATTGCAATCTAATGATAGTTTTATGCAGTTCGTTCATAGGGAGAAAATGTTGATTTGGAAAGAATCGAATGTACATGATACCGAGGGGAGAAGCGTCACAATAGAACATTACATAGCCAGGTTGAAACAAAGTAAAAAATCCTCGCGATACGCTTTGCCGAGCGATTTTCTCTCTAATTGATTGGCGCATTTGGCCACGGCGGCGCAGCCAATCGAACAGCTCGAAGCAGGAAAACTGATTAATTTTTGGGGAATACGCGGCCCGGCCCTCGCGTCCAAACGTTCGGTGCTTTGGCGCGGGACAAAGGGAAACGAACGAGTTTATTCGTTTGTGTCGCGGCCGCGCCCATTCATCCCCGGAATCCGCTCGGTATTTATCCAGGGCCCGATTGCAATTTCGGTGGGAAAAAGGGCGCGGCGGTCGTCGGGGTGAAGGGGTCGGATCGATGGGGCCGCGGGTCCGCGGCGGGGCCGGCGACCTTTCGACGCCGCGGCGAGGCTCGATGTCTTGGCGGATGAGCCGGGGGCCCGCTGGCCGCCGAGCGCCAACGGGATGCGCTCATTTGCCGCGTCGTCGATTCGGAGCCGCTTGCCGCGTTTACGCTCGCGGGTACCTTCGGGGCGGAAATTCCCTCGGGCTTCCTCCTCCTCTATGCAGCTCGCCGCGTGTACTTGCCGGTCTATATATATACCGCGGCGCGAGGCGCGCCGCCGAGCGCATAACGGCCTCCGCGCAAATGTCAGTTGCGCGCGTATGTGCGCGGGCAAAAGTCTGTTATTACTCGGGGCGAGTCTCTCTCGAGCGGCTTCTTTCTCTCCCGCCGACCAAAGAAATCTTAGGCTTTTCTCCACTTTCTTTTTGCGACGAATAATACTCCTGCTCTGCTGCGCGCACTCGTCTCCCGCGGGATAAAAATGACCCGCTACACCGAATCATTTCCTCGGGGGAGGGGAGGGGGGGGGGACTAGACTCCCCGAGCGCGAGCCCGACTTTTTTCCCGCTGCAGCAATCGGTCCCGGGGAAAACGAGGTTGCGCCTCGGGTTGCGACTTGCGCCGCCACTCGCTCGCGGCTCGCCTGCAACTCGCCAGGCGCGATTCCCTCTCAAAACTACAAGAATATATTACCCGCAGATAAGCTTGTCCGCGGAATTCGGAAACGGCCTTTTAAATATTATTCCACGTTAAATTGTTTTAAGGTAGCTATTCACTTTGGTACTTATGTCCCCTGTTTCTCTTTAAAAAAGAACCAAACCGGTTCTCCTTTACCATTCGGTTTCCAATCTTGAATGGTTAATGGTTCAATTAAAATTTATACAATTAGAAAACATCGAGGTAATGTACAACCACTTTAGCTTCAGGACGATGCTAATCTGAATTAAAATATTCATCGTTCTAAATTTATTGTTAAATTAAACTTGATTTAATTTACCATTAAATTTTACAATTTAAAATGTACGAATATAGTTATGGTTAACTTCATCCACCCTTCCGAATCCAATTTTCTGTTCTGGATAGTTCAATTGTCTATAACTTCTATAACTATATAAACTTGCCCTAACATTTGTGATCACTTTCTGGCTATGGCGATACATTTATAGAACTTTGTTATCCACTAACCGCCAATGGTCTTAATTTTCACTTACTTTATTACATTTCCAATGATAACTTTTATTCTACTGCCGAAAACAGGCAAAGTGGTATTTAGGCAACCTCTTTCTTAACAAATCCATTTTATGAACACATTATTTTATGCAGTGTAGCGGATCGATGATTTCACTTTACAGTAAGTAATTTGTCCACTACGATAGGAAAAAGAATTGATCTGCTTATTGCATTATGCACTTCATGTGGACTAGAAATGCAACCCCCTACATCCGTACAAAAAACATATCGATTCCATGAAATAGTTCACGTACATATATGCGGTCTTTGACCGTGCATATCTACCGCCCTAAGAAACACCGAGAAAGAAGTTACCGTATTATTACAGCTATGTCTTATAGTCTTTAGATCTATTGTGAATGACAAAGAATGTATTCAATAATGGCAGCGTACTATAACATATACTCTATCCCTTTAATTAATTTTATGCTTATATGGTCATACATGTACATGGAGAGAAATTTTCTTAGAATAACTAAAAATAGCAAAAATATACACATCAAGTTACATTAAAAACATCAATAAACAAACCTAGTAAACTTTAAATTCAATTCAAGTCCTAAATGCAGTGCTGTTCTTAGAATCATTATAAGTAATAGTTATTATTTGAGCTGAATTTGAAGTCTATTTATAAAAACTATAATTTTTATTTTATCTTTATAAATAGTCGTTTTAGGAGCCACAAAAATTTTTATTGTAATTTTTTTTAAAGCTTGTCAATGTGTAAATGCCTCATCATTTCAATATTATGAAAACAGTATGTTCTTAGCACAGTCACTAAAATCAAAATTTTAATGATGGATATGAACAAGCATACGGATGTTAATTATTTAGATGCAACTGTAAATATTTAGTAATTTACTGGCGGTAGCTAATAACTCCAAGATGTTTATACATAATAGAATTAAATTGTGTTCCCTAACCACAATTAAACAAGCAGTATAAGCGTACCTACTACTAGCAGACGACATTCATATACCATTGAACAGTGGCATTATTGCGACACCGTCACTTGACTAGTGTAAATTTTAGATTTTTACATGCATATCAATCCATGTTTTTTTATCATTAACCTATTGTTAGTTTATTAGATTTTTTGGTCATCCCTATTCGCTAAAATCTAACATACCTTATTTAGTATTATTAAAAATTAAATAAATTTAACTATCTACCAAATATTAATAATATTAATATAACAAATATAAATAGTTATATGCAATAGTAAATGCTTCATTAACTTTTTGTTTTGTTTACATGGTATTAATATACTATATAAGTACCGTAATATATATGATAAATAAACTGCAATAGTTCTATAATATAGTCCATTTAATGGGCACTGAGATACAGAAAATGTATTAAGGGTTATTTATTTAAAATGGGAATGAGAAAATTGTCGACAAACAAATTTCTATTTAAATTTGATGAAAATAAATTGAAAATATACTATATATTGGTACTTTTAATATTGATTGAAGTAAATGGAAAAAATTCCATAAACACCGAAAGGCACTTATGAAAAATCATTGAATATTTCTAGGATTATTTAAATTAGCTTAATGAACTAAAAGTAAATAAAAATTAGTTAAGAGTTATGCTAAGCATAAGTTGCCGGGGCAAGGTCCAGGACAAGGTATAAAGGCAAAAGTGTGGGAGGGGCGCAAGGAAGCCGGACAGGGTCGGGCTGCAATTCGATTTCTCGGGCGTGGAGTTCGCTCGCGCGCGGCTACTCGGCTAATTAACGTTTACGATTTCCATTAGCGCGGCGCGACCGCAGGCTACTCGGACCGGGGATCGGGGCCGGCTTCCCGCCGCCGCAGCCAAGGCGCGGCGCGTGCGCTCGATTTCCGGGAGGGGCCGCCTTCGCCGCCGCCGAATAATACCCGCTGCTCCGGCACTCGCCGACCATTGCACGCGCCATCGATTGACCGCCCGTTCAATTTGCCTCTTCTTTTTTTTTTTTTTGCGGCGTTCGGCAAGTGGATTCCGCGCCTCGCGTCCCGCGCAATCATATATCGTCGGGGTAAAATTGGCATCCTGCGCCCCGCCGAAGAACTCGCCCGACCAAGTTTTTGCGCGGGTTTACGGGATCGGGCTTCCGCAAAAATCTCGCGATTAAGCGTTTTGCCTCGGGCAGATATGCCTGGGGCGGGCACAGGCGACGAGCCGGCGCTCGGCGTCCGCGCGAGGCTCGTCCCCGGCGCCCGCGAGTCGCCCGAGCGGGGAAAAAAATACGGCCCTCGTAAATCCGCGGCGCCGGCTCGTTGTTATCCGGCCCTCCCCCACTTAGAGGTGCGTATTACCCCCCAGAGCGCCGAGCGCCTTCTCTTTTGTCCGGGCGGCTGGCGCCCGCGCCGAGCCTCCGGTGGCCTGTCCGCGCGCGCGCGCGCGGCAATCACGGCCGTCCCCTCGGCTGCTTCAGCACTTCCCCGGCGATTGCGAAAATTCTTCCGAACTGCTTTTTACCCCTGACGGCGGCGCCGGTGGTGCCGGTGGCGCCGCAGCCGACTCGCGGTTTATTCACCTCCTCTCCTCGCGGCCTGCGCGCCTTTTTTCCTCCTCCTCCTTCCCCGCGAGGTGAGCGCGAGGGAAGGAATTTATGAGGCACCGCTCAAAGAGTAATGTTACGAGAATTTTAACTGTTTAACGGCTTTAGTTTGTTTCAACAATGTTCACTTTGGATAAGTATTGATTTCGGGCCGCCCCCGTACACGTCTGTCGACGCGACGCCGCCGCCACCAGCCTGAATACATTAAGCCCAAATTATGCGCACTGCAGTCCGTTAGCGAGACTTAAACTGGTCATTATGCCAACTTTTATACCAAAGTGGTTACGCGCCCGAGAAACTAATAAGATAAATAAGACTAATGTTGCGGAAGTTTATAAGAATTGCGCTATTGTAGCTAATGTTTTGTACCGATTTCGGACAAATAGCTATATGTTTTTATTTACTGCGGCGTAGTGAGCTTCATGTAAAAATGGATGGCTCGATGGATGGGTCGGAGGTTTTGAAACTTAATGTCGGCAAAACATCTGTTATTTTCTTTGGTAATCGCGGTGGTCTTTTTTATGCCAGTTCTCCAGGCATAACCTTCATTTTCGCCTGGAATAATCTTGCCCTCTGCTAGCGCTTTCTACTGCAGGTAAATACGCGCACCAGTACTTTACGCACAACGAACCACCTCTAGTCTCTATGGCAAATTGGAGGAGATGTTCTTGAAGATGTTTCGTGCGCACTACTTAATAGGTTGAACTAGAATTCGTTTAACTTCACTTGCTACCTCTCTAATGGTGAATCCTCCGACTACAAATAAAAGTTGAGAAGAAATATAAAGGGTCATCTTAGTTGAGATTATTTCAATTTTTCATTAACAAATGTTTAAAAATGCAAACAATTTCTTTCTGTTTCTCTTACGCTTGCCTTTTTGTAGAAGTGCCTGTTGTCATAGAAAGTTAGGTTAGATAGATTAATTTCAGTTGCAAATTGCTAATGATCTCGATGAATTTACTTTTAAGTAACATGATAAAATGAGGCATTTTCTGTTTATAAGTGAACATGATTTATTCTGCTAATCTTTTATATCTAGATAATTTTTACTAGAGATCATTATATTTAGGTCGTTTATACGCAAATGTTAGTGAAACGCTTGTGATAGTTTGGTTAATAACGCATCAGACTAGAGTTTACGAGCAGGTCGACGGAAGAATAATGCTGCTTTTTTCAGAGTTGATGGATATTAAAGTACATCCTGACGCATAACATTCATTTCTGATCCTAACCTCTATAAAATGAAATATCCAACTAACGAAATAAAATATCCACTAAAAAAATAGGTACTACAGTGCCGTATTTCAAATTATTAATACACATCAGTAAATCAGATTGCACCATCTACAACATACGTGTTAGTATTTATATTTTAGGTACTACCCGTAGATCTCTAGATTTAAATACTCAGTGTACAAAATCCCAAAATTTAGAACAGCTTTTTGGCTTCCTAGAATCTGAGATCGCACTACTAAGCATGGAATGCTCTCATCTCAGCTCTCATCAATGATAAACATTAAAAGATCAGTGACTGATCCTTAAAAATTTAAAAAGAATGAAAATTTAAAAAAAATTCCAATCCATACTATTAAAATTAAATTTTCATCCGTACATAAATTGTTCTTATTAGGCTCATAGATGAATATATTAAGTATACTAATAGATATTTATATATATATATACATACATATAATATATGTATATATACATTTATATTGAATATATTAAATTTATTAAAAGAAAATGGGCTTACTTGGCTATTGAAACTTGAAATTCCAATTCTAGTATAGTAAATCAACGCGTATTAGTACCAACAAAGTCAGTGATATCGGCAGCACATAAATTTACTAGCTAAGAAGTACATATATAAGTATTCTAGCATTAGAATATGTTCTACTACTGAAATTTAGTACCTCCTTTCTATGGATTCTTTTTTCCGTGTACTAGACTACACAGTCAGTAGCACTATAAATATTATATTTGATGTCTGAGGCAAGGTTTGCATATACCTCGGTGACAAGACTATCAGGTGCTACGGGATGGAAAGTTTGATATTTTTTAATTTTTTTTAACCCATAATCACTAAATTTCATGGTCCATATATTACATAATAATTTTTTAGTAAAATGAAGTAGGTATTTTTGTTAGCTTCGATTTCATCTATTGCTTAACACATTCACTGTTTAAATATATTTTGCTGCATCCTTTTTGTCGATTAGTATTTTGTACACGGAGAGAAAAGTATAGTAATGACTGGTAATGACTCCCTGCCGGGATTACTTAACCAAAAACAAAAAAATCGATAGGACTTGTTCCATAACTTGTTAGAAATAGATTACCCAATATTCAACGGTATTCGTCCATATTATTCATAGAAATGCATATTTGTTAACTCTATTTACTATATTTTCATTTTAGATTTTGGCTCAAAATGTTCATTTAGCTACATGATTAGTCATCATGGTTATGTACAATGCATTGGCCCTTTGCAACAATAAATTGTCCTATTTGTTAAACTATGTTTACAAATTATAAATTATAAATCCATACAAACGGAATGTGATTACGCAGCTGCGTAGTGGAAAATAACGAGCGATTAATGATAGATTGGGTCATCGAGCCGTTTGCTTATTGAGTGCAAGGCATAAATTAGCGAAGGTTGCGGGCGGGCAGATACGCGGAAGGCCGGAAATTAAGGCCGGGCGAGAGTATATAATCAAGAAGAAAAAAAAAGGATCGGCCGAGGGAGCACGCGTCAAAATTAAAAGCTCGTCGGGTTAATCGCTGTCCTTGACCGAGGAGCCAGGGGCCAGGGACCGCGGGCCGGGCGTCGCCCAGCTTCCAGCGCACGCGAGAAAATTACAATCGCTCGCGTGTCCGGGAGGCAGGGCGCTATATATAGATCGGAGGGCCGTGGAGGGCCCTCGCGCCGCGCCCGGGCCCCGTAATAACAGAAAATTACCAAGGGCGGTGGGGGCGGGGGGGGGGGCTCCGGGAGCGGCGAAATTCCGGGGCGCGCCGCGGGCGGGTCGCCTCGCTCGGAGGTCGGCGGCTCGGCGGCTCGCCTGGGAGTCCCCCGCGCTCCCACGTTAGCCTCCTGCGTAGGGCTCGCGTGTGCCGGGGCGGCCCGGGCTTGCGGGTCTTCCCTGACGTCAGCGCCCGTCCTAGAGACATTGTCCGCTAATGGCCTCGTAGAAGCTCTATTCTGCGCAGCGGACGCCGACCGCAGGTGGCCGCGCGCCGGACATGCAAAACCGCGCGGCCCTCCTGACCCCTTCGCCGGAAGCGGCCTGCTTAGAAGCCTCTTTCTAGAAAACGGATACGGGGGGAGCCGGGGCCCCGCGCGGCGCCCTATCGACCGCGCATCCTTCCGCGGTCCGCCGCCCGCGCTCACCTGGCCCTGGGAGAGCCGCCCCGGGATCACTCCCGCACCCGATAGGCCCACCCGCGCCCGCCGATTCCTTTTCGGAAGCCCCGGCCCCGCGACCTATTGTTATCGCCTTCTTTTGTTCGGCGGGGCCGCGGGCGCCGTCCGCTCATCGAGATGCCTAGATGCACCTACCGAGGCACCTACTTCCCTCGCCGCTAATGCGCCTGCAATTGCCCGTGTGAGCGGAAACCTTTCCTCCAAACTATCCGACCGCGCCTCAAAGTGGAAAGCGATTCTGCTTTTTTTTTTTTCACCTTACCTTAACTGATTCGCTCGATGCTTTCGCGCGAGGGCCGCCTACTGTTTCTTTATTCTTCCTTGTAAAGAATTAGCCCTTTTTTTCTCCTTCGGAAGGAGATAAGAAATGTGTGCTACGGATTTTTCTGTATCCGCGGGATAGCCAAGCGCGGTTGACGAACGCACGATGGGATAAAACGGAAAAACGTTTTCGAAACATTTCGAAATTCTTAGAATTACGCAAGTGACGTAGCGCTGAGATAACTGCAGCAAACTCGTTTTCGAAAAAAAGGAATTGATCAAAATTCAAGGTTTCTTTTGATACGCCTTCTTTAAACTCAATTCTATAATTTAAAGTTTAATACCTTGAAAATGATTTTAAAATACAGGATTTTTGACAGCCGCTTTTATTTTGACTGTGTAGATTATTACTATAAAATGAGAATTATAGAGATAACCAAATAATACGTTTGAAATTCAGTCATTTAAGTAGAAAATTAAACACGAATGGCGGATTATCAAAGTAGAAAAATTCTCGTAGTCTATTTTAAGTAGAGCGCAGTTTAGTGATAAAACTTTTAGGATAAGAGGAGTCGCTTTTGAATAATAAAAATTACATAGCACATTGTTATATTCTCTACATGGGCCATTATCGGCTTATACCACACTTTATAGCAGCACTTGGTTGTAGTAGTAAGGTCGTAAAAATCATTTTGGAGGCATTCATTGATTTGGTCGGCCTGCCAATGGGGAATAAAATATACCTTTATCGCGACAATGTATGTGAGTGTGCCGAGTCGAAAAATCGATCGGCGCGCCATTAGGCCTGACAGTTGGCGGGTCCGGCTTATCCATTAGAAAGCGCAAGGCTCGTACGGTTTATCGGCATTATTAAGAAGCTGCAGTCGTAACGAGGCTGTGCACATGCAGCGGGTATTTTTTCCCCGGCTCAAGGAGCTTGAACAAGTTGAAGCTTCAAGGCTAGCGGGATCGCGCGAGACAAGCCGAGCGCTTGCCGCGGAGAGGAAGGGCGAGTCGAGCGGCGGCGGCGGCGGCGGCGGCGGCCAACTGCAAAAAATAGACAAGGAGATTGAGATCTCGGTGGGCCCGGACGTCTCGGGAGCGATATCGAGGGCTGATCGGAGGGCCGACCACACACAGCCGCTCCCGCGGAAAGGGACCATCGGCAGGCATCGCGCCCCGGAGGCCGTCGCGACCTCCTCGCGATCTCGTTGCCGGCCAGCATCTGCTCCGGCCTGCGCCGCCGGGAGATTTAATTGCCTAATTTGCGGGGAGCTCGGGCGCCTCTTTTCCGCGGGATTTCCCCTGCGGCATAAGGCGCGCATCGTTATTGCCCCGAGGGCTGTCTTTAATTAGCGGCCCTCTCCCGCTTATTGCATCAGGCGTCGGATAAGGCCCTCTTTGGCGGCGCTCGGACGTCCTCTCGGCCGAAAGTCCGGCTCGGCTCGCGGGGAGCGATTGTAGCGGGAAACGAGACCGCGATGAGAAATTGTCGGCCGAGGAATTCGAACGCGCAAATCGCCCCGAGGTTGCGTCATTCGGCCAAGCGAGGATATCCTGAAAGGAGCTCGGAAAATAGCTCGGCGGCTTCGCCGAGAGCGCGCTATCGGAGTTAATTAAGATGGCTGGGCCGTCGCCGCCGATTTACCTGGGGAGGCTCTCCGGGGTTTTCCGCTCGCGGGTACAGAGACCGCTCGGGAATAATGGTACAATTTTTCCGAGGCACGCGTGCGCCCTCGTTTGCGCAATGATTTGAAACTGTTTATGCGCGATAAGCCGCAGCCGCCCGGTTCTCCCGGAGAATTCAAAGGCAGAGCCAGAGCGCCGTAGACATCCAAGAGCAAATCTCCAATCAATTTAATCAAAGTATACTATTAACGAAATAATCAAGTTAATGTATCGGCAGATAAGGGTATCTAATCGTCGGTAAAACCAGTGGCAATTAACGTTTTGAAAAAGGACAGATAAAGCCGGGCGCAGGAGGCGGTTTTTCGCCTCGGGCCCTCGTCCCGGGCCCAGCCGCGCAAGACTCACGCGAGAGGACTGCCGGGAGAAAAGGAGCAAGGGATCGGCGGGCTATCTAGTGATCGGCGGGCAGGGCCCATTAGTCTGCCCGGTGGAAATGGAGCGGGCGGACCGGGACACCTCCTCGGCGGGGGCCGGCGCGACAAACGCGCGGCGCTTTCAAATATCTCACGAGGGCATTCGTAAATATTCCGCGCGCCGGGGCCGCGCGCTCCCATCTCCTTCGGGCCGGCAAAGTGAAAAGAATCCGGTCGGCCGGGGCGGCGACGCTCGCGGCATACCTACGCGAATTTCGCGCTCGCCAAAAGCCGAGGCTCTCTCGTAAACGCGTAAACGCCGGCACTTTAGCGCGCGGCACGTACACTCGCGCCCGTTACGAGGGCCGCTCTCGAGTGCCGGCCGCCGCCGCCGCCGCGCCGCCGGCCGCCCGTAACGTACTCGCCGATCCGGTATGTAGATTTGCGCAGGTGTCGCCTTGACGCGCGGCGCTCGCGGCTCCGCACGTACGCGCGCCCGGCCCCTGCTCCCGCCGCCGAGCCGCCGGGCCGCCGCCTTACCCCACCCCGCCCCGCTCCAATTTTCCCTTTTAATTGACGCGCAAACATCGGCGACACGCGCGCCCCGACGTACGCGCCCTCCGGCTTGTCGCGCCGCGGTAAAGCCCGATCGCCCGGGCCGCCCCGGCTCCCGATGTAGCCCGAGCCGGACTTTCGCTCCTTCCTTCTCCCGCGCAACCTCCTCGGCAACCTCTCGGCTTCTCCGGACTTTCTAGAGGTCCTCTCCTTGCATTTCGATCGGATTATTCTTCAAACCTCCACGCACTTGTGTATTCCGCGCGGACACTTTATAACCTTCTCGTGGAGCTTCCTCTACGTGTGAATCATATCGTCGCTCGTACTTTTCCAAAGCACTCGATGCATTATTCGCCTTATTCTGACGCGTTTAAATATAGATTAGAAAAAAATCTGACAAATATCTATCTTGTTTGTATTAAAAATAAAATGAAATTCTCAGCACTCGAGACTAAAATAAATATAAATATAAATAATAAGTAGAATATTATCGGACATGCTTCAAAGCCTATATTCACAATCTTCCACGTGATTTTTATTTTATTTATACAGATTAATTTTAGTGACGAGGCTTAAGTGGATTAACACGATACTTGCAAAATCGTTGAATTTTTAACCACACAAGGCATTTTTTCAATATAACTTTTATGGGTACTGCAACACCCATCGCTATTGAAATAAACCTAGAAACTGAATGTAAGATTAGCCTGCAAGTATCTCCATAAATGAAAGGCTATTCCGATATTTTTTTGATCACCTACAGAAATAACTGATTTTTCTATATCTTGACTCTTTTATGATTAAAATGAATACCTTTGCGATAAGCGATTGCTGAAAGTTCACAAAAAGTGTTTTAAAGATCTATTTACAAAAGAAAACAAGTTTTCGTGTTATATAACAATAATAATAAAACTTGTATATTATAGTAATAAAATAAAACTCTCTTTTCTGCTCATTCTTCACACAAGAAGTGTGCGTAAATACAGCTTTTTTATTAAAGATGTACAGGTTTTCTCTAATTTCTGCATAGTATAATTATCAACATTTATACTAGTAATAAAATTTCATTTGTACGCTTCATTCCTATCAGGAGCTAAAAGAATAAAAAGTAATATTATACTTGTTGGAGTTTTAGCTAGTATACAAAAAGAAATATTATAAAGCAAAATTATTTTACTTTATATATAAATATTTTGCTCAATGCGGACTTCCTAATACTTTGTCTGAGCGAAAGTTTTCCAATATAACATCAAATGGAAGATTAGGTCTATAAAACAACCAGAATAACTATTTTTTGAAAATTACATACAGTGTACGTACCCAATGTCATGTTTTCTACTTCATAGCTAAAGTTCAAAGACATATTAGGAAATTATTTCTCGAAAGTGGCTTCAAAATTAGACCAAAATGCTTTTCTCAAACGTATCATATTTTTTTATCAGTTTAGTTAACCAAAATGATCTTAAGAATACAGCTGCTTATGAATTTCTAAAAAAAATTGGTTCCATATTTGTTGAAAACTAATAAATTAAATTTTTAACCGATCAATAAGTCACTGAAACCCTTTCGACGCGTTTGTTCAACACAAATTTTGCATAGAACTACTGGATAAATTCTTTTAAAACTTTTTAAAAGTTTTCGCAAGTGCCGATAATTCTACTTAAAAGAACCTACAACTTATTATTCTTTTAAATACAGTATACGAAGCGAATAAAAAATTAAACGGCCAACATAATTGATCGTTTCTTTTCTAAACAACTTAAGCACGTTTTTATATTTGAAAGCTGCGTATATTGGTACAAGTACTAAGACTGCTTATCAAAGATGAATATTCGATAAATAATCTTACATGCGAGATAAGAGTCTTGTGATTTTTAAAAGTTATGTAAATAACAGTTAGGTGAGAGTGGGGCACTGAATAAAAGGAAACCGTTGCAGTAGTATGAGTAAAGATTTTGACTGGTGAAATGGGACGAGGTGAGTTTGAAAAAGTGTAATTTATGCACCGGGGAAAAAGGGAAACTGTTAGATTAGAGTCGAGCGGGTCAGCGGTGCAGGCAGCAGTGGCGCATCGATCGGGGTTCCCCGGGGGACTGGCCTACCGGATCAACGCATCGGGCGGAAGTAGACGCTAGATCGTAATGGACCGGATTTTTCAGTGCAGCCCGCCCGGACGGCTTACGTAAAGGCGAGTGCAGCACACAGGTCGGGGAAAGACGGCCGGGGAGCTGGCCGCCGACAGCTCGCGCCCCGTGTCAAAGTTCGAGGGCGACGCCAAAGTAAGCCGGAGATTAAAAGGTTCTCACGTGGCGCGGTGAGCGCTAATCAGGTTTGCGCGCTCTCGGAAATTAATCGGATAAGCCGGGGGGCGGGAGCCGTACCTGGGCTCCTCTAACGCGTGCGTTTACGTAATTGCGCCGGGCGCGCACACGTACGCAGAGTCTCTTATCGTCCGGCGTTAAAAAGCTCCTGTTAATATATATCGAGCGCGCCGGGCGGCGGCGGCGCGCTATCGTCCCCGGCGCGGGCGGCTTCCCGGAAATGCGTCAGGCGAGGGGGCGCGCGCCGGGCGGCGAAAAGCGCCGAGGGTTTCCCGCGAGCTTTCGCCGCGGGCGAGGCCCGAGCACACAACTGATGAAATATCGCGCGGCCGGTGCGTCATGCTCGGTGCAGCCGACAGATTGCGCCCCGGGGAATTCGAGCCGGCGGGCTTTCGCAATCGGCCGGCCATCGGCGCCGGCAGCTTTATGGCCGCAGCCCGAGTAAACATTGCTATTATTGCAAAGATTAACATTGGGAAACGGCGCCGGTTTTTGTTTATCATTCCCCGCGGCGCGCACAATGCCGGCGCTCGAGGCCATCGTTAAGTCTGCGCCTCGGCGCTGGATAAGACTTTTCCTCAAAATTTTGAAACGCTCCGCGGCGCAGTAGCGCGATTGCCGGCGCCTTTTTCCGCTCGGGCAATCGCTGCAAATTTATGCGCGGCAAGCGCCTATCGGAGCCCCGAGCTGACCTATTGCTCCGCTCTTCCGAGGCGCGCCAACCAGAATAAAGTTGGCCGCCGCGGCCGCCGCGGCCGCCTCGGGCCCTCGCCTAGGCAAACCAGCTGGCTTTGCCTCGGGCGCCGATTGTTCCCAAAGAAAGCCCGCACCTTTCACTCGAGCTATGCACCGCGAGTCGTCCGCCCGGAGAGCCGGCCATCCGACTTCTTGCGCCTCGCTAATTCGATCGACCGAGGGGAAAAAGCCTCGACAGCCGAGCGGAGATAACTCCAATTACCGGGGCCTAAAAACCGACACCTACAGTCGGCGTCGGGAGCGCCCGGGTGCAAAACCTCGGGCGCGCAGAGCCGCGGCGGAGTTTTCTCCGAATTGGCCCGGCGTCCCCCGGGAAACTGGAGCGCGCGGTGGAAAAGTGCGGGCGCGCGAGCCGCGGCAAAAGCCGCAGCGGCCCCCGCCGGTCAGCTTATACGCGTGAAACTCGATACGGAGGCGCGGAAAAAGTACGGTATCGAGCGCGGGCGGGGGGCGCACGCACGCGGCTCGGGGGCTCGTCGCGGGCTACCTGCGCGCGTCCGAGCGAGCGGCCGCTCGCCCGGCGGAGCGTCTATCAATAGCCTCTTTCGCCGGGTCGCAGCGCCTGTCACGCCGAATCGTTAAAGCGCGCATTATACGCGCGCGCGCTCGCACGCATGCCCCCATATCGGCCGCGCGCGCGCGCGCGCGCACACCCAGTGCACGCGAGCCGCCCGAGTGCGCCCGTTGCACAAGAATAGCTCGGCGGCCGCTTAGCTGCGCCCGAGGAAGCCCCGCGCCAACCTCTTCCCTCGCCGGCCTGCCGGCCGCGCCTCTTCAGATCGCCGCCGAGATCGCCGGCCGATCGATTATTACTCAAGAGTCAATTAGCCCCTGCTAATTGAGCCTCCAACGGATCTTTAGCGCCGGTTACGCTTCCATAATTATACTCTCTCGTGGAGATCATGCTTTTATTTACAGTACTGTTATTGTTCCTTCGATTTACCCACTTGTTTTGCAAATATACATTTTTCCTCTCGATCGCTGATAATTATCCTATGCTTATTCGGACTTGTGCATTGGGACTGTAAAATTGCGATTCTCCACCTATGCCAGCTGGACTAAATAGTATTGCAAATATCAGTAAAATACGAAATTGGTATAAAAAAATTTGTGCGCAAAAAACAGCTAATAACTTCTCGGAAATTTTTTTTATTAAATACAATGCGTAATATCAGATTTTTATTCGCTTCCTGAGAAAGTGCGTATATTATACATATCTTTAAAATATTCTCTTTTCATTAGTTTATAATAAATAATTCGTATTCACGCAATAGGCAAGGTTGTGCACAAGTGATTTTATAAACTATGAAATTTAATAAATGAAAAGAAATGACATAGTGACGGTGTTGTAAATTTACACTGTATTTAAAAGCTTACCTTTTTTGAGCATTTATTTTTTTCCATAACAATCTATACAAGATTGAAATCCACCGATCGGTTGATTGTTCCACGCAAACGCCTCTTTTCCCGCAGTGGTATTTTTTCCCTCATATCATTAAATAATACAGAGGTATTCATCTATAGTCTTTCTTCAAAATCGACGACTGACCTTATACCCGAATTAATAATGCGACTCATAATTTATATTTGATAAATTATTCCATTACAATAGATTTTTATAACAAACCCAGAATTCAGCTCATAATTAATTACTCATTAACTAAACATTAGAATACTTAAAGTTGGTAAGCAATTATCCTATAGATTACAGTTTAACTTTCTCGAAGAGAAATCTGTGTAACGGTGCAAATTTTAAGACCCGATATTTTAATGAATTTTAATGTTTCTCGTACTTGCATGACTGCATTAACATTCATATCACAAACTTATCGTACGAACATTCGTAATTATAGTTTGAAACTTGATAATTTTGTATGAATCATTGTTTACGGACGGAATGGGGAAATTCGTGTCTAACAGGTGTTGGGTTGGCGTAATTTCATTTTTCGGCAATCCGCTGCAGTCTGTAATAATCTCTCGTAACCCTTGCATCTAGTACAGTATAAAATTGAAATGCTAGCTCAAGAATCTTTCGCGGAAAGTCATTATTTGCCGGTTTCCGTGTTCTGTCTATCGCGTAAAAATTGAACGAATCGATAAGGTAATCAGTATGAGTGTACACAAACGGTTAAGCCATGGAGTGTAGGTGAATAAATGTAAAAGTTACGAATGCGTGAAAGGTAATGCGAACAATGCCAAGAATGTCGTTAGGAGTTTCGATAGTGATTAGAGGTTATAGAGTAATTTGTTCAATATACGAAGAACATAATTGAATAATGCATAGGGAAACCGTTGAAAGGAAACTTTAACGCTGCGATTAGCCACTCTTTATTCCATCAGTGGAATTTTACTTATAAGTCATTGAATTACGCCCATTAGACGAGAGAGTTATTAAAATGTTGAGCCGCATGTAGAAGCTGCATAATAGCTGCGACTCGTGTATAAATTATTCATTGTTTTCCAGTGCGCGCTCGCGTTTAATGGGAAAGATCGCCTTGTACGAATATGTACCTACGCGTACGCGCACTCGGGCTTTAATCAAACGTTACGTGTTATTAGACTTAAATTACAATGACTATTGTGGCAATAAGAACAAGGCTAAATTGAAATGCTTATAGGAGTTTGAGCCGGTGTAGTCGGCCGCTCGGCGTGTGTATCGATTACCCCCCCGAGATATACAAAGAAAACGGCTTGGCGCTCGGCTCGCGCGGTTATTAAGCCCGACATCTATACACTTTCGCACCGCGTATGCTAATCACACAATTAACACGAGAAATAATAAAAGTATGCTTGGGCAATAGCGCGGGCCGCGTTGCGCGCGCTCGCCAGGTATTGTAACGCCTCGCGAGCTCGCATTATGCGCGCGCGCGCGGATAATATAAAGTAGATTAGTTCCTGCGCGCTTAGGGCCCGGGAAAAATCGCGCGAGGCCCCACCGACTTTCTACGCGCGCAGATTTATAATTGAGACGATTTTCCTCCAACAATAAAGTAACGCTGCGCCGTTTTTAATTAGGCCCCCGCGAGCCACGAGCACGAGGCTCCAGCGGGGCCCGCGCGCTCCTCCCCCCGCCCCCGGGCCCGCAAACGCGTGGGAACACTCCTAATTGCCCTTCATCTCTTGGGCGAGGCAGCTTTTATTCAATGGACTCGTCGCGCTTATTAGTCCGCGGCCGGGCGGCGCTCGCGGCTCCGTCGCAAGGAAAACCAAAGTCGGCCGGACGCGCGGGATCGAGGCGCCGAAAAATATCGGCGGTCGGACGGGGGGAAAAAGAGTCCGCGGCAGAGACTCGGTCAATTATCGCTCCTCCCGCGGGGCCTCGGGCTATTTTTAGCCCGGCGATTGCCGGCGAATTCGAGCTGCTTATGCACCGGGCGCGCGAGTTATTTCGCTTCCTACACGGGGAGGCCCGTCCCGGCGTAACTTAAATACGCGAACTAAGTGATTCGGCGCGTAATTTGCGAATGGAAAAATATCTCGGCCGTTGAAATTCACCGTTAGCCGGGCAATATATTCGCGCGGCCGATAATAACGATGGGAAAATATGCGCGAGCGCTCGCCGGCGAGGTCGGCCCTGTCCCCGCGGCGACGTTATAGGGCAGCGCTAATTGATTTGACCATATTCGTTTGGCGGCGGGCGCGTCGACGGCAACAAATTATTCCGAAAGACGGGGCGCATCCGAGGCAATATTCCGAGTAATTTGGCGCGCGATAAGCATCTGCGCCGGGGCCGGCGTCTCGTGATCGGGCCGCCCGCCGATGCATCATATCCCGATCGTCATCGGAGTCATTTAGCGGCGGGGCCGCGCGCCGATACGCGGCTATCGCGATTACCATCAAATTAGCGGGCGAGCGGCGCATTAGCCATGCGGCCCGCGTCCTTTTGTCGCGCCGCGGCCGAATTCAGCGGCGATCGCGGGCTCGATCGCGCGGCCCATCGCCGCGGCTCCCTTAATGATAATATAATGACCGCGCGCAAGAGCCGAGGGCCGCGCGCGTAATCTTTTATTGCCGGGAGAAAGGAGGAGCGGCCCGGAGCGGCCCGGAGCGCCCGGGGGCCCAGAGCCGCGCTTCCGTCGAGCCGCGCGGGAAATTCCCCGGCCGGGACGCGTTAATTAATGGAAAGCGGGGCCGCGGCCATTTTTCGCCCCGCGCCACCTGCCCTTCTCGAAAGGCTTTTTCATTAAGCGGCCCGCGAGCCGCGAGCCGCGCGCCACGAGCTTAATTGAAAGCGTACGATCGGCCGTACGATTGCGCGCGCGCCTGCCTCCAATGAAATGTTGTAAACGCCTTTCCAAATGGAGAAACGCGCTTTGATGCTCGCGAGACCGCGCGACTCGCCCTGCCCGACGCCTCGGGGGTTTCTAATGGGATAACCGATCCCCGCTTTTCCTTTCCAAGCCCAGCCGGTATTAATTACAATGCTCTATTCCGCTATTAAAGCCATTAATTGTTTCGATCAATTTATATAAGCGAATCCATATTTTTCCGCGCAAGCTCTATATGAAGAATGGCTGCAAAGCCGCACGTTGAGTAATAACCTCGAAAACTCGTGTTTGCCTGCCATCGGCTTGTTTAATGCAAAATAATAACGCTCCGATATTTCCCCCTTGTAAATACTGTGTTGTCTGCCTCGAAAGAATACGCGCTGAAAACCTTTTCCTTTAATCGCAATCGCTAATATCCATAGAAGCGAGCGATAATTATATAATTTTGCACTTGCATAAATATAAATATGCATGGCCGTGCTTTAACGCGTGCATATATAGAAGCTTCTCTAAAAGTATATAATTACAATCCGTTCTGTTTGACTAGATAGCTTTAATACGATTGTTATGTCAGTTAGCATAATTTATCAGCATGACTGTAAACAATAACGCACCAATGGAGTAGAATAAAAATCAAGCTTTTAGTCTTTAACAATCCTACAATCAACTTTCTGCTGCGTATTTTTAGAGTTCCCACAGTCATTTTGTGTTTCTTGAAGAATTATTACCGGTCATTTTGAGGTTACATTATTGTTCCACTCTGACACGAAAACATGTGAACGCCTTATATTCTCTACGTGCTTAAAATTTTACGTGCTTAGCGCGATTACATCTGAGTATCTATAGCTAGGAACTTTTTAGAAAACTCCTTTTAGTACGTAAGCGATTGCAGGTGATTTTTGAACAATGGAAAAACTTGTTAGTACGTGTATTTTTCCTGGGTTAATAAAACGAATCATATAATCATGGATGGATCAATTCTTTTGTTGAAAGGTAATTCAATAGTCGTGGAAGTTAAACTTGACGTTCTGATCTTTTATCACTTATAGCTGCTTCTTTTCATTGGCCGATAAAAGAGCGTCGGCTGTCGGTCCCATTAGCTCATTCAGTAGAGGAAACGTGACTTCCTAGGCTTTTAAAAAGGAGAAAAATCCACGTTGCCCGCGGCAAAAGTGGAGCAGAGAAGTAGGCGTAGGCCCGGGGCTCGGCCGCCGAGGTCAATGTCGTTTGCCCCGGCGTAAAAAGGGGAGCGGAGCGAGCCGGGGGGCGGCGCCCACTGCCAAGGTGTCATCCCCGGGGCCCCGCGCCTCCCGGAGTCCCGTCGCCGGCTTGGGCGCGGCGCAGCCACGGGGCCGGGGGCCGCTGCAGCGGGGAGTCGCGAGGCGCGACGCCGCCGGCCGCGCGCAGTTCATCGACCCTGCGGGCGCGTTACCTGCCCGAGCCACCTGTACGGGAGGGGTGCGGGCGGCCGAGGTCACGCGCTCGAGCGCGCAGCGTCCCGAGCGTGGCGCGGCCCGAGCATGTGGGCCGTTTCGGCGGGCCAGTTGGGCCGGGGCCCCGGCCCCCTAATTACCCGCCTAGCCCTCGGGAGCGTTGGACTTTTCCGCGAGACTAGGCCGGCCCGGCTGCGGCGGTCCCGGGGCGCCCCTTGCGGGGACGCGCGCCCGTGCGAAAAGCCCGAGTCCGATGACCCGGGCGCGCCCGCCCGTGAAAACCCGGCCCCGCCCGGGGTTAAAGCACTTTTCCGCCGCCCGTCCGGCGCGATTAATTCGCGTGCATTGATCTCTGGCGCGCGCGCGCCCCGCGCCAGTTGTTGCGCCCGCGGTCGCCCGCTCCCCTCGCGCGCCCCGGCCGGCCCCTCTTTATCTCTTTCGGTTTGTTTCAGCCAACCGTGAGAATGCGCCCAAATTAAACATTATAATCCGACCTGCAGCCGCGATTCGGCTGCGCCTCGCCTTTCTGCCCGCGTTTGCGCCATTAATGCCTCGGCTCCGCCGGCCATTTATTTGTTGCCGTATTTTTGTTAAAGCCGCTATCGACACACCCGCCCTTCAATGGAATCGCGTTAAGTTCCTCGGCTGATCGTCCAGCGCGGGGCTCGCACTGAACGCGCACCTGCGGACCGCTCGTCAAACTCCCTATCAATTCTTTTTTATTTTTTTCCTCCCAATGCTCGTATGGAATTATTAAATCGACATGAATCGGGTGACTACAATTAGTGTGCTATATACTTGTAGCTCGGTTACCGCGGATATCGAGATCGCGTTTTACAAAAATGTGCCACTTTTTTAAATCCGGCAATTTGATCGACAAATCGTTATTTCTAAAAGTTTTCAATCTTATAACATTTCCACAACATTCCATAACCGTTTAAACTTTTAATATTTTCCAAGTACCGCTTTTACCGGTCCTTTGTTATCAACGCATTCAATAAAATTCAAAATTCAATCACGCAGCTTCAGTGAAAAGTTATTTCGAAACATCTGTTTAGAGAAGTAGCTTGTACTAAAATTTCGTTAAAAGTGTACCGACAATCATTATATTGCAATATAACTTTGTATGTAACTACACACATCAACGTGGTTAAACGTAAACGTGCTGAAAATTTGTACAGAAAGTTATCAAAAACAATAGTAACAATACATATACCCTAACCTGTTATACGGATCTCACTGCTTTGCAATGAATTGTTATTTGTATACAGTATTATTAGGCTCTTATATTAAATCGAAAGTTTCCAGATTCTTGCATGATGAAAAAACATAGTTTTAGCATACGCCTTCTAAACATTGACAAATAATAGTATAGTGCTATCTGCTGCACATGGATGCAAAAAATACACTAATAGGGTATGTAATTCAGTATGTAAACATAAAGGCTATGTTTGCTGTTTCGGTATATTTGCATTGGAGTGACTCAGGCCCACACGGATTCTGAGCGTCTGACATAATAACGGTTTCGGCAAAAACTCATTCACATCGAGTCAAAAGATGATCAGGTCGAAAAGTAAATTTGTGACGACACTCTGTTTATTATTCGCATAGCCTTTTATAATTAATTTAGAAATAATTCTTTAATTATTGTATGAACTCTAACAAGAATTCCCATAACAATACAAATACATCCCACAACGAGGTATAAATACAGCACATGAGCACACACCGTACTGAGTGAAAAAAAAATTGTGTACAGCTGTAATCAAAGTTCATTGTCACGATGATTTAAATCGTATATGTACTTACGAGTACCATAAAAGAATTTCGATTTTATTATTGTTAAGGTACGATTCGAAAAAGACCTCAAAAAGTGTCTAATTATCTCTGCATTCTATAAAGGTAAATAGCAGAAAGTTGTTATTGTATACCGAGTCTAAGACGAATGCATGACGTAGAATGATTGTTCGACCTCGTATACACTTGTTCACTTTTGCATAGAATTTTATTTATATCTTTTGATGAGTAGCGGAATAGCAGACTCACCGTCCGCTGAATTATTGCCCCGATGATCGTGCATCGGTCGTAGGTCTTTATATAATTCGGTGGAATACAAACACAAAGAAGCATTAAGACGTCATTCTTTTATCGGGTTGCAGGCTGACTAACTGATATTCGGGCAGGTGATACATAGGTAGACAGAGTCGTTAATGCTCGTCGAAAGGGATCAGAATAATCCGATGGTATCGCGCGAAGGAGCCGGTGTGGATGTAAATTGCGCGTAGGACGGGCGGGGGCGGCGTCCCTCGCGGTCCGATACAAATTTTCTTGTTCAGTGAATACTTAATTGACGAGGCTCGCCTCGGACGCACCGGACAGGCAATTTAAATTCGAAAACGAGCGCGGAATTTGTTTATCCGATCGGCGGGAGAGGGCGCGCGGGGCATCCGGCGCTGGGCCCGTGCGGGGGCGCGATTAAATCGCGGGAGGGGCCGTGGACCCGGGGCGGGGCGCGGCCGCGCTAATTGCGCCGCCGGGGTCGGGCGGAAGCGGCGGGCCATGTGGGCCGCCCCCGCGCGGCCGCAGGCGCCCCCGGCTCCCCGGGCCCCTTCGCGCCCGCTTACGCTAATGGCCAGGTTGGCACGACCGCGAATCGCCCGGCGAACCGTGAAACGGGTCGACGAACCGCCGCTGCACTTACGTCGGCCCCGCGTGTGCTGCAGTGCGGCTCGGCCGGTCGCTGAACCCGCGGCGCGGCAGGCGCCGACGCCCGCGGGCGCCCCGCGCGCGCGCTCCGATCGATCGCCCGCCGATCGCCACCGCCCGACCCGGCCCGACCTCCGCCCGACCTCTGACCCCGGCCCCGGCCCCGGCCCCGGCCACGACCCCCGTCTAATCCGAGGATCCTCCCAGACGTCCGCCCGCATCGCCTCCGCCGTACGAGTGGATGCCCGCCCGACCCTCCCGGCGAGCAGCGCGAGGAGCACTGGGACTGCGCGGAGATTCCATCGCGCGTTCACGCTAGAGTAGACCTCGCGCACCCATCTCGATATCAATTTTCGCGAAATATTTGACTCGCGCAGCGGTAACGGAGCCCCCAGGCCAGCGAGCGGGACTCGTTGGTAGCGAATGCCAACGGACGAGCCGCGCCTCCACTGAATTATCCGATACGGTGTACTCGCGAGTTAACGCTCGTGTGCGGATTCTACTTTCTCGTTCGGCGATCATTCTTTCCTGCCGGAGAGAAATTGACAACCCCCGCATTGTCAAGCACCGGTAAACAATTGATGCAATTGACCGATGTCTATAGGAGCGATAGCGTTCGATTGATCTAACTGTGACTGCACAGTCTATGCCAGCGCTATGCTATATCATGTGCTGTGCTGTATATCTACTAAATTCCAACAAAGTTTTTATTTGCATTAATTTGAAATTCCCATTGTATTTGGTAGTGTTATTATTATGGCATACAAATCTCCATCTTTCAAATTGGCTCCATATCCATTTTAGTACAGTATACTCATTACCGGAGGATTACGGTAGCTTCGTTAACGCACGTAAATTTAATACGTTTAATGTACCGACGCGTTCTGTGTAATAATAATAATAATTTCAATAGGAACATTAAACGAATGCACAAAATTGAAAAATTGCACGCACAGCATTAATTGCATGAGGAATAAATTAAAAATAAATGCTAGCTGCTCCTCATTATTCTAACTTTCTAGCGTGCACATGCGTTAAAAAAAGAAAGGATCGTTGAGACCGAAGGAGCTTCGAAAATCGAATCGACGCTTACGGGTTTGGAGCAGAGGCTCGAGTGGACTTTCAAATAACATCTGAATTGCCGATAAGGGTGGCGACGATAAAAAGCCATGCACGCTATCAGAAGGTGCAGAATCATTAGGAGGAAGAAAAAAGGCAATTGCGCGTAATCGAAGGCTCGGGCGCGATAGTCGGGAGCGGAGCTCCGGGGGCTCAAGTGGCGCAAGAGTCGCGGCTCGTCCGCCAGCAGCCGGCAATTTGCAATTCCGAGGGAATCCGTAATTGGGGATTGGAGAGTCGGCAGCGAGATCGGGGTGGAAAACGCGCGCGCCGAAAGCCGGGGCCACGCGGAAGGGCGCGTGGGCGCGTGGGCGAGACATTGGCTGCCGCCCAGGGAGAGCTGCACGCGCGCGTATCCCCTTAAGTGCAGCCCCTAAATGTCCGCCCCCTCGGCGGCGGCGGCGGCGCCGGCATCGGAAACCCGCCCCTCACCGCGGCATTTATATAATGATTGGGGGGCGGCCATGTTTGGGGATGCGCGCGGCGAGCCGTGGAGGCGCTCGCGCGAACACACGCACGGGCGCCCCCACCCCCGGCCCCGGGCGCCCGGGAAACTGCGAGCGCCGCGTCTCCTCCTTCCCGTCCCCCGCGACAGATGGCACTCCTTATCCGGTTTTTCCCGCCCACGGGGATGGAGCCCCGACTGCCCGCCCCGTGCTCCGCGTCCCCGAGTCGCGGAGCCGCGCTCGCGAGGGAAACCCCACCCGGCCGCCCCGCTCGAGGGGGGCCGCCCCCCTCGAGCCCCGACGCGGCGCTTTCGAAAAATGTTCAACTCTAGTGGCGCCCGAGGAAGGCTTCCTTTTCATCCGTCCCATGATCCTGGTTCCACTTGTGGCTAGAATCAATTTGAGGACATGACTCTCAAGTTTGTCGGTTTTTCGCCTCTCCTCTCCAGATGCTTGCTTTCAAATCAATAGACTTCCACAAGTAGGTTTTGCCGTCAATCCAAGTGGATAAACACGAGTTAGGAAATTAATTCTCTCAAATTCCTATGGGTCTTCCCGCTTAGGCTATAGGATAAAGAGTTTTAGTCTTTGGGCAAAGGCTCCTCTAAAGTATCTCTAGAATTCTCTAACACGCTTCATCCATTGAACTTTTTCATGCACGCTAATGTTTTATATACATATTGTTACTGTTTGTTGTTCCATGGTTTTTCTTTCGACACTTGCGATCGACGAAGAGATATGATGCTTTGCATCCATCACGAGAGATTCATCAACAATGGGTAAACAAACGTTGTACACGAGTGCGTGGCGCGTGCTCTGTTGAATCCGCCAAATTTCGTTGGAGTTTACACGTGCTTGTGTATTCATCGCACCTCGGGTTTCCACTTCCTATATTCTACACATGTTTACATTGATCAGTTGTCGGAGACAAGGCTGAAACTACCTCGGGACTCGCAGCTATTATTTGATAAGGGCTAACTTTTGGTGTATACGGCGCGGTGGCTCTGCAACACAAGGGCGAGGTTCGTCGGTTACGGGATATAGGCCTGTTAGCGTAATTGCGCGGGCCGCGGATGTTCGTGTGGCTGCTCTCCCTCCTCTCTCGTTCTCTCTCTCTCTCTCTCTGGCATACACAACACGAGAGACCCACAGACAAGGGAAGAATTCGGTGGATTGAGATAGGTCAGTCGCTTGATAATTACCTTCTCTCACGAAGGTCGCTTCTCACGTGAAGCCGTTTAAGAAGCCACGAGGGCTCGCGCCTGTCTTAAAGTCATTTTTACGGGTCTTTATTGTGTGGCATGCTCTGGGCCACTTTCGCCCGGGGCCGCCCGGGGCCGCCGAGGACTGCAGCCGCGCACGTTAGACTTATTGAATAAGGTCAAAGAGTCGATTAACTGAGTTGGCCTATCTGGCAGGCTCGCGGCTCGGCTTGGGCCTCGATGCGCGGCCCGCTCGCCACTTGTTTCTTTGGCCTTTAATGAGTTTTATCAGCCGCGCGAACAGTGGCGCCAAAAAAGAAAAAGAAAAAGCGAGAGAAAAAGTTGGACTCGTCTGGGGAGCCGACGGCTTTGAGCGATATTTTTAACCGTCGCGTCTAATAGGGAGGTCGGATAGAGCCACTTTGCCAGTGTGCTTCAGGCGGTTAAACTACTCGGTGCCCCAGCTCGGGAACTGTATCAACAGAGGCGCTATCAGCGGGCGTTGCATAATGCATTTGGAAGGGCGCGCGGGCTGTATCGCGCGAGAGGACAGTTGGGGACATTTGATCCGGCGGCCGGTGACTCGGGCCCGGGGCCCGGTCCCACAAAAAAGCCAAAAGTCACCGCTCTGGGGGGGCTGCTCCCGGGGCTCCCGGGGCTCCCGGGGCCGAGGGGCAGGGGCCTTGGGAGCCGGGCCCGGCCGGGCCCCGGGGACAAAAAGCGGGGCGCGCCACTACTTATCTGGCGGGGCGCGCGTGCGGGAGATGCGGTTAAAAGGAGGCTGCGGGGTCGGAGGCCGGGGCCGGGGCAGCACTTCCGGCTCGTCTGCGCGGGACTCGCCGCGCGCCATCATCCGGCGCGCGGCCATTCTCACGCTCATCTGCATAGACGCGGCTGCACACGCATCAATATTCAGAGAGCGGCCGGAAAACGTTCTCCGGGGGAGAGAGCCGGGGAGAGCCGGGGAGAGCCGGGAGAGCCGGGAGAGCCGCTTTGCATACGCCGGACCCCCCTCGTATTAAACGGCGTTTCTTCTCCCGCTGGGCTGCTGGCTCCGGCTGGCTCCCCCCGCGAGGCCGCGCCACTGGGCGCATTATGCGCCGGCTCGGGTCCTTCGCCCCGCGCCCAGCCCGGCCCGAGAGCCAATTGGGCCTCTTGCTCCTCGACCTCGCTCGACTTCTCCCTCCCTCTCTCTCTCTCTCTCTCTCTCTCTGCCGCTCGAGGGCCGCTGCGGTAATTGAAAAAAGATCACGTACCGGGGGCCTAGCGCGCCTCCATTACAATGAGGCCCCGCGTCTACCTCTCCGCTGGCCGCATGACGATTATTTTATTTGGCCGAGTGCGCCCCCATGTAAGGGGCTGCAGCCTCTCGGTAAGCCGATCGCTATCCCTGTCAATACCCTGTGATTTATCGGGGGCAAACATCATTTGCCAGCAGATTTAGATAATGCGAGCACGGGTAGACGTCACTGGAGCCCTGCACTTGTGCACTCCAATCAAATGCCCAATCCCTTATGCTTTATATTACTCTATAATGGGGATCAGTTTGCCCTTACCACATCAGCACCCCGCTCTCGATCACATGAATCACTGCAGCTCAAGAGGAGAAAAAAGTCCAGATCCAACATGCAGTAGCCGTTCGATCCTCAAGCGCGCGAGAGGTTCAAGGAGAGCTTGACAAGCTGAGATTTTGACGTACTCGGCAGAAAGTTAACATTCTATTGCGTTTCATTACTACTCCCAACTCCTATGGAAAGTCACGTATGCTCGTCGCATCGGTGAAATTTTTACGCAAGTACATCGACTAACCGAAAGAATGACTGGCTTGTTTTTAATACTTAAACGGTGACTCTTGGCTTCTACAGATTTAGAAAAACGCCAAACTCAAGTGTAAAGTAGTATTTTGAAAGAAAAAATTTAAAACAGCCTTTACTGAATTCCACATGGGTTATATCCACGCATTTTACGGCACTGCTTGAAAATCGTTGATTTTAATTAATAACGTGCTTTGTGACTTTTTATTTTTTGTCGTGTCAATCTTTCTTTTAACATAAAATAATAAATATAACCCTCGATTTTACCGTTAAACTATTCCAATACTCATTCTACGATTTCGAGGAATACTTTTCAAAATGGCGTATTTTAGCACGTCTGTTCAGTTAAAATATGATAAATTATATAAGGGACGCAGTAAGCGTATGGTAGAACACTATTGAATAAGAGAATTTTGCACACACAAAGTAAAAGTAGTTTCGATACGAATTTTGAAAGAATAAGGCGAGCTCCCAGAAGAAGGTTGGATTTTTGATTTTTGAACAGGGCTTTTTCCTACAGGCTATCGAATTTTGCGGAGAATTGTGAGTGACTTGAAAAACGGCTCGTCCCGGGCAGGCAAGTAGGAAGGCGTGTTGCAACGGTTGGTGCCCTCTTGCTGCAGCTCGGTTCGGATCAAGTCTGTGGCAAGAAGCATAGCGTCCGCGCGTGTTTGTCCTCGCGAAGTGGTAGACGGAGGCACAACGGGGAGTTGAGAAACCGAGTGGGCCGCAGCCACGCGGGCAGCGCTCTTTCAGGTCTTATTATCCGGGCGAAAAGGCGGCGGAGGGCCGGCTAGCCCTAGACTGCATCCTATTTGACTAATGGGTGGAGCGCGTTCGTCGGTCGAGCGGCGCGGTGCCGGCGGATGGCGGCGCTCCGATTTCCTGCACTCGTTATTGTTTTGGCGAGTCGGGCCGGGAAATTTATCGCCCCGGCGGCGCGGGCTTGGCGCTCCCGAGGAAACATAGTCCCGCGGGCGAATGGCTTTGAGCGTTTATTGCGCTTGGCTCCGGGCTCGGCGCCCCGGCAGAAGGCGCCCGCGAGGCCAGATGCAGGCCATACATTGTTCGCAGAACAAACAGGGATTAGCGCGCTTAATTCGAGCACAAAGCCGGGCGGGCCGAGGCTCGGCTACCTGGGCCGGTGATAGCTCATTCGGCCGTCCGGCCGCGGTCGCAAATGCCCCGCAAAGGAGCCTCGAGGAGGCCGCGCGCGGCGACTCTCGGCCCTCGCCTCGGGCCTGGGAGCTCCGAGGGAGAATCAAAGAGGAGCGATAGCCCGCGCATCTCGAGGGCAATCGGAATAATTCCCGGCGACCCTGACCCCGGCAAACAGGGGGCGAGCCTCGGTGTGCGCCACTGTGCCGCCCGCCGATTACAATCACAATGCCGAGCTGGCTTTGCCGGGGGTAAAACAGGTAGCTACGAGTACAAATGTACGCGGGCCGGCTCGGCGGCGGCGGCGGCGGCGGCTGCGGCGGCGGCTCGCCGTGCCGGGAGAGGGGGCAGCGGGGGGCAGCGGGGGGGCAGGAGGGGCCGCATACATTATTGCCACGGCTTCTCCGGTCCTCCCCCCGGGGCCGGGCGCTCGGAGCCTGGCTTGCATCTTCGCCGCGACGGCGGCCTCTTCTTATTGCGGCGCCCGGCGGCCTCGGCGGCCTCGGCGCGCGTGCAGCGCCGCTCCTCACGGCGCCCCCAAAGTCGTGCAGCGCCGGGCCGGCAAGCCTGGCCGAGCGGCGCCGGTGGCCGGGGGGACCGCGATTAAACAATTTCCAGGGGCCCTCCCCCCGCTTTTCCCCGCGGCCGCGCGCCAACGGGCCTCCCTGGACAATAGGCCCAAATCCGCGGGCGATTAGATCGGCAATAAATAACCGGCGGCCGGCTAACGCGTTAATTAACCGGGGATAATCCAGCGGCGGCGCGCGGCCCGAGACAATAGCCCTCGGCGGGCAGAGCGCGCGAGGGAAAGCACGGATCCGGCGGATAGGATCGGCTGAGCCGGCCCCCGGCTCGTATCGCCGGCCGGCGATTAGGCGCTAACGAGGAGCCGGCCGCGATAGCCCGCCTCGCAGCCCCGGGGATCAAAGGCGCGCGCGCGGACGAGGCATCGGGCCCAATCTTAATTAGCCGCTCGGGCGGGCATCGCCGGGCTACCGGGGCGCGATCGGCCGCGATCGGCACAATGCCCGGGCGCGGAATGCGCCGCTCGGCCCCGGCGTTCTCACGAGCCGCGGCCCCCAATTGGCGTGGGGCCGCGGAGGTGGTGCCCAGCTGCGCCCGCGACGTCTTGATCGGCGCCCCCCGAGGCCGGCGATGACGATAGCCCGGGCGCGGCCGAGCGCCGGAGCCCCGCGGCGCGGCTCCCCCAGGGGCCCCGGCGGAGACAATGCCGCGGAGCCCCGCCGAGGCCTTCTGTCCGCGCCCCGGCCGCGGCATTGTGCGCTGGCCGCCCCGGCTCCCGAGGCGCGGGCGGCGGCTCTAATTGTCCGCCGACCTCGGCGCGGCCTTGGCTCCCGCCCCGGGACAATGGGCCCGGGCCCCCGATCTTTCGGCCTTTAAACGAGCGCCAAGGGCCCGGGGCCGGGAGAGGGGCCGCGGGACCCCCGGAGCCCCGGAGCCCCGGAGCCCCGGAGCCCGGCCCCGAGCCCAGCGCCCCCGTCCGATTGGGCAATAAAGCGAGAAAGCCACGTGCCGGCACTTGATGTCACTCGGAAGATGATTAAGCTCTCGCAAAGATATGCAAATTAACCGCTCTATTTCTGTAGGCCGCCTGGTATATAAATAATGACCCTAGAGCGCCGGCCGCCTCTCTTCTTCCTCTCTCTGCCTCTGTCCTTCTCTCTCTCGCTCTCTCGCTCTGGCTCTCTTTCTCTTTTGAGCGCGCGCGCACGAGCGAGCGAGGGGAAGCGCCGCTGATTTCTTAATAGAATGCCGCCAGGTAATTAACGCCGTCACGCCGATCGAAAGCGAGAGCCTCTTCTCACTCTCTCGCTCTTCTTTCTCTCCCTACTCCGGATCCTCTGTCCCCCTGTCCCCCTGTCCCCCTGTCCCTTGTATTCTTATTAAGTAATTATTAATGGCACGCGATCTAGTGTGCAGAGCAGCCCTCCAAACAGCCTCTTCACCAAAGCTTCTCCTACTATTATGGAACAGCCGCTTAGCTCACTCATTTTCTCCTTTTTTAATTGCTCTATTGATCTTCCCCTGCATAACTCTATCTGCCGCTTGTCAGAATTAATAACGCCTCTTTTCTTCTACCCTCCTACCTGATTCTTCCTCGTAAAACTTGTATTTTAACGGAAGCGCCGAGCCCATTAGCAAACTTAAATTTCTAATTATGCTTGTGTATACAATGTGTTTACATTGACAGTTTTCTTTTCCGTATACATTATATTTACCTGATTCGCGATTAATGCGCGCTAGCTCAAAATGCAAATTAATCAATCCACGCATCAAATCGGTTGAAAACCAAGATATCTCGACACACACACACACACACACACATAGAGATGCAGTTATGGCACATGAAAAGTTACTGCTTCGGCCTCGGCCTCGGCATACTGTGACTCACCTCTGGGTCGCTAGACGATAGCCGCTTGAACGAGTAAAGGCTAGACAATTTCTCGTAGAGGTTGGCCCGCTCGTATATGCTGCGGAAGGGATTCTTCGTGCTGAAAAAGTCCAAGTCGATGTCCAGAATGTAGGGCATGTCCTTTTCTGGTAGATAGTGACGCAACATGCCACTAATCGAACTGAAGTCATCGCTCTAAAATAAATCATATTTGTTATTTGATTATGCTGCACAAACGTGTAAGCGAATGTATGAAAAAGTAAAAATTTAAGAATTTATCCAATCCAAGATTTTTCAAACTTATAGGTATAAATATAACAGCGTAATATTTTCATCTTGTTAACAACATCATCGCAAAATTCTTGCTGATTTATTAAGCATCAAATTCTGAAATATGACAGTAGCTTTAGTTTAGTCTTTCACAAGCAAAAATTACTACATCTTCCAACTATCGACCATTCAAGTAGCTTGAAGTATATTTAAAACTCAACAAGTCAATGGCAGAAAAATCGTAAATTTCAAAATAATAAGTTAAACTCGTGCATTTAGTTGCAATACATGACGTGTTGAAACGTACGCAAAAATAAAGAAAAACATAATTTTAAACGTATTTAAAATCTAGATCTTTCGGGTTTTATTGCAATTTTATCGCTATTTAGTTTTTTGTTAATAAATACACGTTAAAACTTGTTTTTGACCTCACTTCTGATAGAACAAAATCAACATATTTCGAAACAAACTATATAACAAGGGGAAGTTCTAAAGATTTTCTTGCTTTGAGGTTATTTGTATGATGCAAATAATCTAAGTATGTTAACAAGAATACCTTTTGCCTGACTAGAGCCGGATTTTTTCCTGAATTTTATGATCCATTAAAATTTCGTTCACGGTGCAACGCGCGGCTGGTATAAGCTATATGCAACTGCATGCAGTTATTGTTTGTGGTACAGTTTATAGAATAAAATAAAGCGTAATAATACTCATTTGCACTAAGTATCCTTTCACGAAGCCAAATAAACGTCGGGATTCATAAAATGGAGGTCCTAAAATTAAAAATATCGTTAACCTTCGTTTGCATACGCGTTCGCCAATGAATACGCGCGGGGAAACAATGATGGTTAAAGTTTGCCCAAGCTAAAATAAGACCATTAGTATGTAAAATGCAAACAAAAGCAAACATTACAATTGTCGGGCGAACGAGAGGGCCGTAATTCACCGAGGCGGGTAAATGTTCGTCAAAAGAGCTAATGCACTCGCGGCCGTCGCGTCGTCCCTCCGCCCTCCCCCCCCCCCCCGTCGTCCCACAGCCATTCGAGCCGCCCGCCCCTTTTTATTATCATTTCCGAATTTATTCCCGGGCGCTCGGGGCGTCGCGCGGGCGCATGCAAATCGAGAGGCCCCCGTACGCGGCCCGCGTGAAAATATCCATTTTAACGCAATTATCCGTCTCTCCGCGCCTCCCGCTGCTTTTTTTCCCTTCCACTCGCGCGAAACCGCACAAAAACGCTCGGGTATCAGGCGCCCGAGGTTATGGCCCGCTCGCTCGCGTATCAAGACAAAAGGTATTAATTCGAGTATGCAAATCCGCGGGCCGTGGGCTACGCGCGATCTATTGGCCCTCGCGGGAATAAAGCTTTTTAGATAGTACAAGCCCAATTGTGTGTATCGCAAATTATCCAGGTTTAGCGTCTATTTGCCGCGGGACGATTGTTTCCTCGAGTACACGCATAATTGTCCTCCCCGGCAACAATAGGCAGAAAGAATAACGCTTTATTGAATTTCCTCGAAAAGGGTAATGACGAGCTGCGATAAAGAACAATTCTGCCTCAATTGAAAAGAGCGTACCGAACGACGCCTGTATAAATATTACATCACTTTAGCTAGAATCGTGGGATTATCCACCGTGCGATGCGAGTCGAGGGCCGGGACGGCGAGCAAACGTTGCCGTACCAATCGTACGGAGGCATATGTTTGAAGAGCGTTGCACCGAGCGCGATTCCCTCGAGCTCGCAGGAGCCCCACCGCAAAAGTGGGTGCGGCTAATAGTCAAAAGCGAGGGAGGAGCCGCGCGCCCGTGGACAAGACCAATGTTGGGCTACTTTGCACGCGGTCGTCCCGGTAACGAAAAAATGATTCGTTCGCCGATTGGCCGGTGCCCTCGCCGCGGAAAGTCGAGCGCGAGTCGCGGCCGTCCATTCCGCGAACTCAAAATTATTATCCTCGGAGCCGCGGTGCGCAGCTGCTTCGAATGCATAAAGCATCGATTGGGCTCGTTAAAACCCGTGAAATATTGATACTTTGATCACTTATTGGACAGTGGATCGAACGTAACGTTTAATGAGCCGCGCGAAGGACTCGGGCGGTATTCTAAGGCCGAGAGCCGCGAGTCCGGGCGCGGGTGCGATGATTTACGCAGCTGGTGCGCCGAACGCGCCTCGTGGCTCGGGGAGAGCTCGGTTAGCTAACGCTCGGCTCGTAAAAGGCAAGGTGCGCGCAAGGATCTCGGGCCTCGCGCGCCGCGAGGCTAAAAACGCGCCTCTAATGACAGTGCAGAAAGCGTACCGGTTTTCTAAGTTTGCGGCACGCGCGCATCAAACCGGAGATTAATCACTCATAAATGAGAAGCGCCGAATCGCGCATTACTCACGCTACGTCTCCCGCGCGGGGTCGAATAAGAGCCGGCCGACAAATCACGCGAGCGCGGAGCCGTAATTGACTCCCGGAAAAATGAAGACGCGAGCACAAAGCACGCGCGCGATTCGTCATCGCCCAGCCGGGGAGAGCTGCGCGGAGAGGATTATTAGCCCCCGGCCGATTCCGCTGACGCCGAGCTTGCCGAGCGGCCTAAATGCCATTCGGGAGGTGAGACCATCCGCGGAGGTTGCATCACCGGCCCCCTCCCGGCTTCGCGGCGCCGCCCGCGGGGGTTGCCGGCCCCCAGGGGACAATGCCGCGCCCTCCTTCTTTTTTTTTTTTGCGCAAATTCACGGCAATAACGAGGGCACGGGCGATTAAGCGCCGCGCGGCACCTTTTTCCTCCCGCGCGCCCTCCTCTCGCTTGCCTCGCGGCCGGCGGGTTTGTTTGTCCCGCTGTTTATTCTCCCCGGGCCGAGGCCTGCACGCGAGGACGTGATTAACGAAGAGGGCGCTCTTTCCTTTTCTTCTCGGGCCCTCTGCCCGGCTGCTTGCACCGCGCGCGACTAAAAATGTTGCGCGAGCCGTGCGCGCGGTCTCGAGACTCTTTCTGCCCGCCGCTCTCAAAAGGACCTTACTTTTCCGCGTGCTTTTATTTCTCCTTTCGGATTTAGCTGCTGTGACAACTGTTTCATGTATCTTCGTGTATACACGCCCATTCGGTAGACAAATGGACACCTAACGAAGCTACCAGGGGCGCCCTGCACTATTTTTAAAATGCTCTTACTTATACATCTCCAGCGCATAATGTTGTTTAGAAGGCCTCGCGGAGTGTGCTTTTTTGCGAAAAAAAAACCTTTCAAGCATTTTTCACACCCATTTGTATTCAAATGACTTTTGAGTATCTCATAGAATTTATAAAGCACTGGCTGTATAATAAAACAGGGATATATGCTTTAATTTCATTGATAAAAAGTTAAATAGCGGTATAGGATAGCCATTATAGCTGGATTATGCAAAGTGAAATGTTCGAAAAATATATTGTATACCTAAATCTGGTTTGACAGCGGAATCAATTATCTATAAATTATTGCTAAGGTTAGTACGCAGAATGACAATAAATCGTTATATTGACTTTGAAATGCATTTACGCAATGAAAATTCAGGAAAAGTCAAAAGCAACAAGAGACAGTTTATCGATTATACCGATATATTGTGATTAAGTTGTACGGCTACATATGCAAATAGAACTGCATTGTCTTTCAAAATCGTCAGACAAAAGCTTATTGTGCTGACCGTCTGCATATAGCTTAAATTATGCCTGCCAATACATCATCCTGATAATTACACCATTAGCTCGCGCCTACCAATATTTGCACTTTGAGCGCGTATCGAAAAACCTGAGAAATTATTTTTCATATTTGAAATTCTGATTTATTTCAGCGTCTTTCCTTCTAGTTATTATTACATAAACGGTTAAAAACGCTTAAGACGCAGAGCTCAACAACAAAGATAAACATCTGGATTAGCATTAGTTTTATTCGCATTTTCGCAAATAAGGAATTCTTCGGGGAACTAGTACTAATAAATTAATAAGACTATTCTTAGTTGATCATAAATTAATTTTAGCTAAAAAAGCAAATGAAATAGAAAGCCTGCTTTATTTGAGTAATTTTTAGTTGATTATAAGAATGTTCGGCTCGTTAGTACAAAAACCGATTGGCTTTTCCGTTAATGACTATAGGAGTCGCGGCATAAAAGGAAAAAGCAATCGCTCGATTTCGTCGAGCCTCGGATTCACCGGTTCGAAATTAAGCGCCCGAGTAAAAATGGTCGCACAGCGAAATGTCCACCCTATAATTCGATCGACGGCCAGTCATCGTCGCCGTCTGCCGGATTAGTGCGGCTTCCACGCAGGAAAACCGATAATATCGAATTGATTCCGAAGGACGGCGAATTACGAGTGCGAATAATTTCGACCCGGGACAAAATATATACGCGCGAGGCAAAAGCGCGCGATACGCGTCTCTTTTCGCAGCGTTCGCTTTTTATAGCGCGCGTTTTCCCCCGCTGACTCGGCGGTGTACGCGCTCAGGGAATATTCCCGACGATTAAGCGAAAAATTTCCGGTGAAAAGCACCGACTGCGGTTAAATGTTGCCAACGTGAAAACTGATATTTGGGGACTTTCCAAGCGGTTCTACGTTGGATTCTTCGATGGAAATGCAGCAGTTTTTTGCTCAGAATCTTCCTTTTTCCACGTTGTAAATCGGAGATCATGATTTTGCGGTTTTTATGAGCTAGTTGCCTTCGTAATGTACAATGATATTCATGTAGTTTCTCATCCAAAGCTTTTTATACATAGATCCGAGAAAGTGCTCTCGTTCCCCTGTTTGACAATATCGTATCTTCTATTATGAGATTGCGATTCATTAACTGATATATACAACCTTACTTTATACATAAAGAGCCATTAATCTAATTAACCAGTTGAAGAGTAAAAATGATCTAGATCTGTGTGGATTTATTAAGCGCAAGTGAATAATGTATAAGCGAAGAAGGAAAGAAGTAACGAGTAAATCTCAACTCCTGACTACCGGTTGGGAGGTCTTGCTCTCGGTCTTGCTTTTATCATAGGCAGTATATATGACATTGGACTAAAGAGAAATTTATAAAATTAAAATTCATAACGTGAAATTACTGACAACTCTGAAAAGATCTGTCTGCACTTGATTAATAATGGAGATTTAATCGCAGTAGAAAGTATACGAGCGCGTGTACACAAATATAAGAGCAATTATTAAATAATAAAACTCGTAAATAAAACAACTTTAACATTTTTCACCATATTTAGAGGAGAATTTGTGTCTTCCGTAAGCTTTAAATTTATAAGTTTAATTTTAAAATGTAATTAAGAAATAATAAAATATTTCAAAAAAATTGCGCATATAAAGGAGTTTATATGTAATGCTTAAATGTATAGTAATCCATAGTAAAACAAGATTTCATAATTTCATGTTCGGATAATATTGAATTTTTTGCTCAATAACTCGCGACTGGGGATATAAACTACTATTAAGTTTTCAAAAAAGACCACGTATACATAATGTAAAGAATTGAAAACATTTGACGCGTGCGATGGTGGCGAGGTAAATGTTACGTAAACAGGCACTCCAACAAGGCGAAGGACGCAGCTTCCGGCTTGGTGCAGTCACCAGGACGCTGCGCACATTTATAAAAGGCAAGAGCGGTGCAACGCGGAAAGGTTTGGGCCTGGAAGGAAAGGCTCGTGGGCCGTCAGGTTGGTCACAAGTGTCGCGGGCATTGTGGGCCGGTCGATCGGCGCGTCGAGGCGGCAGGCGATCGGACGCGAGGGCTGCAGATGGATGCGATCGCGGCTTTGTCCCGCGTCGCGCTCGCGCCTAGGGAAGCGGGCCGCAACACGTGGCGTGTATTAATTAAAACAATGCGCGGCCGACGTGAGCCGACTGTCGAGGGCCGCGCGCATATGTCGACGGACGGCTCGCTCGCCGTTCGGTTTCTCAATTGTGACCGAGGCGCGATAGGCGCATTGTGCCACGCAGCCACTAGTCCCTCCCACGGGACCTGGCCGCAGGCCCGATTCCAGGATGGCATTGGCTCCTTCCGCGCCCGCGGCGCACGATCGCATATTGCCTCCAGTGTGCTTCCTCTCGACTTGTGCGCAATTATTGTGCGAGCAGTCGACAGCGATGGGGAAAGGCCGCCGTGGCTGCGCTCGTGCGATTCTAATCCATCCGATGTTCGGGGAGTCACATTCGATTTTGTTTGCTCCGCGAGTCGCTCGATTTATTTCATAGGCGCGCTTGTATAATCGACGGGTAAGCCTCTTCTGCTTTTAACGCCGAATGGAGAAAGTGACGATGCGCAGCGATCCGTAAGCCAGGGCTGAAATGAATTATCCACGATCGCGTGCCTCTTGACCGGAAGACGCGTTCATTAGAGAAACGGGTGCGAGTGTCAAACAAGGCTCTCGCCAGCAAGTCATCCCGGTGAGCGGGACCGCGTGCAAAAGAGGCGTTCGGTTCGGGGGACGGAAGAAAAGCGGGCCCCGGCCGGCGATAAAAACGCGGCGGAGGCTTTGAGCTCGGGGGCCAGATAGCCGCGGCGCTCGTCAGCCGGGCTATCTTGATGCACGGACGCCTAGGTACACAATGCGCCCGGCGCACGATTCCTAGGAGGGCCCCGGGCGGGGAGGCCCTCGGTACGCGGGGCGCGTATGCGCCAGCGCAGACGGCGCATCCGGCCCCGCGCCTCGTTGCATTATGTATCCCGGGGGGCCGGGCTGCGTGCCCCCCGGGGGAGGCGCCCGGGCGAAAACCGCGAGGAGCCGGCCACCGGGACTTTCTCCTCGGCCGGGGACGAGGAGCGGGCGGGCCGCGGGCGCCGCGCCGCCAATTACGCCCGATTTAAATGAGTCACTCGCTGCGAGTTAAAAATAATCGCCCGCTATTGCCGGCAATTAATGTCAATGCGTAATCGAATAAAGCCCGTTCAACGGTTTGCACTTTACTCCGAGGGGGCTATTAATGCCGGCCAACCCCAACCTCGCCCCCCCCCCGCCCGCCGTCGCTCCTTTTATTTCCATATAAATAGTTTTTGCCGTTGGGAAAAAAAAAAGAATTAATTGATTGCCGACGATTAAGTGTTTCTATTATTGGCTCAATTACGAAAGCGGTCGGAAGGCGGCGCGCCCAGTTGAAAAAAGGCCGCGCTAGCGCCCGTAGCCTGCACCGCGGCTGCCCGCTTAATTCTTCCGCGCGCCTTCCCCGCTCCCCGGTCCCCGAGCAGCGCGCTCCAAACGCACTCGATCCATTCGAGGAATGTCTCCGCTCGTACGCCTTTCTTGATAAATTATGAAATTCTTTACTTGTAATTGCCGCGCTAAAATATTGCACTCGGGACAATTACTCCCCGAGGCGACCAATTTTTCAATATCCATTAACTTTAAAAATTAGTATAATCGTTGCGCGCGGCTTTTAAAAAAGAGAAAGTCAATATTCTCGCTTTTCTCGCTTTTTCTCCTCCTTTGAAGAAAAATCATTTTGCATAAATAATTGGCGTTTTACGGCCGGCATAGGGGACGACGCGGCCGATGCAATTGGCCGGCAGCCGGCGATTCCCCGGCAATTTGACCCTCGATTGCGCGATTCTCGAAAACCCCGGCCGCCGAGCCGAAAGGTGATCAAGCCGACTATAAAGCTCGCATCCCCTCGCGGCCGTTATTATTTTTGTCATACGATATAACTCTCGCGGCGGTAATTGAAAATAACGAAGCAACGGCCGGGCGGCGCGGGCTTTTCTCCGCCGCGCTCTCCCGCCAAGCTCTCAATTAGGATCGGCCGTAAAGCGTATAAAGGGAAAGACGGGGCAACGACGTACTATTTCGCGCCGCTCCTCTTCGCCGCTCGCTCGGCTTCTCGCCTCCTCCGCCCCGAGCTCCTCGGCTTGCGCCGGAAGTGCATTTTAACAGCCGAGATATCGCCTCGCCCTCTCCCGCGTCCTTCGGCCTTGGACTTAGCGCATCGGCGCTGCTCTCCGAGTAAATTAATAAAGATAAGGCCCGGTGGAGGTGCGCCTGCGGGGCCCCTGGCTCGCACGTAGCCTGGGGCTCGCGCGTAGCGTGCCGTAATTGTCCGACAATTACCCGCGCGCTGTCGTATATTAGTCGCATGCGAAAAAGACGCGGCCACCGTACGTGCCTTGACGCGCCGAGCACTGCCGAGCAGCTCCTTTTTCTACGCGGCCGACCGGCCGTATATTGTTTGTTGCCTGCGCGCTTCTGCGTGCGCGCCTCGAGCGTATCGTCGGTACTTCGCTGTGCGATACCGCGACCCTAATTACGCGCAATGTCGAAGCAAAAAACGTCTTTGAAATTCCAAAGCCCGGTGAGCTGCGGGAGAGACGACGCAGGGGAGGCTCTCCTGAGCATTACGTTATCTCCAACGCACACACGCAGCGCGGGCTCTACGTCCCGAGCTCCGGTCCGAGGTAAACGTTCCCTCTTGTCCACCGTTTTAGAATGGAAATCTCACTGCGATATTTTATAAACTAAAAGATAAATTATTTTCTACGCTACAGTCGATAAGATTTTTATGGTAAAATAAATATTACAAAAATCACAGCGATTCCCATTCATTCAAGCAGCTCGATTTCTCTATGCAGAACAATATTGCAAGAGACCTCGTTACACTAAACAATTATTGTAGTATTCCTCTATAATATGCAACGGAAAAAAAATTAGAATCGTTGTCAAGCAGAAAATAGATAAATTTATTCGAAACAAATATTAAACATAAACTATAAAATCTCGCTTAGCCCGAGACTAAAAAGATGTCCTGCTTCACTGATATGATAGCGGATAGTGCAGCTATTGAAATTGATTGACTTTATCAAATATGCTTTTCAGTGCCTCGAAAATTAATTTTACATCAGATTAACATTCTATCTATAAAACATGCAGTATTTCAAAAATTTTAAATAATGAGCTCGAAAAGATATTCTAAGCATTTATATAAACTTTTACTATCTTATATTAATTTGAAAAAAATGAGTGATAAAGGATATAATGATAAAGTATAGTGAGTAACACGTAGATAGCATATCAGTAAGTATAATATGGACAGCGACACTGATTATTGACACAAACTATCAATATTTTCCAGTTTACTGAGCATCGTACTATTTTTCTATTTTATTTTCGATAGTGAGACTTTTGCAGTTGCAGGTACATCAATATTTTTACTTATACTTAAAAATTTGGTTATCATTTCTTCATAAAATATGTCTCAATCAGAAAAGGTCTCAACAGGAATTATTTTTGGAAACGGTTGTTTGTGGAACTAGTATTTAATAGGCTACTCATTTACAGACAGTAAGGCATCATCTGGATATTCACGAGAAAACGGGCATCTGCTCTCGCCCGGATATGCGAAATTTGAATTAGTTTGTTATTTAAGGCTTTAACATCCTGAATAATAGATGATATAGTCATCTCTATTCATACATGATATGTAACTACTTAAAAACTTATGTATTTATGTATTTTAGATTAAGAATAGCATGTTTCTTTAAATACATTTTTCTGGACAATGACTTTAAAAAAATTCAAAATTATATTTGTTTACTGGCAGAAATTGAAATGAAGTTTTCACCTAGATAATAGCCAAAACTTTTTTTGGGAGGATTCCAAGTGGAAACTCCATTTAAAGCTTTAGATAGATGTAAATATTTATTATATCCCTCATACTTGTTGAACAATAAAATCTGAAGAAGGTGTACAAATTTAATCGCCAAAAGTTAAAATTAAAGGAACAGAGGCGTGCTTCGTGGACGAAGACTTGTAGGTGCATTCATAGAGCCAACGGATACTCCTGCAGCGGACCTGAACCGAGGACTCCTGCACTGAGAAAAGTAGCGTACTATTTTTTAATATATTTCTATCTAATACGAGGATATACTGTGTAAAGTTATATATTTCATTGAAATAATTATAAACATATATTATTTATTATAATTAATATATATAAAAATCAATACATTGTATAATCATGTATACTTTTTTTTAAATTAATCCGATATAATTTCAATACACGTAAAGACCATTGAATATTATTCACGCAATAATAAAATACAGTTTACTTTTAACAATAAATGTATGTAGTTTATTTATACTTTGGTTTTTAATATTTCTTAACCTTCCTTTTCTCGTTATTTATTTTCGAATAAGAAAAGAAAAAAGACATTTTTCTCCAAATCGATGATATTTTGAATATTTATATTTCATTTATCTGCGATACCAAATTATTGTAATATCTGTTATGACCAAACGGGGACACGTAAAAATATTCTAAGTGTTAACCAGCGCTAAGGTGTCAGGCAGTTCGAACTAAAAGGTCGAGCAGCGCAACCGCTGTAATCCGTCGGAGGTCGGTGCGAATGGGTCTGGCCGCAAAGCCGAAGCGTTGCACAAGCCGCCCATTGTCCGCCTTGTTGTCTGCTACGGCCCAGCCTTTGATTGTAAAATCTGCTGGGAGGGAAAGCGCTGAATCCACATTACACAAAATTCTATAGATATGTCATTAGTAATTCACATTGCGTCCTGTAAGTGTAACATTTATACTTTGGTTATCAGACATACGGACGTGCATCTTAGTGATTCGTCTGTAGATTCTGAACACTTAACATAAGTTTTTCCCTCGGTTTTTTCAATGTTGCATGTGCTACATAAAGAGTTAATTTTTCGAAATTTAACATACATTTTTAATAAAACTTTTACGTAAAATCAAGTTATATACGAATATAAAATGAATGAATCTCCAATCAAGATTATTTGTAATAAATATTTTCTTTTTAAGAATTAAATATATCTGAACAAAATACAAAATGTTATTATTTATATTAATAGTTTATTACAATATTCTAATTCCTTTTGTTCAAATGTATTCAAAATAATAATAATTTATAAAAAATATTTTTATACATAAGCATACAAACAGAAATAAAGCTATTTAGTAGTCTTAAAGATTGTCGAGATCGTTTACCGTCTGTTTTTAATTGTTTTCTTATATTATGAAATCTATTAGCAGCATAGAAAAATTTAAATAGACATACTAAATACATAATAATATCGAATTAATAAAATTTTGATGTTTAAAAATAAAAATAATGAAAGCTATTTGAATTTGATTTTTTTATGAATGTTAACATCTGTGTTATTAATTAAAAATGATAATTTGAGTGGATTTTAATTTTAATTAAACGTATTTTTAATCAAATTAATCTTAAATCATAATTAAACTTAAGTAATATTTTTCAATCTGTCTCGTGTAAAATATTTTTAAATTGAGTTATGTTCGTGTGGAGATCTTAGGACAATTCTCGAATCTGCTTCGTAGAAACAGATAATTAAGAATATTTATCCACAATCTGCGTTTTCCCAAAGTTTATTAGTATTTTTGAATCCGAATGCAAGAAATTTATAATATTTTTTGTTGCGACATCGTAGAAATGTTTTCGAGATCTTTTGTTTTACAGATACAGTTTAGGGAAAAATGGATCGTATCGTATTATTGAAACGATCAACGCTTGTGCAGAAGTTTACTAAATTTTCTTGGGGTACAACGTGGAGTTGGAGTTGAAAGTAGACCCGGTAAAAAAGGGCGAGCGTGAGGCGGTCGGACGCGGTGCACCTGGCACTTCCGAGCGGCGACAGTGTCGCTGGGCTCGCGAGCGTAATTAGAGCGGCGTAGCGGATCAATTAGAGAGGAGCTCGCGCAGCTCGCGCAGCTCGCGCAACGGCTTATCCCCGGGGCGGTGGTAGAGTCGTTAGCCCCGAAGAGGCTCATTAGTCAGTGAAATGAGCTCTCGATAGATAAGCCTGGCGAGCGAATCCCGAGCGCGCGATAGAGTCGTCGGGCGGCCTCGGCTCGCCGCGGGACTCGGCTCCCGGCTCGCGGGCGGTAAGCGCCCAAGAAAAGTGGAGCGCGCGGGCGGGAAAAGTGTCGGGGCGGCGCGGCAACTGGTTGGGCCTGGGCCGGCGGCGACGGCCGCTCTCGCCCCGGGCTTCCCTTTCGCGGAAAGTTCGCCGGGCATAATGCGCCGGGGGGGCCCGGGGGGCCGCGCGCCGACGAGCTACCCCAATTTCGCGCCGGGAGATTTCTCGCTCCAAAGTGGCCTTAATTGAATGGCATTATGCCACCGTTACGAGGCTATAAAACCTCGGCGGGCGCGCAGGAGCCGCGGGCCGAATCCGCGCCCGGCGCTTTATCGGCCCGGCGAAACAATGACCGTGTAAATGAGGAAATGTCTTAATTGGGAGACAAGCCGGACAAGCCGCACCTGCGCACCTGCGGCCGCCTTAGCCCTCGCGCTCCCCCGGTCCCCCGGGCTAAACGCCTGCGCGGCTCCCACCCGGGGAAACCAGTCGAACGCACATAAGCCTTCGGGTACGCGCTCCTTGTAATTTGTCCCTCGTTACCCCCTTCTAACAAAGATATCTACTCGCACAATTACATTGCGCAAAGCGGCCGTTTTACTTGGGATTTTTTTCCCGCAGAGAAGCCGCGCGCCGTTCGCGCAAACTCGAAACCGCCTTGCGAAACGGATACTCGTCCGTGTACTGCAACCGGCCCGCACGGCGGTTGCATTCCGCGAGCGCGCGTGAAACGCGTCGAGCGGCCCGCGACCGAGGCAGCGAAAACAAATTCTGCCGGGGACGGGTGCTCTTTTTTCCCCTTTCTCGCGGATCCCGAGCGACAACCTCGGGGTCCGTTGGCAGGCGTCAGCGGGGGGACGGCTCCTCCAGCTCGTCATACGCGCCGGGCGCGGCTCTCGACGTCAAAGCCCGATCCCCGAGCGAAATTCGGCGAACAATGGGGCCTTTGAGGGGGCCCGCGCGGCTCCTATCGGGGGCGCCGGCGCCTCCTCGGCTTCCTTTTCTTCCGCGCGCGCTTTTTCTTGCGCCGCGGCCCTCGATCACGGCGCCCGATCTGCCGGCGATAGCGCGCGCATAAAAAAACCCGCGCTCGCCCTGGACAGCCGCCACTTTATCCTGCCGGGGGGTGGGGTGGGGGGCTTACAAGTGTTTTCCATTTGTCGCGCCTCCCGGCTGCCCCCGGCGGCGACCCACTGGGCCGTCCACCTTGGCGCCGCGCGGCCACCTCTGCCCTGCGCGCGCCTCGGGCCCCTCGCGCTCAACTTTCCCGGGCCTGCCGTCATTTTTCACAGCCGCGGCCGTCGCCGAGGAGCTGCCTCCGGTCTCGCGGACGAACAAAGACCCGACTGGGCGGTAGGAAGGCGCCGCTCGAGGACTCGGCCGGGGAATCGACAGCCCTGTCAAACTTTGCAAACTTGCACTGGCCGCGGTGTGTCTTTCGTTATGTATACTTCTACGATATTTGATCGAGTGCCGCGATTGTCGGCGCTGGCGTTCGAATTTAGGTTGAGCGAGTGCTCTCCGCTTTATTCGGAATAAATCATTTTTTCTTCTTTTGCATTATGTTATTGACCTATAACAGTTATTCTATGTACATTCTTATATAATCCTGTGAGTGTATACTTTAAAATAAAATATATTGTCTGACACTGCAATAGAGTAATAACTATAATGGAAATGAAAGATGTTTATGGAGTATAAATCATTTGAATTACGTATTGTAGCGTATCCAATCAGAATAAATTTTCCTAAATGTTGAAAAATACATATCTTATTAAAATCGAATACGTTCTTCCCAATCTATTATATATTAAATTACACTGATATCAATTCGAGTATCAATTGCATTTAAGTAACGTAGTCACAGAGCAAACTAAGCCACACCTTTTAATAGCAAGTATAGTATACATAAAATACGTATCGAATGACCACGTATTATATGTGCATTCGTTCTCGGTCTAGCTAACACATTAACACTATAGTTTTTATTAACTAGATAACTGATCCGTATGAAGATTTATACAAGCATATACGATCGTGGGCATAATACCTAGGTAGACGAAGGTAAATAATTAGCGACTGTATAATAGCGCATTACGCAAGGATGCTTGTCATCCAGCACAAAGGTTTCAAAGAAAACACAATGTAAAGTAGAGCATCGCTTTGAGAAAAGAACATAAGGCTTCCCAGCGTCTTGAAAACGAGCGCAAACGAGGCGACTTTGGCAAACAATTACTCGGAATCCTCCGGAGTTTTCGCGTGGGCGAGCGGACGCGTTTAGAAACGAGGAGTTTGCGGGGGCTGGCGCGGCGATAAGCATCGCGTCTCTTCCCGGCGCGGGCGCTTTCTCCCGTCGGCCGGCCGCTGAAAAAGCGCCGAGGCGCGCGAGAGCCGTTGAATCAGCGCGCGGGCGAAAAATCGCCCGCGATAAGGGCGCGCACGCGGGCGGGGCACGCAGACCGGACGCGCGTACACCGCAAGAGGCAGCGACGGCCTCCGGACAAATCATCGGCAGCGGCCCGGGGAGGCGAGGCGCGTGCGCGCGCTCCCCCGGGTTCCCCGCTAGCCCGAGGCAGATAAGAGGCCGCGCGGGGAGGGATTAAAAGGCGCGGCCCGGTAGCGCGTGTGTAGTCCTAATGGAATCGCGATGGGAGCGGCCGGCGCTGCGCCGGGGCGCGGCCGCCCCTCCAACCGCCCCGAGATCCCCGCGGGCAGATGGAGACGCGGCCGCGTGGAAAAACCGAGGCCGTTACACGGGCGAGCCTCCGTTTCCGAGGACCGCTACGCCGCCGAGCCCCGGATCTTATCGGCTTGCCCGAGGGACTTCGAATTTGCCGCGGCCGGGGAGATGCCGAGGGATCGGCCGGCTGTACCGACTATCGGTACAGCCCGGCTCCTATCGGCCCTCGTATAGCCTTTTCAATGCGCCGACTGGTCGCACGGCTGACTGGAGCGAAGCCAGTCGCTTGCCTGGTGACAGGTTAATCATACGAGACCTGAGCATTCAGAGATTACGTACGTTGCAAAGAGGTATAAAGTGCTGTTTCACACGTTTGCACGTAGAAGCGCGGCGTTTATTTGCACTGGGAAACAAAGCTGCAGAGCCGGGTCACTAAACGTTTCGATCACGAGCGTGAATTTTCGCGCTCTCGTGCGAACCCCGAGGCCAACTGTATACCTACGCGAGTCGTTCAATTTCATTCCATGTCCTAATAGACACGAGAAATGGTTATACTTTTTCTGTGAAAGTTAATTATTTCAAAACCGCATGGAATTATAGCGCTTGCCTCTAGAAATCCTTGATTATTTTAAGATTGCAGGGTACATTATTTGCTTATGCAAATCAACGTATAAAAATGATAGAAAATAGAAGTTCTGCAGGAATTGCGTTCGATCTGCATTTATACGTTGCGTACAATTCAGGTACTCAATTCGCATTATAGGCCTGTCTTTTAGAAATTTTTTATTAGCATCTACAAGAAACTCAAGGATGAACGTCACTAAAATCCGGTCGACATTTTGACATTTGCACATCCTTATATCATACATATTAATCGACTGATCGTTTTTCTAGGACGTATGCCGCACACGCGAGGACGAGGTCGGCTGAGCGACATCAAGCGAAAGCAGCTAACAAAAATGCCGGCGGACCGGAAATAAAAGCTACAAGCAAAAACACGGGGAAGGCACTGCTCCGCGCTAGGGAGATAAATCCGCCGGTGCAGCGGGACGGAGGCCGGCGCTCGGTGCAGCCGGGCCGCGCGCAAAAAGACAGCGCAATTTTTCAGCGTAATGAAAACGTCGACGGGCGGCGGGGCTCGGGCCGGGGGCCAGCTCGGACCGCTCCGCCGGCACAAACGCGATAATAACAATGACTCGGGTGTTTTTGCGCCCGCGGGGCCCCGGCGAGGCGTCTCCATCGGCGATCCCGGGCCCGGCGGCCCGCGAGTCGCGCCCGCGTCCCCCGGCCTCGGCCGAGTGTCGCTCTCGATTGCGAGATGTAAAGTATCGCACCGGGGCCTCTTTGTCTCCCGCGGAACAATGAGCCGCGCCTGGGAGCGCCGGGGACGGCTCGGGACGCCCCGAGCTCATTTCGCCCAAGTGTCCGCCCGCCAAAATGAACTTTCCGCAAAGAAATTAACCTTCCTTTTGCGAAATCATCCGCTTGCGCGCGCGGCTCTTGTGCTCGCGGCTCTTCCAATCACGTAGCGCAACGTTTCTTTCGACCTTTTTCTCCCGACATGTGCGCTACCACTGACAATATCGTATAAATGAATCACGTTTCAAAGAAAAACTTACTGCTTTTTCTCATTTCAAGTGCATACGTGCACGGCCGATGAAAATATATTTATATCGACATGGGATCTGTTCGTAAATTTTTTTTCAATTTTCATTAGCAACTTCTTAACTTCGCATAATAAAGGACAATGGATGTATGCAGCGAACAGAAATTATCTTTGTGGAAATTGTTTACTACGCATCTGTTTTCTTAGGGTAAATATTTCATAATATAAGTCTTATTAATCTGTCATACAAGAGTTTGTCTACGTTGCTTGTATGAAACCCTCGACGAAATCATTTATTCATTTTATGAATAATTTAAAATCCATTACAGACTGCTGTATATGCAATACCTTATCTTTGTAGACAATTAGACATGCATTCTATATCAGATATTATTTTAATTTTCATATTTATAATTATGTATATTATTCGAAGGTTTTTCTAGAGACCAGTTGTTTTACAATGAGAAAAATTCTCAGTAAATTTTCTGCAAAATGTAATTTTTGAAAAAAAATTAGATTAAAATGATTAACTGCAAATAATAAAGCAAATAATAATGCGTAATAATAAGTGTAGAAAAATAATTATCTCTACATATATACGTGGTACTATGGTGTAGGACAATTAAAAAAAATTAAACGAAATTACACTTTTTGAAAAACTTGCGGTGAGAAACTAAAAATTATAGCTACTGTTGATTATCGGATCTTCCGGAACAGATCACCCTTCCAAATGAATCACCCGATTGCTTTAGCACAAGCACGATACTGTAAATTGAATCTATTGTATAAAATGAAATATTTGCAAAAAATGGTAAATATTTTAACATTGATAAAATAGTGTATATTTAATGAAGAAATTGTTGTGCATTTTAAATTAGAATAACGGCATAGATTCGTGGATTAAAGCGACTTTAAAGCAAATGGGCTATGTAATTAAAGGTAAATGGAAAAGTGTTATTTGGCAAGGGAATGTTTACAAGATCTGGAACGAGGTATTAAAGGTAATGAAGTAGTGTACCTAGGAAGACACGATTCGACGCGAGCAGTTAAGATAGGTTCGGAGCCGTAAAAGAGGCGATAGCCTTGGCTGGAGGGCAAGTCGAAGGCTCGCAAAGGTTCGCGACACCTGTGTAGAAAATAGGTATAACGGGTCGATCCGGGGAAAGCTCGGGAAAGGTTGGGGAAGGTCTGGCTGAGGGGGTCCGAGTTAACGGTTGGCGGTTCGGTCTGGGCTCGGGCTCGGGGCACGAGTTTAGTAGAGGTCGCGGCGCGAGTAATCGCCGCGAGGCGTCTCCCTTTGTACGCCGGCGGCGATAACGAGGCGCGGCACGAGCAGCGAGGCGGGCGCATGAGCGGGGAGGTAACGGTGTCGCGCGCTCGGCGCTAATGCCGCGGGCACGAGAGGCCGGCCGCGCTATTTAATTAAGCATAATGGGCCCCGGCAGGGCTAACGAGGGGCCGCGCGAGTCGCGAGTCGCGAGCCGCTCTCCTTTCATTGTTTCTTCGTGATCCCGGGGCTAACGATCGCGCCCGAAAGCGCCGGGGGATGGACGCCGCCGTACCGCGCCATCTTTATCGCGGGGCAATTAACCAATTCCGAGCGGCCCGCGGCCGCCGGTTTACTGCCCCGGGATCGAGCCGCGACGAGGCGGTTTATGGAGGCCGCTCCGATTCTAATGCCCGCGACGCTGGAAGCTGCGCCTCGACGCGCCTAATTCCCACCGGTTGCGTCTCCCGCTTGCGAGCGCGCGACGGGCGTCAGCGGCAAGGAAAGAAAAAGAGAGAACGCAGCCCCGGCGCGCGCGTCCCGGATTCGCGGAAAAGCGGCCGAGGTGCGCGAGGCCGCCGTCGCCCCCGCGATCGTGCACCTAATTGAATCGTCCCGATTGCGAAAAGCGCTGGAACAAAGGCGCCCGGGGCTTTTGCGCAAGCCGCGGCCCCTTAAGGCGATCCGCTGAAAAGCCCAGGGGCCCGTGCACGGGGCGTGACTCAGGCCCGGCACGCGCTCCCGCAAATATCGGCGCGGCCGGCCGATGGCTTTCCCGGGGACTACAGGCGCAGCTGGCCGGCGAGCCCCCGGGCAACGGGGAGCGTCGCGCCCGCTGCGCGCGGCAATCCTCGAAAAATTTACAAGCGCCGATAAAGCCGGGCGCGCCTGCAATTTCCTCGGGGATAAAAGCCCCGGGGAGCCTTGGCCTCGCGCAAAAAGCCCGATCGTTAAGTCGCCCCTTATAAACGATCCTCGGCCCCTTTGGAAAGCGTCGCTAATGGCGTTATCGGCAGTCAAAGGCCCGGCCCAGAGCCCATCGGCCGGCGTGTCAACGCGCTGCCCCGGCTGGTCCAGCGGCCGTCGGGAAAAGCCGATGCGCGGGCTTCCTCTGGCTCTGGCTTCCTCAGGGGGAGGGCTCGATCGAGTGGCCGTGCACGCGGCCGCGGAGTTCCGGCCATTGTCGGGGCCCGTGCCGTTTGATTCGTTCGCACGGCTCGCGGCCGATGCGTCAGTGGCCGGCCCGCCGGGCTTACTCACTCTAACCCAGCGTCAAATGATTATTCGTCCCGGCGGCGCGCGGAGAAAAATGAAAGTGGGGCCGCGCCGGGAGAAAGGCAGGCGGATTCGAGGCGGAGAGAGAGAGGGCCAGAGTGGGAGCGCGGATGAGAGGAGGGAAAAAAGACCGATGGACGTAGACTTACGGGCAGCGGTGTGTAATTGCTATTTATGTCTCATTGCAGTCTTGGCTGTACCGCCACGACAAAGAGAGCCGCGCCGCGCGCTTACCGTTTAAAGCCTTTCAAAGAACGGCCAGGGCTCGCGCCGCGCCGCGCAGAAAGCCTCCGACGGCCCGGAGGAGCCCGGAGGAGCCCGGAGGAGCCTCCCGAGGAGGGAGGCAGGCCCGGGGAGTCAAGGTGGAAAACAACTACTTTAAATTATTTATTATACAATACTAAAAGTCTGCCTCGGCCATTACACAAAACATAAGTCTTCCAAGGACACGAGCAAATTGAAGTGCTCCGGGCTCGAACAATACACATTATTATCCTTCTTTTATTTTTCGCGTCTTTTTTCCTCCCTCTCTCCCTCTCTCGCTTCCACCTCTCGAGCCCCGCTTCTCTCATCTCTCCCATACCCCCCTTCTTCGCCCTCTCTCCCTCCCTCTCTCCTTTTTTTTGCGAAAAGATCAATTTGCATTATAACCCAAGTGACTGACACTTTGAAGGCCTTGTCTATGAATATGAAAGAAAAACCATCCAGGTGGATACGCTGAATTATTGATCCTTTTTTACCCGCCTTCCGCCAACTTTTTCCCTAGCTAATGCGCCAAGATAATAGCTTATGCAATACTTGTATTAATTCCAAGACCGCGGACGACCTTGGCAAGCTGTCACCTAATTTTGGCGCCTCGTTTGACGCACTTGTTTTCATTTCTCTCGGGGTGTATTTTGTAGCGTACCGCAGAGTCGCTCGTGCTTTCTTAATTTAGCACATTATAAAGCAGTTTAAGGAAATGACTTAAAGGGTCGTAAAATTATGCGGGCTTCTCGGCATACCGATCCTTGCGACTAGGCATTTTCATTTAAATATTTTTAACTGCCGAGAGGCGATCTGGATTGAGTTGAAAAAATTCGAGTCGCAAGAATTCTACGATAATATTTGCCGATTAAAATTCTTTTTCGCGCAATGTTGCAGATAACGAGGCTATCGAAAACTAGGAGAGTATAATTGGATAAATCTAAGTGGACTTAGGACTGCGCGTAGGCGTAATTCACAGAGAGCGAAAGAGACGGAGAAATGAAGGGAGGAGAATCGGCAAGTGCAAGTGGGAATAACGAGAGAATTTCAATAAAACAAAGTACTCGAAAGTGGGATTTGAAATACGGAGGGAGTTGCGGTTGTAGGCCGGTTTATTTATTCAACAGAGCTCCATAAAGTTGATTGATATAGATTGCGGATGATAAGTGAAATTCAGAAGCGGGAAAGGGGGCGAATTCCTGAAATTGCCCGAGCGCTTCCCTGAGCAGGGCACAAAGGCCTCGGTGATTCCGAGGCAATAAACCGGCCGCGAATCACTCGCGGAAGATAAACACTCGGATAAACAGGTCGGCGCGGGCCCAGATTTACGATTGGCCGAGGGGCGCGGGCCGCGGGCGACTCGGGCCGATATAGGCGCGCCCGGGCCACCGCTGCCAAATGAAAATACCCCGAACTTTGTAGTGGGTCCGGCCGGGCGGCGCTAAGCTCCGCGCGTATGATGAACAAGCGGCCGTAAGCCCCAACAGCCGTAAATATCCGAGCGCTCGGGGACCTCGCGAGTCCCCCGGCATTAGCCGAGCGATCGCTGAAAGCTCGGCTCAAAGAGCCGTCGGCCCGCCTCCGCGGAATGCCCTCGTAATCCGCGGCTCGCTTTGAGATTACCCGGAGGATTGGACTCGCCGGCGGACCGAGACGCGGACCCGAGCCGAGTCGCCCTCCATCCGCGTGTAATTATCGCGGGAGTTGGCCGGCTTAGGGAGGTGTTGGCTGGCTCGTTATCTCCCGGTTGCTCCTACCGTATCCTTTGCCGGGGAGCGCGCGCGCGCCGAGTTGTCTTTCGCAAAGCGAGCCGGCTCCTTTTGCAATTGGCAAATCGGACGCGGCGCGCTTCTTTCGCCTCGGGAAAGACCGGCTGCGAGGTCGGTTAACGAGGCGAGCCGCGCGACTCGCAATGGGGCGCACCTCGCCAAGCCTCCGCGCGCTATTAAATTATACGAGATTTAGAATTTCTTCGAAATCAAGGTGAAAATAGGCGCTCGGCCGCGCGGCGAGCTCGCGCCCAAGGCCCGCGGCCGCCTTTCAAGTCCCGCCGGCCCGACACCGGACAAAGCCAACTATCATTTTTGCGCGCGTATTTTTAGATCGCCGCGAGAAGTAGCGCTAGGCCCTGGTTTTCCGGAATACCCCGCGTCTCCGAGCGGGGCCCCGGCCGCTCGCCCCGAGCGCCGCGCGCCCGCTTCCAATGCTCTCCGTTTATAACGTTACAATAATCGGCGCGGCGCGACATTCCGTTATTGCGCGGGACCTTTTAACGACCCGCGCCTTTCGTCAGAATGCGAGCAATTTGCTTGATTTGAAGTTTATATCGATGTTTAAAGTGCTCGAATAGGAGTCGCAAATCACTTTTCACTGCGCAATCATCACTTTCGATCATAATTTTATCGCAAAGTTGCTCAACTGCCGGTCGCCGGGAAAGAACGGGAGGGCGGCCGAGATAGAGCGAGCGAGAGCCAAAGCCCCGAGACAGAGCTTTGTCCGCGACGGAGATGGAACTAGGCGATCCGCCTCTCTGCCCCCCACCCCCTTCTCTCTCTCTCGCTCTCTTCGTCGAAGGTAAACTTTCGCCGGCACGAGGCAACGGTTAAAAGGAAAATTCAATCCACGGCGAATTTAATAAGGGCGTCACGATCGGATTTTTATTACCGGTGAGTCCTTATTTATCGATAGAATTAAGAGGAGCTCCGACAACGCTTCCGGCTGCTCCGCTCCGCCCGCGCCTCCGTTGTTCTTCGACTGCGCTCCGCCTTTTTCTGTACCTCCCCCTGCGCCTCTGCCGTCCTGAGACCCCCAGCCCCGCCGCGGCCCCCGCCCGCCCCCGTTCGCTTTTATTTATCCGACCCATGCAGATTTATTATCAAGATAAAAAGGCGGATAATAAATTTGATGCTTACTCGAAATATAATTCCGCAGCTGAAAGTATAAACGTTATTAGATTCCGCGTCGACGGCTGCGCCGTTCGTCTCTCTCCTTCTCCCAGCTCCTCTTCCTCTGTGGGCCGCTTGTCCGTTTTTCTCCCACAGGCTTGGTCATTATAATAAGTCTGCAGTTATAATGGCAGGGGATTAGCCCGCGAGGATCGAAGGCATTCCCCGGGCAATGACATCATCCGCGCGCTCCCCGGCTCGAGGAGAAGCGGAGCAGTCGGCCCGGTTGACGCGGAAGGGCGCGGGAGGACCGGAGGAGTGATGGGCCGATCGTTAGGGGCCCGAGGGCAGCGGTCCCGGGGCTTATCGCGGCGGGCCGGCCGGGCCCGGGCAGTTCGGGAGCCCTCGTTAATTGGCCGGGCGGCGGGGGATAAATTGGGGCGGGTCGGGCGCGCGGCGGTATCGGGCCCGGGCCCGGGGGCCCAGGCTTATCTGGGAGGCGCGGGCCGCGCGGAATCGCCCGGCGATAAATTATCGGCTCGGAATAAAAGCAACGCGAGCGGAAGCCGGGGGCGCAGAATCGGCCGGGGCATCGGGGCCCGGGGGAGGAGCCGCGACAACGCCTCTCGTTATCCGTCCCCGCACGATCGATCCCCGGGGGCCGAGCGGCGCAGCTCCGTTTCCAGATCTGTATCTGGGGGCGCGCGGAGTGCGGACAATCGCCGGCCGACTACGCGCCTCGGCTCCCCGCAATTACCGGCTTGTAGCCCTCGCCCACGCGCCCGGCCCGCGCGCCCGAGGCGTGAGAACTCGTCACAGGTCCCTCCCTCGTTACGCGGGGCCGCGACGCGCCCCGGGCTTCCTGCGCCCGCCGACAGGACCGAAATCGGCCTAGCCGCCGGTACGAGCCCGAGCACCCCAACCGGTACTGCAGCGCGCGCGCTAAACAATAACGCGCGAAAAAGCCGCAATCACGGGCGGCCGAGTGCGATCGCGAGCGGAAACCCGGGCCGGCGCGGCCCTCGCAGCCCGCGGCAACCGCGTCTCCCGTCGCTCGGAAAAAAAAACCCCGGGCGGCAGACGTCGTTTGCTTGACTAGCGAGTACGCGCGGGGCCTCCTATCCAGACGGCACCAGCGCAGGGGAATCGGCCCCGGCGCCGGCTCGTCTCCCGCGCCGCCGCCGCCAACCTACACGCGCGCCTCGATGCAAAAAGTCCCTACAATTCTATTGAGCGCGGCGGCCGCGGCGCCGATTGGTCAGCGCCCCTGAGAGAGACGTACTCGCGCGGGCGCATACTCCCCGATTACCATACAATGGCCCGTGTTTATTAGAGAGATCCCCGCGCGAGACGTCTCTTTCTCCCCCCTCGCCCCGGCCCTCGAGCGGGCTGCGCCGGGAAAAGGGCGCCGCGCCGCCGCCGCCGATCTCCAGTTTTGGTAGGGCAGCGAGCCGATCCCGGGCGCGTCTCCTGCCGACCGTTCGACCTGTCATTAGGCGACCGATTGTTCCATTAGCCTTCCTGTAATCGCAAACGCGCGTATGCGCCGCTCGTTTAATGCCCCGCTCGCCGCTTGATTAGTGTTATGAAACGGCTCCGGCTCGAACTCGAATAAAAAACATTGGAATTCCTGCGTGCAGTAGATCGAGCGGGGCCCGATCTCCTTGGTTTTGGCTCGTAATACCGGGATATCGGGTTCGCCTCGAAAACCCGGGACAATAGAATTGTTTTAATCAGTCTAACAAAATTGCTCTCGATCCGATCCCGCGTGGTTGTTATTATCTCGCCGGCTTTCTTGTACCTCCCTGAAAAGCAATCGATTGCTTATTGGAAAATGATTACCGCCTCGGGCGGGCGCGAGTGATCGGCCGAAAGAATAGAGACAGGTCCCTTGATATATCGCTCGCGAATCGCAAATTATTCCGCCGCGCCGCCCGGTTATCTGCCTATCTCTCGCGGGCCCCGAGATTTATGCCCGCGAATTTCGAGGCGAGTCAAAGGGCCCGGAGTCCGCGGGCGCGCTAATGCGCTAATGCGCGCCCCGATACCGGCTAACGAACCCCGGGCTTAATTCGCATTAATCACGGGATCGCTAATGCATTTGGTAGCTCGAGGAAAAGCAGGAATCGGCCGCCCGGCCGTATCTCCCCGGCGGATCGCCGGTCCCGCGCCGGTCCTCGTTCTGGTCCCGGCGCTGCTCCCGGCGCTGCCCGAGCCGCAGCCCCGAGCCGCCGCCCGAGAAAAAGCCCGGCAATCGGCCGCGATCTAACCCAGGGCGCCGCCATATTTCAGCGGGCCGCATTCCCCGCGAACGTATTGGAACGATCGGCCGCGTATCCGGCCGCGGCCCGCGTCATAACCCCCGGCCAATGAATCTCATTGGGAAATTCCTGGCGCGCCGGGCATTTCTCTTTAATTATCGGCCCAACTGGCCCTGGGCGCCCGCCGCGCGCTCTAATTTATGCCGCGCGACTGAATAAATGCGGGGGAATCGGCAGCGCCGGGGCCGAGGGAAGCGGTCCCCGTTAAGAATAACTAAGTGCTCGGCGCTCCGGAGGGCCGGGGCCGGGGCCGGGGGCGGGAGGGGCGCCCTCGCCTGCGCCCCGGGACCCCCCGAAAGCCGAGGTCGTGCGAAAATTCGCGGACCGATCCCTGCGCCTCCTGCCTCCCGTCCCGAGGCCCAATTAGGGGAAATTCTTCGGGTGCCGGGCGACCGAGCGCCGCCCCACCGGCCGATTTCTCCTGCACGTTCGCCGATCCAGTTGATGCGGCCATTTCCCCTAGCCCAAGCGGCTCAAGGGCAATTTCCCCCGAGTAACCCGCTGCCCCGCGTGGAAAACCGAGCGACCCTTTTATATAAGTACGCTTCTTCTTTTTCCCAGCTGAGTAATAATTATTTTGAGAGTATACTAAATGCAAGCCAACGTTCCATTTAATTCATCATTTTAATTCAAAAATTTAATTTCATCAAGATTACACGAAATATTAAAATTTGATGAGACTAAAATTACGCTTTTTCGCCTTTTCGGAAATTGGAAAGTTTAATTAAACCACAAATCCAGAATATAATTATGAAACTTATTATCAGAAAAATTTAATTTTTTTTTCCTTTAAACGTAGCTTATGAGCTTTCGAATAACATGAATTATCAGAGGTTAATTTAATTATACCTTTTAAGTAGGATCTACTTTATTTTCAAAAATATCCGAGCTATTTTTATATCCACGAAAAATTTCGGGAATTAAATGAGATACGGTCACAAAAAATTTATTGTAATATACGAAGTAGAGTAGAGATACACGAAGCAGACGAGAAAAAAATCTAAATTTAAATTAGGTACATGTGTTCATTTAAATATAAAGCCATATATTTAGTAGAAGCATTCATTTTCAATGCGATAGAAAAAAGAGTAATGTGAAAGGTAATCAAATGAATTCACACATCACGCGGCATTGAACATAACATCCAGTGAAACTTGTGCTGTTTGCCTCACCCAAATGAAATCAATTCATTCTTTTAAACTTTGCTTCGATATTTATGATTATTCATAATATGATTTTACACTAACCATTAAAGCGGGGATAATTAAATTTATTACACAAACGTGCACGTTATATAGGATTAACTATAATTTTATTTGAAGCTTACAGAAATTTTCCTTATGCGTTTTCAAAAAAATTGTAAATTGTGTAAATTTTCCACATCGAGTAAGAAAGGTGCTTTTGGAAATGATCTAGTGGCATTGCGGTTTTAGACAAACATTTCTTAGCCCTATCAATCTAGAGTTGCCATTTGTGACAGAGAGACACTTGTAGACTTACCACACATCAAACTTAGATCAACTCTGAGAGAGACAGCTTTTAATAACTTTTATTTGCAGACTATACTTTTGAGTCACGCATGATGGCCTCGGCAGCTGGAGAACGTACCAAGTCTAATAAGCTATAATAATACCCTCTGGTCAATCATTGCAATTCATTTGTTTGCATCTACACGCATCCAAGTGTCTCTTACATAAATGAATTCCAAAAGGTTCGTCATGCGCGCTGCTCGATCACGGGATTCGTTCTAAATTGGCACTGGGCTCACGAGTGCCGCCAACTGCACAGTCCGCGTGGCAAAAGCGTTGATTTTGCGAGATTCCGTGACGGCGCGCGACACAAAAGAGCAGTTGGCCCATGGGTAAACAATGAGAGAGCGCGCGGAATGCGGGGCGCATGAAATCGGCGATCGGGTCGCCCTCGGGCTCCGTCTCGCAGGCCAAGGCGGCTCACGTCTATACTGGCGCGCGGCCCGATCGCCGATTGCGCGGCCGATTTTTTCGCATTCCCCGTATCAAGCTCTCGCACGTGGGCGCGCGCGACTGTCGACGCGGCGAGAGTGACAAGGACACGCTAGCGCTCGAGGGGCCGCGCGGCTATTTTTGAACGGGCAGGTTATGCGTGTATATAACGTGTACGCTCGCTATCTCGAAAATCTATGATTTATTGGAGAACGGGGTTATCCATTTTTTCGCCGCGGGCTTTTTTGCCATTGCTCCCGCGCGACCGACTGGGCACGCGACTTTTTCTCTCCGCGTGTCGCCCTTTTTACTGCTTTTCTTCACTCGCCCCGAGGCCCGAGTCAACTCGGCGATAAAGCACTTGTCAAGCTTGGAGTGACGGATTGATTGTTGGCCGTATTGGATTAAATTTCTGGTTCGTTGACAATGCCTAATGACACTCCGCGGGAATTAAATTTCTGTCGCCTATTATAATGCATTTTCATCGTGTCAAATTAATAGTACGTGTGCAGCAGTTCCGTTTCCAGGTATCCCCTTCGTATAATAAACTCATTTGCTAAATCTCGGCAGTTTTTCGCTTTTAGTTTAAAATTAAGCTAATTCAAACGACTCCCACGTTCTATTATTTCTGCAACTGTCGTGAGGTTTCATTTCTGATTTTGCGATAGTGAATAATCATCGATATTTTTTAACCTAATCATTTACAGGCCATGCGCTCATCCCTCGCGAGAAAATCGAGTTTTTTATTCAGTTATTCTTGTACCCGAGAATAACAGGTGTTATTTTTTAGCTAATGACGTAATATGTTTTCGATCGATGCATCAGGATAGATTCACACTCGCACGAAATGCACATTAGGCTTCGGCGCGAGAAAAAGGATAATTTTCTCGGATTATTTCGTTCCGCGTGCGCGGGGAGATCGTGTATAGGTCACAGCGAGGCCCAAGAGCTATTTCCACAAAGGACAGGAGGCGAAGTTATAACGCCTCCTTGGCACTAGCCAGCTCCGCTCACGTGGCATCAACGGCCGAGTCATTCAAATTCCAAGGCTCCATAGGCGACCGCTCGATGGCTTCCCGGCGGCCGATAAGAGCCTCGCAGCCGCTCCTCCTTTTCCCACACTCGCCAAGGGCCAATAATTCCCCTCGCCACTGGCGCCCTTTCCCCCCCTCCTGCATTTTCGCGGGGAAAAGGAGCCCGCGCGCCATATAATTCTCACCTATCGACCTCCCTTCCTACCCGAAGAATGACGGGGGAGAAAAGAAGTCCTGGTCGCATTGTGCCGAGCACTTCCGCGCGGCACGCGAGACGCATGGGAAGGCTGACGGAGAGACTGCGTGTTATACGTATCTTGCGAGCCCGCCTCCAGGTACTTCGCTAATGCCGAGCCAAGCATAAGCTGTCCCGCAGCCGCCGCTTTGTGTTGAATTTGTTCAATGTGTCACTGCGGTATGCAAGCTACGGTGCTTGGTATCCGCACGACTGTTAACCCCTTTATTCCCATGCACGTGTGGAAAGTATTGTGTAACGTGGTTTGACCTAGCAGCTTGTTCCCTAGCCAACTATGCGTGTAGTTTCCGATTTTTTATCTTTTTGCGATTCACTCACGGATTCAACCATTACATGTAGATTTACTGACCACGTAAAAAAAAGTACCTAAAAATAATATCCAGTAAATATCCTTAACTTTCAAGTATTATTAGAATCTTATTGTTTTTAATATCGACTTTTACAATATCAGAAAAATAGAACAGTCAGTAAGACGATATTGTTACATATCAAATAGTCGTCTATAGCTTATAGTCTAAGAAAAATAAACGACGAAATACGATGAAAAATAAATACGGATATTTATATTTTCGTAGCGGAAATGGTTCGAAATGTAAACGGACGTGCTAAAGAGAATTCTCAAATTTTGGCAACACAGCAATAGCAAAAAGAAACTTCCTAGAAGAATGTCACGACTTCGTATACATCGATCAATAGAACCAGTATAACGTGGGGGCGATTAGCTAGTTATTAAAGATTTAGGGTTAATCTTAGTACAGCAATTAGTGATAGGCCAGTTCATTCCGGACAGGTGCAGGTGCGAGATGCTCAAGTGTTGACACATATTTTTCCCATCAGTAGTATAAAACTTAAGCGTGTAGTTAAAATATGTACAGCATGCTCGTTCTACATAGAAGAGATACTGAATTAATTTTTTATCAGAAATAAATTATGCTAGAGATTATCGACTATCTGAAAAGTTGAAAATAGCAAGCAAAGTAAATTTAAAAATTATTTAAAAATTGTAAAATACAAAACACATATATCAAAAGACCATAATTTCGGATTAGCAGTAATTGAAATGAAATCAATAATTTATACGTAACAATTAAATTATACAATCAACTTTTAATTTAAATTTTAGTTTTTAATAACTACTTAGTTACGATCCGGTTAATAAATATGTACATATTATAGGTGTAATAATTTAATATTGAGCATAAAAGGTGCACAATAATAATAATCCGTTAATAATCATTTAAGTTTTTACGTATGCAAAATACATTTAACAGCTGGATATTATGTTTCATATTGAATAATTTAATTTTGGGGGTAAGTGTGATAATTATGATGCAATAAAAGCAATAATTCATTTTATGATACAGATCTTTTGTTATAGATGAAAGCATCAATGAGTTTAAAAAAGTGAGAAAGTTAATTTCGTAGACGTAGGCAATGTTTAATTTACTTTGAAGGCAATAACTCATACGCCATAGCACGTTCTATAAGTTTAAAAACACTATATTTCTTGTGGCGCGGAAATATTAAAAGTAAATAAATAAATGTGAGTATACGTGACGGAAAGGCCGTTACGCAGGCGCCAAAAGAATCGTGAGTGCGGGCTTTTTGCCTCTACAGAATCCGCTCCACCCGTGGTGAGGGCCGCAAGTCAGCAATTAGTACCGAGTATTAATTTCTATCCGAAGTTTATTTATTTGCTCGACGGGTTAAAGAGAGGCAAGGAGAAAAATAGCTTTAAAAGGTAATCAATCATCCTCGCGGCACGAGCGGCACCGCGATTAATTACAGGCGCACGAGGCGTTAGCCGATCGTTAATGACCGAGCCGCGAGAGCGCGCTAAAGAGGAAATTCTGCGATGTTTTTGCGCGCGGGCTGTTACTCGACGCGCTAGTAAAACTAAAGGAGGTGCACGAGTGGCGATTAACCCCTTGGCAACTGCCGCGATCGGAATAAAACTTTTAGTAGTGGGATGGGATTTTTCTTGCTGTTTCTTTTTCCCTCTTTTTTTTCGAGCCATTGGAGCGAATGAAATGTAACGAGGGGATATCGTCGATGGCGCCCAAATTATGGTGAATGTTGGCGTCGAGCGCGGTAACAACCCGAGTGACCGAAAAAATTAACCTCCAATAAAAAATTAGATTCGCTTGGATTTCGCCAAAAGTACTAATAAATGTATAAATTTAATCGCAGATTTAAGTATATAGATTGTTTAATAATCATCCGATTAAATATGCAGTAGGAAATATAATTACCAAATTAAAAAGTTATTATTCGTGCGTATAAAAATTGAATATAAATTATTCATCTTTTAATAATCTTTTAGCAGTATCATTCGAAATCAATTGCACGCACTTATTAAAATATACGTGTCCATTAATATTATCATTAAATTAATTCCTGCAAAATTAAAAATATCGAGTATGCTCGCGTTACCTGTATTTCAAATCAATATATGTTTTGTAAAAATTGTATGACACGCGTGTCGGAACAAAGTATTAACCCTCATGTAAAAATGCGAGATTTACATAATATAGTTTCAAGAAGAAAGTATATTTGTTAATAAAATAAATCCGGATTGCATAATGTTCCGTTTTATACACATTTAGTTGAAAGGCAGGACTGATTGGAAGGAGTTGACTCTGTTGGTCGCATAACTAGGTCGAAATCTTTTCAGGTTTATAGCTCGCATGTTGCTCATTAGGAAGACGACTTCTAGAGAAGCAATTGAACGATTGGTAATATAAGCGGCGTTAGTAGATTCCTCGAATCTAGATGATGGCGAATGACATTCTCCACTAAAATACGTCGACAGTGTACTCAGGAAAGTTATAAAGCACGGGGTAGAATGTTGAATTCGCAAAATAAAACTATTAAATGAACTTAAACTATAAAATTTCTCGATGATTTAATGCAAATTGTATGCTTTCCTTTAAAAATTGCCGCGAGTAATAAAGTAAGTTAGTTATGCACACGTTTGACTGCTTCGGCTCGAGCGCAAGCGCGCGCTATTTCAATGTATGCATTACAGGGACATTGATTTCTGTTATTTTCAGCAAGTTCAGTTACAATTTTATGGAAGTTTTCCGCACGGTATTAAGAATCAAATCTTGTTTGAAATTTATGTAAATCTTGTGTACGATAAATTTTCAGCTGTATATGCACCACTTTGTAGGAGCCGCAAGCCAACGGAGTAAACAGCAGATGAACTAAAATTTTTCCTCGTTTTTGATATTTTATGTACTGAATAGTTGCGCGAGTGGATCCGTTTATGTTTCTCCAGTTAAAGTTTTGACAAACTCAAATGGTTATCTTGGCTCATTTCCTAGGAATTTGACGAACAAAAAATTGATTGAGCGACCGTAAGTTGATCGTGCAAAGTAATAAGATACTATTACCGAAGTTGTGAAAAAATATTGCTTTACAGTTAAGGTATAAGTGTGCATACTTATACGTAGGCAGCATATTCTACATTTTGAGTAAAAAATTGCTGTGCACCGCACGTTTTTAATACCTCGTTACACGGACAGCTATACTAGTAATGTACAGGAAGAGGCATTATGATATTCGATGAAATGCGGTACATGCGGTTGGTTCTTCCTTTTTCGAGTGAATAAATTTTGAAAGGAAACGCTCGCAATTATTCGTTTGCGTCATTTTTCATTTCTCGATCCGGCAAAGTAAAAAGGATGACCGAGCGAAATCCCGTTTATCTAAGATCGGCCGGCAAGTTGTAGTCTAATCTAAAATCCGACATGAGCCTTAGAGCTTTGAATTGGCTTCTGTTATTGAATAATCGAGCGGACGACGCGTAACGATAATACTCGGGATCCGAGGGAAAAGGCTGGAAAGCGAGTCGGCGGCAGTGGGCGCAGCAGCCACGAAGGGGCGAGTGTTTATTCGGCCGCCTCGCTCGTGTTTATCAGTCGGTCGGTTGGAGAGGCGGTCCGAGTCGGCGGCTCGGGCGGACCGCAGCCTCGGTCACAGAGCATGAAAATTTACGCAAGGGTCCCTGCCTGGCTCGAGGAGCGATTTCTAATCGGGAAATCGGTAGAAAGCGCGCGAGGCCGGCCCTTGGACGACCGGGGGCGGCGGGCCCCGCTGTTGGTCCTCCCGATCCCCGGGGCACCGCCCGTGAGGCAGTCGCGCGGGCGGTCCACCGGCTGTCCCGGCAGGGAATCGCCGCGGCCGGCGGCTCTGGCGGCCCTCCAAGTGCACCGGCCGCGCGCCGAGGAGCCGGACGGTTTACCTAAGGTTTCGCTCCTATTTTCGTGGCGGTTGGGCGTGGGTCGGCGACCCCGGGGCCCCGGCGGTCCGCGATCGCATTATTCTCCGGGGGCGCGCTAAAATTACGCGCGGGCCGTTTGTTTGTTTGCGGGTGCGCTCGCGCGCCGCGCGATTCCCTTCTCACGATAATAACTCGGGGCTTTGGAGGGGCGGCGGTCGCGGGGCGGGGGGCAGCGGCAGGAGCGCGGCAGTGAAATTTTATTGCGCCTCCCCCCGCGCCGCCGTCGCCGCGGCCGCTTTTTGCGCGCCGCTAAAAAGTTGCGCGCACGCATCGGTAATGCCGGATACTCGTATAGGGAACTGGCGCATAAGTTAATGCAACTTTTCATAGCGGCGCTCGGGCGCTCGGCCGCTCGCTCGCTCGCTCTCTGCCCTTTTTCAGCGGCGCGCGCGGCTTTAAGGACTGTAATTCAATATCATTATCCCGGCCGGCCGGAGCCCGCGCGGACTTTGCGCAAAGCCCCGGCTAACCCGGCCAACCCGGCCAACCCGGCCAACCCGGCCGACTCGGCCTTCCCTCCTCGGCCACCTCGGCCCGACTTGCATTCCCTTTGTTTCTTAAACGCGCCTCGCTTTAATGGATCTTATAAGAAGTAAATCGATCGCGAGAGATGCAACCGCGCCGGGAATTGATCGCCGATTGGACGCGGCTACTTGAGTGGCTGTAAGCGAGCGGACGAGCCGCAAGTAGTAAGAGACAAGTTTAGCGGAACGACCCTCGTAAACTTGAATTATATCGCAACGCTCCGGTGCAATCGGGATCGATTTTTCATTTTCCCTCGGACAACAATGCCCCCGGAGAGCCTCCGCCGCCTTTTGCCCGCGACTATTCGCCTTTTCAAAACCGTTTTTATTCCCTCCTCGGCAAACTTTACGGGATTTTTGTAGCCAGTTCCAACTTTCTTATCGCTAACGGCTTCGATAAATATGACTCCCTGTATAAAACATCCTCTCGAGGACCGCTATATAACTACTTTTATAAAAATTCACGAGCGCTGATAAGTTTTGAACTTTTAATCCGCGGCCTCGGCCTTAGGCGGGCCGATTCGGTTTTGAAAAAGCAGCATTTGAAGCTGCGAGATGTTGTCGAGTCGCGCACACGTACTCGCCGAAATCTGCGGATCGACAAGATCCTATCGGTCTTAAGTACATGTTGAGCAAAACCAGAGTTCTGTACATCGAGTACAACGTATGTAAATTAGCGGAAAAAAGGAGTAATTGGAGCGTCGGTACATCCGAGTCGGAGAAAATAAACAAAGGCAAAGGTAATAAGGTCGAGTGGCCTGGTGGGGCCAGGGCGAGCCAAGGCGAGCCAGGGCGGGGAGGCAGGAAACAATCGTCAACGATCAATGCGGTGCATCGAATCCCAGGGAGGCAATCGTTTTTACGAATTTTGCATAATATTTTGCCGGGGATAATTGCGGGGCGAGTAGACGGGCGCACCGGTGCGCCGCGGCTCCTCCTCGGCTCTGGGCCGCTCGGAGACTGGGCCGCGCAGGGACGAGGGCCGAGGGCCGGGGGAGACTCGGGCGGGCGGCGCTCGGTCGCATTTCTCAAACCATTTAATGATCGGCTAAACGCGCTTCGCGGCCCTCGGCCGCATTCCCTCCGCCGGCGGCTCGGCCGCTCCCGCTCGCGGAGATATTTTAATGGTGTCGTTAGTTAAGTTTAACTGCCGCTCCGTGGCGCCAAGGCATTCGATTCGGCCGCTCGGCGCGTATTATGGGATCGCGCAAAGCGGGACGCGGTAGCCTCCCCCTCGGGTACCCGGGCACTCCCCCCGCGGCCGATCGGCTTTCCCCCCGGGGAACTTTTACGGCCGAGCCCCGGAGACGAGGCCCCGGGTGCAGCCTTGGCCGCGTCCCGGGGAAGCCGGGGAGCCGCCGCGCCGATTGAGACGTCCGGCCGGGCTTTTTGCCCGTAAATAATACGGGGCCGGGCGCAACAAAGGGGCCTAGGAAAAACCGGGGGCTCGCGGGGGCGACGTCGTTCCGACTGGGAGAAATTGCTAATGCGCGGCCGCGGGCCTTTGGAGAACAATCGATCGGGGGCCGGCAGATCGGCGCCGCTCCTCTCGCCCGGCCCCGTCGGCCCGCGTCCCCGGGCCCGGGCCCCGGTGAAAGTCTCCCCAAGCGCGGAGAGCCGCCGCTCGCGCATTCCGGCATTTCTTCACCGATATTGCCGCGCGCGCGCAACTGGGTCAACTACAGCCGTTGCACCACCGCGGCTCCTAAACTCTCTCGCGGCGCACCGAGCGCTAGACCCGAGCGCGCCGACTCGAGCGCCTTGAATAATGCAACTGCGAGCCCGCGGCTCGCCTTCTTCTGCCCGGCCGAGCCGCCCGCTCGCCCCGCACCGGCGAATTCCGAATTCCCGGCTCGGACAACTTCGATCTTGACCGATGGCTTCCTTCTCCGCCCGTGACAAATACTAAATGGCCGAAAGAACTCTCGCAGATTCATTCGGATGCCTTTCCTAATTTGTCAGCCCTCGACAACGGCAGACCAGCAGTACGTTCACTAGCGACTGCTTAGCCGCTTAACCGTACTAGCTATATCGACTGCCTCCGCGGGGAGTAGTGCAATTCTTACTCTTCAAACGGTACTCTTCAAATGTCAATCAGTCGAGATCCATTAAAAGTTACTGAGAATCATGGCACTGGAAAATTAGTCATCGATTCATTGAAGTATTAACGAAATTCGCCGAGATATCGGTAACATTGAAAATCCAATGTCATTTCACTCGTTCGTTTTATGAGAGAATATCTAACATAACTGTTTGATAAAACAATTCAACTATTGCATCTTTTCTCCTTTGCTACTATGCACTATACTTTTTCTAATTTCTTGATTCTTCTTCTTCTTGTATAACTAGTTAAACGGAATACAACAATTCGATCAATTGGGAGTGACTATCTTTGAAGAAACAAGGACTGAAACTAAGATGGAGATATTACGAAACAATTCAGTTAGTAATCGTTACCTTTATTGCTCCTTAATCTATATTTTGCAGCTAATAGTTACTTGCCTAATAATTAATTAATAAGTCTTTTAATCTTTTATGTGCCGAGATGAGCTTCTGGGACAATTAGCGAGTAAAAATTTTTGATTCACATTCAGAGATAATTATAAACTGACTTTTCACGTCAACTTGTAAAACTAGTTATAATAATTATGAATTTTTTGTCCGATTGATTTTTATCGTACAGGATCAACGACATGAATAAATTGATAATATGATTTAATTGGAGGACTTAATAAAAATTCAATTTTCAATCAGTTAGAAGTACAGTACAATGAATAAAATTGCAACAAACTTTTTGCACGTTTTTAATTTAGTTGGAAAATTATGCTTACTAAAAATCTGGTTTGAGCTTAATGGCGAAAAAGGTCGAACGATCTAACTTTGCCGAGTGGTTCAGTATTTATAAATTTATATATAAGCGCGGAATGAACTTTCGTAAATAAACATTAATGTTACTTTACGATAATTATAACATACATATATTCTAGAATATTAGTTCGCGAAGGTAGGAGACAGGCATATTTATGTACGATTGCAGTCTCCGTTGAAAATGCATATAATTACAAATTAATGCATATGAAATATGTGACACACCCATGTTGATTAAGAAATACGCTATTTAAAATACTCTTTTAAATTAGGCCGTTTGAAAATTTTGTAAAGGCGCTTTAGTAGATGATAAATCGTGCGCAGAGGTGCATTGAGATACCGGTCCCGGTGAACCGCGGAGCCATTGGGCTTAATGGCTGCGGGTTACGGTTAGAATCGGAATCGCTCGCGAGCGGACGTTCCTTCCCGCGAGGCAGGCCAAAGAGTTGGCAGCGAGGCGGCGACTCTTTTCCAGGGAGGCTTTCCCGCGAGGCGACGGCCGAGGGGAAAAAAAGAGGCGGCGGGCCGGAGGACAATGGGGAGCGCATAATCGGAAGCGGCGGGCGCTCGGCCGAGGCGAAGCAGCGGGCGAGGCGGAGGCCCGAGGGCCGAGGGGGCACCCCGATGGAATTGCCTCTGTTATTGAGGCACATGGCGCCGTTTGTCATTCTTCGGCTCTCCGCGGGCTCTATCGGCCCGGCGGATCGGGAGGGTCCGGCGCCCGGCCGCCTGCGCCGATGTATCTATTAATTCATCCCGGTCAATTTGCAGCGGGGCCCCGTGTGCGCCCCGTCCGTGTGGCCGCGCCGCCGGGGGAGAACAATCGCCCCGCCTGCATCGCCTCTCAATCTCCCGGCCCGCGCCTCCGCGGCTCCGCGCCGGCTTCCTCGTTCCGCGGCCCGGCTATTAATAGGGCCGGGGGGCCATCGCGACACTTAATTGATAAGGCTTGTTAGGCCCCTAATAATAGCGCGGAGGGCCGCGATCGCGCGACTCGCCCCGCGGCTTAATTACCCTGCGGCTGCGCCCAGCCAGTTACACTGTCTCCCGGTATAAATATTGTCAAACGCGGCCGGGCCGCCCGCCGCCCGCCGCTCGCCGCTCGCCGCACGGCTTGATTTAATGAATCGTTCATCGGTCGCGTCATTAAACTCGGAGCCGCTTCCGTGGCGGCCGCGCGGCTCCTTTGCGAGAAGCGCGCTTCTCAAAATACAGCCCGCCGCGGCCCGCCCCGAGGCCGACCTCCTCTCCTTTTTAACCCGCCACGATTTATGAATGATACCGCGCGCTTCGCGGGATCTCGTTACCCGGAATGCGAAAGTAATCGCGCTTCCTCACTGCCAACTATGTGCCCTGCATCTAGATAAACAACGGGCCGCAGGCCGGCAATCCGTGTCGCAGGCCTCAGACCTCCTACGCTCTCGGTGCTCTAGCTGTCTTCTACTTGCAAAACATCCCAAGAGATCAAGATGAAGCTTTTTCTGCCAGGGCACCTAATTATTTCGCCTACACTGTTGGGATTTCATTTACCGTCTTCAACGACGTGCCGTGCAACTTTCAATGGTTTATAAATTGGATAGCTATGATTTGAGATAACTATAATGCACGTTTATGGTCTGGCTAGCCGGGCCGTTACTACACGTATTACCGAATATATATTGTAGTCTTGCAGCTCGACGGGGTTTTTATGAGAAACGGTGATCGATCAATAATTCTTGGGGTATACCTTCTATTACACGGAGAGCGTGTTATTATATACGAGCGACGGGATCGACACTTATACATAATGCGGGCAGTTATTTTCGATCGAACGTAAGACGCACATAGAACGCGCGGCTTAATGCATTCACAATCGATGTCGACACTCGGTTACATTAGACCGAAAATAACTCGGCCTCGGCTGGAGCCCCGGTGAAATATTAAAGCTGCAAAAAGCCCGTAAGCCGCATAGAGACAGCTATTTCCGAGCGGGACTCGGGCGGCGCCGAGGCTCCTCGTCTGGCCCCCGGTAAAACAAAGACTCATCCCCCGTAAAGCGGAAGCGCGCGGTCGGATTACGCGGGCCGAGGCGGCGCGCGCCGCAAGAGATCGGCGCCCTGGCCGTGGCAATTATTTGATAACTAGCCGGAGGGCTCGCGCGAGGAGGAGCCAAGCGGGGCTTTAGCCCGGATCGGCTTTCGTCCTGGCACGCCGCGGCTCGCGTTACGCGCGAGTGACGTCCGTCCCCCGTCCCCCCCCCCCCCCCGCGCCTCCGGGGCGAATCGCGATTCGATCGCTCGAAAATCGCGCATCCGGTGCAGCCGCCCGCAGCAGCGCCCCGCGCGTAACACAATAGCCCCGCGACTCGGGCCCATCGATCGCGCCGCGCCGCGTCCCCGCGCCCGATCCGGATGCCGATCTCGCCGATTTACAAGCCCCTGCGGCTGTCGCGCGCCCGGACGGACGGGGCCCGGGAGACCGCGGGACGCTCGAATGCTTGCCCCCTGCCGATATACCTTCGATTTTAGATCGGGCTTTCCAGCGGCTTTCCTGCGCCGAAGAAGCCGAAGAAACATTTTTCTAAAGTCAAGTCGGACAGACGGTTTTAAGTTTACGCCAAGGTTGCCATCTTGATTTTGGGAGAAGAGACAGAACACATCCGCGCTGTCCTAGATTCGGCTTCGGTTTAGGTGATTATTCCAAAAGAATTTATGGCTTTGAAAACGCCCAAAAAACCCAGGGACCTCGGTAGAAATCCTGTGCTGTAAATATACCGTTTGTGTGAAAAATCATAAATTTTTTAAAAAAATCTTCCATTCTTACGAGCGTGTAATGTGTTTGACATTTTTTTTCTCAATTCTTTTTCACTGCAATTTATGGAAAAGAAACTGCACTAAAAACGTATTGCAGAAAATCTTTTGCGTGTCAGTTGCATACTCCTTTCTCGTAATTATGCAGTTAGGCCATTACTGATATCTACTCCTTTCAAACATTGAAGCATAAAAATTAGCAAGACGTATCGTATGCAATTACAGATCAAAACGGTATATTAAAGATCTATAAATATGCCGTAATAGAGCTGTTGTTATCTTTAAAATGTAATAGAGTGTCACGTGATAAAATAGATGTAAAAGATATCAGTTGTTGAATTCATTGAAAATAAAAGTGTCTTCATGAAAGACTTTTGATACTTACAAGTGGAACGTTTAATATAAATTTGTTTTGAAATAAAATAATAAGGCGAAGATTATTCATTTGCTTATCCAATGTAGGAAGATAGTCAAGCGAGCTGAAAGGCTACTGAAAGCGAGTCGTTTACGAGTTTCCATTTTTAGTGCGATACTCTAATTTAATGGTTTCCTAGATAGAAATGAAGCAATGAAGTATTTCACAAAGCAGATTAATTAACTGACCAAATAGTGTTCCACTTAATAAAACGATATCGTCTTTGGAGGCGATAAAAACGTTGTCGGGGGAAAAATATTACTATGAGATAAAATAGAGAGATCTTTTTACAAGCAGCTGAACAGTAAAAGCTGGTGAATCGCGCGTGATTTACAGAGATGCTAGCTTCTTTTAGAACTTGAGAAGTAAAACAAACAGTTTTTGTGAAGAAGTTTTGAGAGCAGTTAATAAATTAAGTTTATTTCAGGTAGTAAAAGTAATTTTAAATAAAGAGCATCAATGTGTTAAAGATAGCCGTGGTCCGAAAAGTTTTAGCGATAAAATGGTGCGATTACGTAGTGCAGTAAAAAGAGATATTAAGAAATGTCTCGAATATCGTCTCCGCGCTGCACTCCTGTCCTCGTAAAAAAGAGGCTATTTTGAAGAGGTCGGCTATCGCGGGATAATATCTGAGCGAGCGAGAGAGCGCGGGGAGGAGGAGGAGGAGGAGGAGGAGGGGCCGCGAGCGCGCGGAAAGCTCGGCGGTGACCCAGAGCCTTGGGAGGCGTCGCGGCGGCGGCGGGCCGAGCGAGGAGGATCGCGTCACAGGAGCGGGCACCCGGGGGGCGGCTCGATCGGCGCGCGATCGCCGGCTTGAGGACTCTATCGGCGCCGGCGCGGCGCCCCGGGCGGGAGGACCGGAGGAGGCGGCGGCCGCCGCTGCGTGGCGAATCCCCCGAGATTGAGATGCATGACGTTTCGGAAAATCTTGATGAGCTGCAGGGGAGAGATGGGTATCGCGGCGCGCCGCCGAAGAGCCAATATTTAGGCGGCGCGCCTCTGCTCGCGGGGATAATTGCGCCGAGATGGGGATCGCCGGCGAAAAGGGCCCCGGGTGCCGGCCGGCCCGAGGCCGTCCCCCTCGCGCCCGCGCTCGCGGTTCCTCGGCCGCTTCGCCCGGAGAGCTCCCGGGAGATCGTTAGTCGCTAGCGGTGCCCGATCGACCGGCGCGAGTTATGCGCCGGGCCTCCTACCTGCCCGAGCAATTTATTTAGCCGAGAGCCCGCGGTGTCGGAATGCAATTGTAAGTTAGTCACAACACGCTGTAACAGCTCCTCGGACGCAGCTGCGGGGCCCCGGCCACTGATATCTCCCGCCTATCGCGGCATCTCCTCTCTCCACCGGCGGCGGCACCTATCGCCCGTCCCCCCCCGTCGGAGCGGAAAAGGGCCCCGCCGCGCCGCCCCTCCCCCCGGGGGCCGAGCTCCCGAAACGCCCGAATCGTCGAAGGCCCGCGCGTTTTTGCGCACGGGGGCCGATCGCCGCGGCGGGGGAAAGCGCCGCGGAGGATCGGCCGCGTCACGGCGGGGAATTTATTAAATTCGTCACGCGCCGCCGAGGCGCCCGGGAATTTATCGGGGAATCGCGGCGCTGGGGCGTCGCGAGATGTTTACGAGGCGGCCGGAAGCCCGCGCCGAGCGAGCGATAATTGCGCCGGCGCAGCTGCCGCGGAGGCGCGTAAATCTCCTCGCGGCCGCGTGGCGTTACCGCCAGGGAGACGGACCCGCTGCCGCGTCCGAGTGCCGATCGCATCGGACTCGCGGCCAACGCTTCCCCCCCCCGGATAATACACTCTCGTCTATGCGCCGCCGCGCCGTCCTCTTCCTGCGGCACGCGCACTTTTTCTCTTTGCCCCGTAAAAACCCGGCGCAGCCTGCTAATTCATTATTCATTCCCCAGCCGGCTCTTAGCGGGCTTATTGCAAAATTATCATCACGCGATTCTCTTATAATACCCTGGCGCGTGCACGTTACACTTATTCAATAATTGAATTCATTATGCAACTTTGAGCGTTCCTCGTAGGTAGGTGGACGGGACGCTGCGCCCTCGACCGGCCTAGCCGTGTGTCGCGACGCGCAAGCTCCGAGTTTTCCAGCAACTTTTTCCGCCGGCTCGCTTCGAGAAGCGAGTCGGAGAGCCTCCTTTTTTCCCGTTTGCTCACGCGGCCAATAATAAATTATTATGTCGTTTATTGAAACGATAAGGAGCCGCGCGTTTTCACTTGGCGCGGATGAAGCGAAGAAGGATAAGCAGGAGGAAAGGAAGGAGCGGTTATGATGATATTCTTCACAGTTGAAATCCAAGCATTAGCGACTGCTACAGAACATTCTGCAATGGTAAAGTTTAATGCAATACCCGTGTAGTACTCGAGTGGGCCGATTACGTATCTTATTTTATTTCATATTAAAAGGTGATAGCGTAATCAGGTGCAACTTAGCATACAAGCTCTGCAATCAAAATCTCCTTTATCACCGATTCAATATTTCTATTTGGCCCGTCGGCATTTAATCGGGCCGATCGAAAGGTAAAAGCTCCGCGGGCCGAGGGGGCCTTTTGGCCGGTGGCAAAGCGCTCCTGCGAACAGGGCCACCTCGCGGGCAGCCCCCCGTGGAAAGCCTCGGGGGCCGCGGATTTCCCGGGCGCGCGGACCCGGTGAATTAGCCTTAATTAATGGCGGCCATTGAAAGGATCGATCGGGCGGGCGGCGTTACGGTGCAGATTGGCGGGGGCAGCGCGGAGATGAAATCGATCGAGCGCGCGCCGCCCGAGCGCCGGCACAATATCGATTAATCTTGCATTGATCATTATTGCCATTTTTCCCGGGGCGCGCCACCGCCTCATTTATCATCCGCGGGGACGTTTTTTCGAGAGTCACGAGCCGCCGGTGCATTAAGCCCCGCGATCGGAGATTGCCGTAGCAAATTGACGAAAAATCAAGTCCATCGGCGCGGATATCGGGGCGAGATAAGCCGGGGACTTTATGAAATTAACCGCTTTCTCGGCGGCTCGTCGCCGGCCCGCCGCCCGGGCATTAGATCCTCGCGCCGCGGCACTCGGCCGTTCTTTTCGCGCGGCCCCACTAATCGAGCGGAGAGCGCTAATTAACAACGGAATTTCCGTTGTATCCGAGTGATTGGTCGCTTTGTAATAGCGCTTTCCCTTAATAAAACCGCTATTTATTGCCGGCATTATTGGTTACAGTGCCCGGCTGACGGCGGCGCACCGCCCGGCCGGCCTACCAAAGCGATATCACAACCTTTCTAACTGCCAGCTTGACACGTGAATAATTTCCCGGGGTACAATGTTGCCTATCTCCAATCTATTTTCCGCGTGTTAAATACCGATTTTTTCCCCCGGCCCGATAGGCAAACATTGTTGACTATTAATAAGTTAAACGGCGAGTTGGCCGTTGTTCCAGCTCATTCCCCACGCAAATTACTGCGCCGCACTCCGCCGGCCGGCAGTTCCTACTCCCGATAGACACGTATACGCGCGCGCGCGCCTCGGCCTTTTTTCCGATCCGCGACATTCCGATGGCAAATCGGCCGTACGGCTCCGCTCGCCCCGAGTAACGCCCAACTAATCTTTCTATAAATAGTCAAATAATGTTACTTTTAAGCCTGTCGCGTTAATATTCCGTTCGCGCCTAGGCTCTAAAACGCGGGAATAGCACTCGGCCGGCGAGAAAGTTGTCTTTCGAAAGAGCGCGACTCGCGGCCACTCGAAAAGAAAAAGCAACCGCGGCGCTCGTCGCGAGCGGCCGCCTCGCCTTTTTTCCCATTAGGCCGCGCTTAATTTTCCCCCCCCGGCGAGCCGAGGATGGCGCCAGGTCGACTCGCTCCCGAGTGACAACAAGCGGGGCCGCGGCGCTAGCGGGCCGTTACGACGCGCCTGCATCGGGGGACGCGCGAGCCTTCGCGCCCGGCACTCGACTCCTCGTCCTTTAAGCGCGCTTGGCCATATTTAGTTAACTCGATCAAGCCCGGCGATTATACTCCAGGCGAATCAATTAGGCCGGCGGCCGGGGGGACGGGGCCGCCCCTTATCTCGGCCAATTTAAATTCAAATGATCCGCAAGAATGTCCGGGCGGCTTTACGAGCGCGGGCGCTTTTCAGTAGTCGCGGGCCGGGAAAGCCGGCCGCGGCCCCGATACCATCGACGGGCCACTCCGCCGGGCGCTTGAGGGGCCTTTGGGGGAGGCGCCCGCGACGCGGCTCGCCACCTGCGGCGCCCCGCGCTTTTATCGCCCGGCCAAAGACACTGTCGCCCGCCATTGGATCTTAATCGCGAGGCTCCCGCGTTAATTGCTTCCCCGCGCACTTATCTATGGGCCGCGGAGCGAGGCCCCGCGAGGAGCAAGCCCAATGACAAAATTACGTAGGTGTTACACAGAAATTGCCTCACGGCGCTCTAAAATTAATACGCCGGCATTTTTCTCTCACCGCGGCTTTTGAGCGCTTTAACCGGTTTCCGCGGCCTCTCGCAATAAATTGCTGTACGGCTAAGCGAGCGCGCGCGGCGACTCTTTTTTCCCTCCTTCTCTCTTGCTGCCCGACTCCCTCCCCCGCCTCTATCTCTCTTTCGCCCTACCCCCACCTCCCTCTCACCCCCCCTCTCTCTCTCTCTTTCCTACTGCGATTATAGCATTATCAAAACAAACTTTCGACCAATGTACGTATTGCCTCATATATTTATTTACACCAATTGTTATCTCTATGTCTTTTCATACAGGCTATTTTCCCTCGTACGCAAGCTTGTATTTCTTCAACTTTTCTCATAAACTTATTATCCAGTGAAAATGATTTCTAATAACCTACTAAGTTTCATCGACGCGGGGCTTTTCGCTTTAGTTCTTTAGTTTCAGCTTTAGCTCCAAATTTTTATCGCTCCTTCTAATCCTCTTGTACAGAATCCTGTTCTATGCGTTAAAAGTTATGTAAATGAATATCTTAATCACTCATAGACGTATTTCGAAACTTGTATTCAATGTATTATAATAATATAATAAAGAGGCTTTTAGAATATTTGAGAATGAATTTTAGATATTCGGGTTAAACAGAAAAAGGTAGAATGAGAGGTAAAGGATAAATTAGAGACATAGTATGCTTGATAGGTTTGTAAAGATTTGCTATCAAAGCTTTAATTAAAAACATAAATATTATTATAAAATATTAAAATACAGATTTAATGCAAAGATAGAAAGAATGTTTAACCTTCAGTATTATTTGAGACGTCGAAAATGATATTTTTTATCTTTGTTATTTCAACATTACAGCATCAATTAAATGATTTCAAAGTAATAGAAATGAAAGATAAACACGTACAATAACTAGTTTATCGCTTAAAGATAAATTAATAGATTCGAGTGAAAAGGAGATAATAATTTCTAATAAGTTTCAGGTAAAGTTTGTGGATTCTGTATAAGGACGCATATAGTAATATATTATGTAAATGAAGAAGGCAGATATTTAGCGGGCGATAAGTCAGCCATTCATTAAATTTGTTTCTTCATCGCATCAAAGTTTCGTATTGGAGAATAATGAAAGTGCGATGTCGAATCGCGCTATCTTATCCAAGTGCATTACAAAACTACGCTAAATGTATTTAAAATGTCAGAGGTTACAATCGCAGTCGAACTTGGGAAACGCTCGCCCTGGCGGCGCATCTTTATCTCCCTTTTGCAGTTAAAAGAGAGCGCGGGGAAAGCAAGTATTGGCAAACGCGCTGCTCTCGCGGTTTACGCTCCGAAAATCCCGATAAGCGGCGGCGGCGGCGCAGCGCTCGAAAACGAGACGGAGAAAGCAGCCGTCATCCCCCGAGCAAACTCTCTCGGCGGCGGCGGCGGCGGCGGCGGCGCTTGTGCACACGCGGCCCCCGAGCTTGACTCGGAATTCACGCTCGTTAGATCGCGCCGAGAGGATCCACTCGTATCCCCCCGAGGAATTATAGCGCGATTATCCGCGCGTCGCGGCGCATAAAGTGGCGAGGGAGCGCGAGATCGGGATCTTATTCACACGGCGGGGCCTCAAATCATTTGAAAAAGCGGATTTCGCGCGAGTGCCCGAGAGGGAGACCGCGGCGCAATAACTCGGCCGTTGTGCCGAGCCGAGAGCGGCAACAGCGGCCGCTGCCGGCGACGAGCTATTGCTCAACCTTTTGAGCCTCGCCGTTGCGCCATGGAAATTTCGTTCGGAAACCATAAACCTTATTTATGCTCAACGCTATCTTATTTTAGGGTACGTGGCACTTTCTTTACCGCAAAAGTTAGAGCAAAAATTATGGCATTAGGGGCATTATATACAGTACGTGCACTGTATATCGCGCGCCCGCGCGCCGCCGCGTTTATGCCTTTGCGAAATTTCGCGGATTTTGACCTTTTTAGATGCCCGCGATATTTCCTTCTTCCTCCTTTCAGAATTTCGCATTTTATACAACCTAATAATTTATATACGCCGCGGCTCAAAAATACCATCTGTATACTTTCTCTGCACTATTTCACTGGGTGCTGCTCCCCGCACACTTGTAAATATTTTAAACTTCATTAGATCTGACGGTTGATTTGGGTTTTCGTATAAATATCTACCATTACGAATAATGCAATAAAAGTACAATAACGCGTGCAAGTGTTGGAAAGGAAAACGATAAAAGCAATTTATAAGCCAGTTAAAGTATCAAATTCCTCGCGAGATGGAAAGATTAAGTGAAATATTAAAAACTAAACTAGGACTGTAATTTCATTGGAAAGGGATAATAAAACGATATATAATAGTCCGAATATTGCGTAACTCTTCTTCCCCGTCAATCATGCCATCAAACTAATCGAATGATTCTTCCTCAGTTTGCAGGGACAATTTAGCGGCGATTACAAAAACCGAGGGCGCCAAAGTTTTGGCGACGAGGGTCCCAGGGCCGTTTGGCCGCCAGGGCGCGCCTCTAAAATCTAGTTTAAAAAGTTTGGCCGCGCGCTCGCGGCTCGGAAAGTTTAGCTGCTCGCCCTCGGCGGACGTATAACCGCGGGAGAAAAAGGAGCGCTCTCGTGGCGCGGGGGGCCGACTTTTACGCGGGCACATTTATCAGTGACAATTCCAGGCGATCCCCGAGCCGCTGCGCCGGCCCGCGATTGCGCCGTCCCGCGCGACTTATGATAGAGCCCGGGCCCATAAACGAGGCTACGTGTGTAGGTGCTGACGCGGGTGCTTTTGACGAGCTCGGCAAAGACAAGTAGAGTCTCCAGTGGCGGCGGAGGCTACATGCCAGCAGCTGCGCGCGCGCGCGGTGAAAGGTCCTGGCGGCGCGCGCTTTCGGCGCCATGTGAACCAGTCCGCGCTTGCATAATGCACCTGGTGCACGGGCAATTTATATATTAATACGTCGATTGCATCGGTGGCGGCGCGCCGCCAAGGGAGAATTCCAATTGCCCTGGGTGCGAGTGTCGGCCGAAAAGTTTATACGGTAGCGCGCGTGCCGCACGCGGCGAGCCGAGCGCGCCGCCGTCCGCCGCGCCGCAGAGATGCCATGCCGCGGGGGCCATTAAACTTGCCACGGCCTTTTCTTTCGATTCCTTAATGATGCGGATAATTATTTTTGATAGTGGAAGCGGTTCATTCCCCGAGATTTATCGCTGTATTGCCTGCAATTATATCACCGATAAATTGACGCTGGCGTACATTAATCTTGGATTTACCTACAGCTTTTTGTCTTTCTAACGATCCTATTGCGTATGCGCAGTGATTACTCTTTCCCGATGATTAAAAAGGACCTATCTGATCTCAATGTGTATTATTTTGGAAAATTTTGTAACCTGCTCGCTACCATGGGAACGAGTGGGTTCAGTCGGTTCCAACAACGCTAATATTGCGTACCTTTAGCAAAATCTTTCATGTTCCACTTCTTTACTCCATACGATATTGCTGATTCGAAATAGGATGTCCAATCAATGTGAAACGATAGCTATTCGTTATTATGGTCACGGCCAATAACCGTACAGGGAAGACCTCGGGGAAGACCTTGACTCGATATTTCCAATTATAGACGCGACTTTTTTACCTTACTCATCTCATCAGTGAAGAGTCCACGACAAAGAAATGCTTGAATCTGCCACTTTATTAATTGTTGCTTTGACGTGAAGTGATCACAACATGGTTATATTTAGTAAAGAGATTTATGCAAAATCAATTACAAATCTTTCCACCGTATACCCAATAAAAGTTAATGGAAATTTTTTTTAGCGTGGTAACCTACAGACGTGCTAAATCACAGAAATGATTAAACATTGTAGTAAATATTATTATTCCATGTATAAAATTTTAGTAAAAAAAGGAATAGTTTGAGAAAAATAATCAATATTTTTCTAGAAAGAATACATAATGAATTGCAGAGGATGACGCGGATGCTCCCAACTTATTACCCAGTATTACATACAGTTAGAGTTTTTTTGAGTCCATGTATAATGCACACGAGTGCGGGTTAGCCAACATGAGACACTTGCCAATATGTCGGATGGACGGTAGTACACTTGATAAACATGTAGATCTAGATGTAAAAAGTCTGCACGGGTTATAATAGGAAAGAAAGGGAAGGCGAGGTTGAGGAGCAAGTGGAGTAGAGGCAGGTGCTCGAGGAGAGACGAGTGAATCGGACAAACCGAAAGAGCTCGGCTAAGCCGAGCGGGTGAGAGCGGCCTGGGAGCGAGCGGCGGCGAGCGGCGAGCGGCGCGGCCTCCGCAGAAGCCCCCTTACCTACCTCGGCTCCCCGAGCGGCCCTCTGAGCGCCTCCGAAGCGCGGGTTCAAACGCTCGCCGCCTCGGTGGGGCCTTGGCACCTCTCGCGATCGGTCGCTCGCGGCACGCGAGAGCCGCGCACGTCCCGGGCCCCATACATAACAATCTCGGCGCATAATCGCGGGCGGTCAGAGAGCACAATGCGGCTCCCTCACTGGCAGCCGCCGGCAGCGGCCCTCGAGCCCTCGCTCGGCCTGCCTCTCGGCCCGCCTCGCCCGCCCCGGCCCCCTGTGTGCCGAGATGCGTGCGCGGCGCTTAGCCCCGGCTCGAATAAACGATTATGGCCTCGGATCGAACCGCGGAGCGCCTGTCAGCCGGGCTTCCAGGAAGAGCGACTCGCGAGCGCCCCGGAGAGAGAGGGCCGCGAGGACCGCTTGCCCATATTCGGAAGCGGTCGCACGATACATCGCGCGCGCGCGCGCGCCCGGAGCGCACCGAGCTGCACCAGATGACCCGAGCGCCCGTAGTTCCTGCACCGAATGGCCCCGGCCCGGTTCACGATCGCGCGCTAAGCGCCCGCTCCATCGGCCCGCGCGTCACTGCACCGGCGCGCCTCGATCCATTACCGACCTGCCGGCCCTTAGCGAGCCCACCGAGGAGCCCACGGCCCGCTACTCCGCCGGAGATTTTGGGAACGATCCTGTCCGACTGCTTTGTGCGCCTCGCGTGCTTCGCCCATACAAGATTATGCGCCGACTCAAGGGTATAAGCCCCCACCTCTCTTGATGGATACCAGAAATCCTCGAGCTATTTTTGAAAATAATCAACAAACCCTCGAGCCAACCGATCGCTCGCCTTGCTATCCATATTCTCTCCCAGGCAAACTTTATGAATAATCATCATTTTCATTGAAGTTACATTGAAACAAATGAATAGAAAAAGTCGATTTCTGAACGGAAAACAAAGTCTACGATTTGACACCAGCGCCATATTCTACAATACTAAGATTTTTTTTTGGGTAACTTTTCTCTCGAATTTTGGCCTACGTACCGCGGCCCATGTTACTGGGTCCGGAGTTTATCAAGCAATGTCGCGCGCACACGCGCGTGCGGTATATAAATTTTCATTGATCACCCGATCGGCTAGCGTTATTATTGTATACATATCGTGGCTCTGTTAAGCGGCGTTTTGTAGAGTTAGAGCTAGGATGTTGATTTTATAACGACCAACTCATGACGTTGTGCCAACTGTAACGGTGCAATGCTAGTCTTCTATTCGATAGCTGCCAGATAACAAAAGCGATAAGAGCTTGCGCGTCCCTACTCCGACGACTCACCCACTTAGCAACTAATCGAACTCGAAGCCTTTTTCAACTCTCCCTGCGAGTTCTCGGTGATATTCGGTATATTTGGATACGCGCCATTTCGTGTAGTCGACAATCGATATCGCGTCACATCAGAATTCTTAGAATTCTCTATTGAGTTGTAAATAGCTGCTTGACCTGTAGCGGCGAGGCAACAGTTCCTGGTAGCGAACAAAGTTCGCAATAGCTCCAATCATCCGCAGTCGCTCTCTGAGATCCAAGTGAGTGTATTATAATCATAAATTCGAGGATAAATTTCTATACGCTCATCAATGAAGTGACGATCCTTATTTGACTATGGATTGCGCCTGACGACTTAACGTCGTCCAGAAAATGAATCGATACAACCGAATTGAAAAATCGATTAGGCATTGGAACGAAATCAAACCTTACAACGAAGAGACCACTAATAATAGTTTCGTAGTATAAATAGTCAAATACGCTAGCTATAATCTAAGGGCTACAGGAACATATAAACGAACAACGTTAATTCGTTCCTCGGAGGATACTTGGCAGTTCAAGTCGATGTCTGCTCTCGACACCTGCACTCACGTAAGACAAGCCTGTTTCCTTCTAAACATCTTCGAACGCATCGAACCATCTATCGATTTGGTCATGTCGCAACTCCTCATCGAAACCATTGCTTTAACAAGTTAGATGAGAACATCATGGAGAATCACTGTCATTAAATGTATAAATGCGTGTAGTAGTCGATTTTACATATACAAATATAGATAGAATTATTTATTAATTAATTAATTTTTAATCTTATTTTAAATAAAGCATAGTCAACTTTATATTTAAGAACATATCAATTATTTATAATGCGTTTTAAATTACAGAATTGATCTGTTTACTCTAAGAATTCAATCAGATGATAAATTATTAAAATCCACTTGATTTTATGATTTAATTTGACTAATTTTATTAATTACTCTTTCCACACGAAAGCCAAACTATACGGTTGTCACAAGCATTTTTTTCTCGGCTAGAAGAAACGTCCTCGCGACCCTCGTCGCGACCAGTGGGCGATTGTCTTCCCAGGGTGGGTTACGATTTTTGGATAGCTTTGCTACATAAATTGTTACCTCGTTTATGGACTATCTCGACTTTCGGTAAAAGGATAGAGAATAGTGACAAGGGTCATCTTCTTGGGGGGCCAAGATTGTCCTTTTAACTTCGCAGACGCACGACCTGTTTTTAACGAGGTTTTTAATCCTATCGAAATTGCCAAATCACCAGCTTAACCTTCAAAAAGTGCTCTGTTCACTTAGATCAAAATTAAGAGAAGTATTTTTTACAGTTTACAAGTTGTGGCTCGTACTTATTTTTTGAGAAAAATTAATTTAATAGCAATTTAATAATTAATTTAATAACCGATCTCTGCGAAAATGTATTCAAAATAATTTAGTTCACGATTTAAATTTAATTGTTCTTCTCATTTATTTATTTTACCTTATTGAATAAAATAATAATAATTATGTTTGTCTCCTATTAACCACATATTATTGAGGAAATAATACTGATAAATGTAGAAAAATATATTTAATCAAGAAAATTGTTTAATATAGCGTTACGCATGAATATTAAGCTGCCCAGACGTGCAGCTGTGAAAACTAATGCTTTTTCCTGACAGGGAAGAAAGAGAGCAAGAGAGTGGACGGATGTGGCAGATATGCTCGACTTTTACAAGATTATTTGCCTATATACTCGATGTCAATGTTCTTTTAGATAAGTTTTATTCCATAATGTGAATAAAATGTACGATCAACGAATTCGTAATAATAAAACTAATTCTTTTTCGATAACCGCGTCAGTACATTTTTTCTTTAATTGAAATTATATGGTGACGGTCGTGTTTATTTGTTTACATTGTATAATAATATTTTAACATTATTTAATATTCAGTTAATACTATGATCAAATATTGCTTGATCAATACGTTGATAAAAAAATCTTAAAAAGTAAAAAAAACATTAGAATTATTTTTTGAAATGAAATTTCAAAATAATGTTATTAAATTTAGTTGTTTGAATCATGAGTAGATAAGAAAGTCTCGGTGAAAGTGTTGACAAAATGAAAAATCTAACATATAGAGTATTTTCGTAATGTATACTGTCAACACTACGAACACGTAAGATACACAACTGTATTGGTCGATAATAAATATAAAACACATTAATGTAAATATGTGCCGTGTATTAATTGACTTACAATTAATAGTAAGAGAAGAGTGAAATAGAAAATGACTTTTGTTTTTTAAGCAGATAAACAGTTGGGTAAACGGGATAGAATAGACAAAACGGGTTTGGTATAATGGGTAGATTCCTTCAAATTTTGTTTTAGGTCAAGTAATTCAATATTCAAATTTGAATTATACAATGCTTCATATTCAATTTAATTAACTAGTATATAATGATCCATTGAATATGATTTGAGATTTGTGATCATTATTGTCGTATAGACAGAGAAATGATGCAGAGAATTTGAAAAGCGTCATTTGATTAAAAGAGCTCGGTGATCGATTTTCGGAACTTGGTTTGAATCATGCGAACATTTCTTCGAAAGCCGCTCAATCGATAGTGGGGAAGAGGAAAAAAGTCTCGGAAGGAGGAGCAAAACATATGAGAGGAACGGGGCAGAAGGTAAACCATCGGTCATTTATATGCGCAGCAAGCGATCGTACGGGAGCATCGAGTAAGAATCGGATGATTCAGTAGCAGCGGCTGACAAGTTGCCCTGAAATTCGGCTGACGGCGCAATTGGCAGAGTGGACGATATTACAATCAGCGAGCCGAGCGGGAAAAAAAGGGGGGAGGGTCGGCTTCGGGCGCTCTCGCGAAATCGATATCTAAGCGAGGCCGGAAGCGATAAGTAGGCCGGCTCGTCTCCGGGGCAGGCTGCACAAGGAAGGGCGAGCTCCGCGAGCTCCGCGCGCTCCGCGGGCTCCGGGCGCGGGGGCAGGTGAAAATGGGGTCCGGTTGCCCGGGGACTCGTAGGTGCTCGCTCCGGCGAGGATGGAAGTGACGATCGGCTCGCGGCGGCGACGAGCCATATCCGGGACGCGGGGCCGCTCGGCCAATAAAATTAATCGTCCCGCTACGACGGCTGAATAATTTATGCCCGTGCGTGCAGCGGAGGAATCGGCGAGAATCGGCGCGCGCACTTTCACGATCCGGCGCGCGGTCCACGCTCGCGATCGATAAGCGCGAGCATGTTAATTAGGCGGAGGCGGCCGCCGCGGCCGGGCCTTTAAATTAATGGTCATCCCGGCGGCCGCCGCGCTCCTGAATTATTTAGCAGCGCGCTCGCGCCGCCGGGAAAGCGGATTAGGAGGCCGACGACACCGCGGCTAATGAGCCGCCCGCTCTATTATTTCGAGTATGCTAATCCGGCCGGCGATTAATCGGGGAAACCCGGCGAGCCGGCTATCGCCATTCTTCCGCGCTTAATTGCCCCCCGACAAATTGCCCTCACACTTGACGCGAGCGATCGCGCATTTTTAAAATCGAGGCCGAGCCGAGCACGCGATTCGGAGCCCCGCTGCGAGGGATTGCACTCGCTCGCTCTCGTGCCCCCCGCCCCCCCCCGCCCTGTCGGGGGCCGCGCGACCGCTTTTTCCCCGATCGTCTCGCGCGCCCGCGTCTTCGTATTTTTAGCGACTGGTCTAGACGAAATCCCGAATAACTAATTCAAACGGTCGCGAGAGGCGAGAAAGAGGGCCGCGGATCCCGCTTTCAATTGGTAATGAGGCAGACGCTGTCTGTGCCTGACTGTTTGAATCTTTAATTCCGATCGGTTTTTCATACCGAGGCGACTTACATCGCTGAATCATCGCTGGATAAGTGATCGACAGGTGCGGTTTCGGATTATTCCTCACAGAATTTATTAAAATCGGTTCACCATAGACTACCGCATATTCTGTCTTGATACACTTTCAATGTTGCTTTCTCAAAATGTTTCAATTCTATTTTCAACATCGATCTCAGTCGCTTGCATCAAAGGGTCAATTTAAAACGCTACTCTAGTTATTTACTTTATTTAAAATACAATAAGACCGTTTATTTACATGGACGAATGGTTCTGATACAGTGTTAAACAATGCTCTCGTGTAAAATGTATGGAAATTTACGACTTTATGAGGCAAAAATAGAGCGCACGACAAACAAACATCAGTTGACGCGCCGAGCCAGATTTGATTAACAACCAAACCTTTGGCAATGATTCGTTGGAAATTTTCTAAGCTACAGACGAGGCTGGACGAGTCACAGGATACGCATAAATTGATGCCAACTGACAGGGGACACACAGGGAATAAATTACAACATACGCATTCCGGCAGTATTGAATGCTCAATATTAGCGAGGAGATGGCCGAGGGAGAGGAGCGAGCGCGAGGCTCGCGGCTCCGTACACGCGATAACGGATGCGTGCGCGTGCCGAGGCCGCGGCTTTCTCGGTCCTCGCGAGGCCCGTCGTGAGCGGTTTTATCAGCGGGCGGCCATTTTGCAAGAGGACGCCTACCTCTCCGGCGCCCGGGCTCTTTGCTCAAGTTTCCGGGCAGCTTGAGAAACGCGAATTTCGTCCCGCTTATTTATAAAGCGCCGGGGCCGAGGCTCGGGCCCTTTCACTTGACTCTATTCCCCCGCGGCGGGTGATTCATATAGGCCGGGACAGGGCCGATAGAGCCGGCGAGATGCGCCTCGGTAACAGGAACGGCGCTACTGCACTCGCCGTCCCCGACAGAACCATCTCTCCCAGGGAAAATGCCCAACGCGGCCGAGCGCCCCGTGGCTTTTCCGAGGTGTGGCCGCACTGCCCAAGCCGATCGCCGACGAACAAGGAGGTTTTTGCGAGGCGGCCTCGCTAATGACGCTCTGCCAAGGTGCCGGGGAAAAGCAGCCTCGAGCGGGCCACGTGCGAGCGCGGGAAATTCGGCCGGGAGCGCGCGCAGCCTCCGGGGGCTCGGCGTCCAAGGGCCCATTAAGCCCGGCGGCGGCGGCTCGGCGGCGCCGCGGATCGCAAAAAGGGGCGTCGGCGCCTTCTTGTTTTCGATAAAAATGTTAATTCGCTAATAAAGATCTCGTTACGGGGCGCGTCGGCGAGCCGGGGCGCGCAGTAAATAACCGGGGGGCCGGGCGGCTCGGGCCGGCTCGGCCGGTCTCGGGCGGCCTCGGCCCGGCCGCGCCCCGGGGCCCGGGAGTTCGGCAGGTCCGCGCGCGCACGGTAGCTATTAAGCCCCGAGATTAGCGGCTAAGGAGCCCGCGGCCGGGGCCGCGGCAGCGTAAATCACGCGCCGAGCGACAAGCAATTATAATAACTATCCCGTGGCGGCCACCGCCTGCGCCGCGAGGACCGCCAACCTCGCGCCCCGGCATAAATATCGCGCGCGGGTCCAGATAGCTAATGAGCCGTGCGAAAACGAGCCGCGGAGCCGATCCCCGGCCCTGGCTCCTCCCCGGCTGCTCCCGGCCGCGACAAATCAGCCGCCAGTGACAACGCGCCCGAGCCCACCGAGCCTTTCTCTTCTGCGAGCCGCGCTCGCTCCTTTTCTCTCCTTTCCCGCGCCCCCGGCCCGCTGCGGCCGCGCCGATCCCCAGCCACCGGACTTGACTTCCTCCTGCCACCGACTACCTCCGGAGCTACCGCGCGGTCTCTTGCGAGGCGCAATCCGACACGTATCGCCCAAGCCGTCTTGATCTTCATTTGAAGCCGGATCCCCGCATAAATTCAAGCCGCACGGGCAAATAATCGTGTTTCGCTAATTTCCAGTTTATCCTTTCCGATTATTATTAATGCTGCGTCATTAGTGCGAAATATAAGCACCTAGCCACGATTACAAATCTAGCCTATGTAATACATTTTATGTAAATTCAACTTTCGCGCTGTAACGATGCCGATTTGAATTCAGCCCTCCGTAATCTTTAAGTTTTCCAATCAATTAACTTTGGCATATACGGAGCAGGGAAGGTACCGCGTTTGGCATTGCTTTCAAGTTCTGCAGACTATGGAACCCCACGTCCTGGTTTTTTAGTACTACGCCTATTTATATGTAATTTTTATCCCTTTCGCAAGGGTAAGAGTATATTGTGAAACATCGTATGGTCCGCCACCGACAGTCTAGTCTTATAAAACTAATTTAACCTACAAAAAATTTCCACCTTACTTTATAATTGTACTTCTTACGGGCGTAGAAAGATTTTACAGAAACGTCAGAGCATATAATTACGTATCTGAAAATGTGTTACTCTTTCATAAGATAATATATTGACGTTGTTTTTCAACAGTGGACGATTATGTATACTCAGCAGTATGAATCAACTAACTTATGGATTATTTGGTAAATTGTAAATAAATTCAAGAAGCGGGTGCAACGTACCAACACTAATTAATTATTAAAAATCTTTTCATTTATTGGGTTTTTCAATTTCGATCTGATTAAGAGCAATTTGTTGGTTCAGATCGTTACCCACACTTTCCTATACCTTCTTAAAAGTCCGCCTTATTACCACGTGCTACGACCTACGTGTGTAAACAACTTTCCCTTTTGATGTAATATTAATTGCTGCACTTTCGATCGTTCGTCTGCAGAAGTCACGGAAAGAACTTATAATAGCAATGACAATAACAAAGTAAATCGACCTGCATTAAACATTGAATCCCACTCTCGATCCCACTCTGAAATCATTTAATTTAGCTCTTGAGCATTTAAATGTTTGCTCTAGGCGTTAGCATCTCAAATTGTCCAGATAAATCATGATCCCAAAATATTAAAATAAGCTGCGTCGACTGCACGTTTGAAAATTCAAATGATTTTATTAACATATTTTCTCGTGTTCTCTACTGCATAATACGGCCAATTTCTATCCCAGTAATCACAATAAGACAATAACGTACACACACAAATCTGAGGCGCACTTGAAAAATCTAGCTTACAGATAGATAAACAATCGAGCCTCGGGAGTCGCATACATAATCAAACGAAATAAAATATTTAACGAGGTTTTAATCGAAAAAGTTGGATGTAATAGCCGGGCAGCAGCTGGGAGCTCGGGTGGGAGCGCGTGGACCGAAGGCACGGTTAAACTGGTTAGGGCCTCACGGGTTGGCTACTTCGAAAGAGGAGGATATGGCATTTTTCGCGGGCGGGCAGTGCAGGGTTCTTTGAAGGCAGACGAGTGGGGGAGCGGGACTGGGGAGATCCGGCGATAGGCCGAGCCCACGCGCTCGCAGCAAAATTAGAAAACGCGATATTTCGCGTGTCTATTTATAAACGGCTGGGCGCGCGAGCGCGAGCGAGCGGGCGAGCGCGTGAAAAGGATTTTCTCCTCTTCCCCTGGCCATTCTGTGAGAGCGCGGGTTTAATCTCCGCGCGAGTCCCTCTCGCGCGCTCGCGCTCTCAAATAATATTGGCGGTGTACGCGCGAGCGCGTGATGCTTTATGAAAATCATAAATCGCGAGGCACTTACGATTCCAATCGAAAGCGGCCTATCGAAGGCGCCGCCGCTCGCTCCTCGGACGCCGCCGCCGCCGTGGCGCAGTGCATGAATCATGCCCGCGCGCCAGTGCACGCGCGCACTTTTCACGCACACCTACGCGAGTGGGCTTATTATTAATCGCGGGGTCGCCGCTCGTACGCTCCGCTCGCTCGATTTCATCTTTTCTCATGCGGAGCCTGCGGGGCCGGAGGGACCGCCCGAGGGAGACCCGCTGCAGCCGCCAAGAGGCTCATCGGCCCGCTTATAGTGCGCGCGCCCAAGGGGACGCCCGCCCGAGCCAGTGCACTATACGGCAAATCCCCATAACCTTTTATCACTTATCTAATTAGCCGTTCCATTTAATTAGCGATCCGAGGGACAGAGGAGAAGCCGCGATACGACCTCCCATTTTAACGCACGATCCCCTAATTTATTTAGCGTGCTTTCCGGGCCGCGCACCGGCTACGCCACTCCCGGCTCGACTCCCGCCAGACCGAGCGGCCGTTAGCGCACTCCAAAGTCCAAGCTCAAAGATCACCGCCGCGCCCCGCTTTTTTGCTCCCTCGGCATCTGCTCTTGCAATTATATACGCTTGCGTTTATCCCTAGGCGCTTTATTCTGCAGCTCGAATAAAATCTGTAATTGATCGACCTTATCGTTAATGTACGACTAATAATTAATAATATCAATGTCAGACTACTGTAATGTCAATTAACTCTACTGTCATAATTTCATTTTAATTATGCATCAAATCCAATGTTTAATACCTTTTTCGAGACTCGATTAGAGATTCATCTGTTATGTTAAATATATTTTACGCATTATACTGCACTGATTGTATGTGAAGCGCGCGTCTCGTACCTGTAATCCTACATCGAGATCGTTGTGCATCAAAAATTTAGTTTCAACCTATGATCCTGTATATGCAGGATAATTTAACGAATCCTTATATTTAGACTTACATAATTACAACGTTGACTGATGAGCTAGGCGTTTGCGTTTTTGTGCAGGCTTAAGTACTTTTTATTAAGGTATGAATAGTGCATGCGTTGCCTATAGAGAAATAGCGTCTTGTTTTAATGGGAAAGTTTATACAGGGGATAAGCATTCGTTACTTATATGTGGTACGCCACTAATTGGTTTATACAAACTATTAATTGATACATCCAATCAGGGAGTCTTTCGAGTCGAGGCCGCTCAAAGCTCACCTCGCGTATTTGTTCAATTTATCGGCATTGCGTAATTATACACCTGCCGATATTTATCGCGTGCTCACTTATAAATAAATAAACACGGGGGGCGGTGGGGGCGTGGACGCGGACGCCTATCGAGCCGCGGACCGGGCGCATTCTTATTACTAAAACTCGAGGAGGCAGTGCGCGTATAATTTTAATCGGCGCGCGCGCCGCCGCGCGAGATAAGAAAAGGTACGCGGACGGCCGGCCGCTTCCAATTAGCCGTCCTCTTATTTACCCAAGCGGCGTAGTGGCCGAGCCGCGCGCGCCTCCCGTTATCTTCGTTCCGAATTTTTCCCCTCCCCGCGCGGGACGCGCCGGCCCACTTCCAGGAAAAGCCCAGCGCAAGCCTGCCATTATTTATACGTGCACGGTACCGCGGGGCTGCCCTCACGCTTACCTCGCTAGGCTCGGTGACGAACTTGCCGATCGTGATTACACGCAGCGTCACCTCCCTCGTCTTCTCCAGCTCCTCCGCCAAGCAGTAGAGGCCCTCGCTGACGAAGTACGGCTCCGGACAGGTCAACCTGCAACCAGAAGAGCGCCGGTGAGCTTCGTCCACATATTGCACATGCTGACGCCAGAAATTCATTGTGCAACGATTGCAAGCCCAATCACGACCTTGTGTCCGAACCGAAGCGATAAGCTTCGGTAAGCGTAAGAGAATAAAATAAAAGTCAATGTTAATAGTTATGGAGAAAACGTTCAATCCTTGGTTTAATCGTGAACTTGTGGACGAATTGGCGGGCGAAAAATCCAGCGAAAAATTACTCTCTCTATATATAAGGATATGTTGGGTCATTGGGTGAACAATTTTTGAGGGATTCAACGATATTAAACAAAATTCCATTGGCTTTTGATTCTCCTTTTGTTTATCTTTCGCTTTTTCCACATCGAATTTATATCTCGACTCATTTTTATACATTTGTTTCTCTTTCGCTTGAAAAATATTTGCTTTTTAAAAGATGTTTATTTGACGCGTAGCCATGGATCCCCTTGTAATGTTTACAAAAACTAAAGCCAGAAAAACATTCGCAGTATCGCGGTAGTACGATATTTGTTTTAACAAAATACAAAGTATTTGGTTAATCGGTCGCACGTCGCATAATTATAAGCCAATGGAATCTGCGTGCAGCGGTGAAGTTCCGTCGCCGCCTCGGTCGCCGCTTATCGGAAGAGAGAGCCGAGCCGCAGGAGAGAAAAAATTATTTATGATGCGCGGAACCGCACTGCAGCTAGGATTGTCAAAGAGTCGAGCAGAAAAGCGTGACGGGAGTCCGACTGAAATCAGTCTCTTGCTTTCGTCGGAAGTCGATTTATCGCCCAGCGACAGCGGCTGGACGATAGGGAAATCGTGGCGCGGTAGAACAAAGTCCGACGAAAACAGTCAACGGAAGTGCAGTGCAAAGCTTCGCCATTTCTTGACTAAAGAACAATAATTATCTAAGATATACCTGTCTTTGTAATAGAATATAGAACATTATCCCGAGCATTATACATCTTTTCGTTAATAATTCTTTTTACACTAAAAGTGATGACTTGCTTCATTCTGAGTAGAAATATTCACATTATTGGTATAATGATGTATTTTTTATTGAGACAGATGTTAACCAACCCAAAATATTTGAATATTATTCCAAATAGTTTATTAGATTTATCTAAAGAAATAATTTGGAAACAACAATTATATATGTTGATTGTTTGTCATTATAGAAGATGACAGAGGGCGTTAACGTATGTGACCAAATAATGCATGAGTGATGTAACAATCGATTATTATGTCAGTTATTTTTATTGCACATATTATTTAGTAATTATTTCAAGTATTGAAAGTAGAAAAATTCAGTTATTAATCCAAGAAATAATCTCTGAAATATGGAAAAAAATAATTGATTATTTTATGACAACATTTATGTTTAAATGATACCTATTATTCCACGTTGAATAACTAACGTTTATGGTAGTTTTCATTCAGATGTTAAGATTTTTTAACTTTCTTAAAACAATAATATGTAGAATAGGGTATTATATTTAAAAAATTTACTGTAAACTTCATTTCAGAAAACTTCTATTGATGTACATTATTTATTTAAAAATACTTAAATTATATATTTACTTATATTTCAGAGAAATTTACAACTTTTCTTCGAGAACTCTTTCAGTGCCAAATAAACCGAGCATTTTTGTTCTTATTTTGTGCGTTGCACATCTAATACTAGAAGAACATTTGTCATTCATAGCTGACTCGATGAACGGTAGATACGAAGCAACCTTAGTATAGATCGCCGCCTTCAGATATTCGTTGCAATCTGTAGCAGCAATAGATAGAACACCGATTATAGTAGCATCAGATCCATTTTCGTTCAACACTAATGGGCCTCCGTCATCACCCTACATGATTATAAAAATAAACCTTAATTATTTCATAATATTTAATAAAAAATATCTTTTATATTAAAACAATTTAATTAATATCTAGTTTACTTATTAATTATTTAAACCTTCTTTTAAATTTCTTTCAAAACTTATATTATGTAATTTTGATTCTTTAAATTTAATGTAAAGATATGATAGACTTACTTCACAAACTCCTTTGGGATTTATTTTACTATCCTGTTGCATTTGAACACAAAGTTGCTGAGAATTAAGATATTGATTGTACATTGATTCACACTTGTTATTGGAAAGAACTGTAGTTACGCCAAATTTCAAATTTGTATTCGCTTGGAATACAAACACCTCTGAAGGGCCGGTTTTGAGTGAAGCATCATAACCGTAACCGCTAATAATTGGATGCATATTGGAATATAACATTGATTCAGCACTTTGTTGAGGTAAATTTGCTATTCCCAGTGCTGACTTCTCATTATTTTTTAATTCAGTTTCTAACTATAATACACGAATCAATATAAAAAAATACAAAAATGATATTAAATAAACTTTAAAACTACATATAATTATTTCTTTAACGATTATTATGTAAAATTAAGAAAAATTACGTAATATTATGTAAAACAAAAAAAATTAAATATTCGATTTGTCCATGAACAAACTCGGAATTCATAGTTTTTTAAATAAAAATACAAACTGATAGTACAGTATTTATATCACAGAATGATTAAGAATATATTCCCACTAAAGGATTTTTGTACTACTTTAATTTAATGTCGCTAATAAAAAGTTTAGTTTAAATTTAAAAAAAAATTTAATTTGTTAAAAATTAATTTACCTTTAATACAATAATATCTCCAACTATGTTTTCAATTTTTTCAATATCAGCCTTAAAAGATTTTGGTGCATATACAGTTTCAACATTTACTTCCACGCCACCAGTAGGAATTTTTAACGGAATTTTACTATTAATTCCAATATCTAAAGCTCCATATAGAACTGAGAGATCATAACTTTTAAACTTATTATCTTTGCCTATAACACAGTGGGCAGCTGATAGTGCATATCGGCTATTAACGATAGCTGCACCACAAATGTGTACCTTCTTCGAACGAAGTGACAACTGATATTTGATTTGATCAATTTTAGCGTTTTCTCCACCAACTATTCCCTCAGCGATACCTGATTACAAATTTTATTAACTCAAATAAAGAAAGATCGATATCTAAAATTCCCCATTAAAGAAACGTTATAATTATAAAAAATTCTTACCTATTATAAAAAAAAGAATGTACTGTACACTTAAAAAGTTTAATATTAGCTTATAGTAATTCATTTTCAATTCGACGTAAAAATACAGTTTTAAGATCTTTTTAATTTCCAATGATTGATATAAATCCTTAAACTATTTATAGTCTTCGGTCTCAAGCCATTATAAGCATTATATAAAATAATATTAATTATTCATGTTAGATAGTGACTAATCTATGAATATATGATATATGTATCAAAAACGGCGTCATATTTAAATAATACTTCCCTATTAAAACAAAACTATTATACTTGCACAATTGAGTATATTTCCTCCTATTGCGATTTTTAGAAATAAAGCAGTTTGTTATATATGTTGTTTGTTTTAAGACATTGCTTAGCATTGTTGCACGATTAGTTAAGTTAGATACTTAAGTTACACGATTGTGATACGTACTAAAGAAATTCGAATAACAATAAAGTTGTTGGATTTCATTGCTTTCTGCTGTGATTTCGTCATCTAATATCACGTTTTCAATGTATAATGCAAAAATTTCGGCAAAAATGTTCAGTTTATGTAACGCAAGTCATTCATAAATCTTAATTGATTGTCAAAGCCTTTTTCAACATGTGTTAGATTACTTGACTAAATTTAAAGGTAATAAATATAATTTTTTATTTATAAATTAAAATTTTTTCATTTTTTACCCCATATTCTATAATTCTTTTTATTTAAACAAGATAAGGCATATTCAAAAAAACTGAGTTCAAGTTTGTTCGAAATTTATATTTATTTAATTTTTAAATAATGGATTTCAATTTTATTCTTGAAATGCATTGTAAAACTAATATGATAGAATTTGTATAAATTACTCGACACTAGCTATGATACAGTTTAATTTACCTATGTACATGTAGATTTACACAGTAAGCCTACATATTTGTAAACAGGTTTTATTCAACGTCATATTTTAATAAATAATTGGAAAATTACCAAAATAACAGTACGATTCATAAAGGTATTAAATAGTCAAGAAAAATGAATAGATAAAGTAAGCATACATAATACAAAAAAAATTCGAGCTATTATTGAAATCATACATTTTTAACGTTAGTTGCATCCCCTAATCACTAATATTCATTATGTATAAAGTGAAAAATCCACCAGTTATTGTACATTTAAATCCTCGCATACTACATCAAATATATTACACGATTTTTAGCAAGAAAATTTCTATTAATTTCTTTTGACACAAAATAAAAATTTAAATTTTGTCTAAAATTAAATTAAATATAAATCAAAGAATATTTCAATTTTTTAGACATTTTAAATTCTAAAATATTTTAAACTAGTTTCTTAAAGTAAAAAATTAAAAACTTGTCATGAAGAATTTATAATAAGCTTTTTTAAAACTTCAAATGAACTTCAAACTTTGAATTTCTGTACAAAACCTAATTTCTTTGCACTGAAAACTTCATACGACGTCAAATCTTCTGTTAAACAAAGTTAGATTAATTGTTGTAGATTTCTCTTTATCTCGATCAATAATTCTTTACATATATTATAATTATATTAATTAATTTTATATTCTTTTAGTAACATTTTACAATATTAATCGTTTATACAACTTAAATATTTCTGAAACGTTAATTTATATTATTTTTGATGTTTTTACAGATTTACTTAATTTATTTAACAGGAACTATACATTTCAAATTTTTAATATAAAAAAATCAGGATTAAAAAGTCTACCACCCTTGGATTTAGAATAATTAACTCATAATCTATATCAATATCAATATCAATCTATACTAATATATAATATCAATTAAAAATTAAAGATGTTTAAGAAAACTAAACACACTGAGAACAATTTATACTGATAATAATGCAGTGTAATAAATTATAAAAATAATCTTAATTATTCACGACTGTATTTGCTATTTATTGTTATGACGTAGGTGTTGACATAAAATACATTTTTAATAATTTAAAGCATTATAAATATTTATTAGTTATCTAACAATATGAATTTCTACTGAGGTCAAATAAATTATTACATTTTCAAACTATTACTCATGTTCTATGTGTTTAGAAATAAGAGAGACGAAAGAGTTTACGGGGTTTCATCCTACCTAATGTACCATTATATTCTACCACTCACATCGAGAAAATTGGCCTTCTCTTAATTTAGTCTACCTGTATGGAGAACTGTATAATTTTTTCGAACAAGATCATTCGCACACGAGGGTAAAAAAGCGAAGGGCAAAGCAATCCTCGGGTGAATGACGGCAGCCCCACAAGCAGTAAATGAATTTCGTGTTATTAAATTGCGAGCAGCTTTTATCGTCAAAAAGCTGCCAAGGCTTTTCGATACGTTCTCGGACCAACTAGCGCGCACTAAGGGCGCATTTTTAAGCTTTATTGGGGTCGTTTTATGGGTTGACAATCCTCCAGCGGCGCGCGAGCCGTCCGCTCCTCCGCTTGCCGCTCTCCCGCCAAACGAAAAAAGCCCGTACTTTTTGCCGAATCTCGAAAGTTGGCTATCAGAAAGGTTGGTCGCGGATACGAGGGAGACGCGGAGAATGAGGGACGCGGGGACGAGGGGACGAGGACAGAAGGGGCAGAAGGGGCGGATGGGTGGGCAGGGGGGGGAGGGACGGCGGGCAAAGGTGCCGCGACGTCATAAAACGAGCTACGCGCGTGCTCTCGCTGTCTCGCTCGCTCTCGCGGCGGATCTAATGATGGTCGTAAAATCGAAAAGGTTAAGAATAAATACGTAAATCACCGATGCTAATTAGCCAGCGTCGCAAGGACTTTCGTACGGACGGTCCGAACTGGTTTACAGCCACCATGGGCCTCGCGCACGTACCGACCTGCACATATGTACATATGCATACGCGCAACTGAATACTTATTTATACAGATGTCCATTAGCGCATTCTCCTTTAAATAGGAATCCACTGCACGGAAAAGTTGAAACAAATATTTTGGAATATAAGAAAAATACATTTTACTATATAGTTTTAGACAGTACCGTAAGGCGTATTTGCCCCGTATTCAATGTCGTTGTATTCAATTCATTGTGTCGCAGTATTTGCAGGCAATATAACTGAAACAATTGGCCCTTAGTCAATGTATCGTGTAGACGATTCCAAAAACTGTCATTATTGATTACGATAATAATGTAACTACACAAAATTATAATAGCATGCTGTTGACAAATATGAAGCATGGAAGAATTGGTATAAGCTATTGAAAAGATATTGGTTACGATCAAAAGGTACGGCAGATGTGAATCTATGAAAAAATGATTCGGTGTCAGAGTAATTTGCTACAAACGTATAAGGATTTCCTAATAACCTGAACATTCAAATTAGAATCAGTATTAATATGTTTTTAATATACATTTTTGTTGCCATAAGCAGTTGCACAAACTATGTAAATTTTCTCTCCGATTCGAGGTATACCCACGTAACTATTAATTTACCTTTAACTGCAGCGCAATAAATTGCACGCCAGATTACCACACGAAGACTTCAAGCAAGTTGAAAAGAAAAGTAAAGGAAAAGACTAAATAGGTATCAACGGTTCCGTATTTTTCAGCGATATGCAACTATGTCCGCGTATAAATGAGCTCATTCCGCGTATTCATAATTCCACGTGTAAAAGTCGAAGCTACATATTAATTATGATGGCAAAAATAAGTAAAATAAGTCGGACGCGTGCACTGGTTCATTGCGAAAAAGCAATTTCTTCGCATTGATCAGTCGGAACGTGACAGTTGATAAATTAGCGAGTTGCAATACTCCTACGAGATTTCTGCTGTCGCTAGGACTAATAGGCTAGGCTAGGCTTGGGAACGTACGATTTTATTATCGAATTAATCGAACACGAGCGTCTAGGGCCTGGGTATCGATGGCTGGCGCGGGGGGGAGGGGGGTGAACCGGCGCGGCGCGTCCGTGGCAGCGCGAGCAGAGAAGGCGCGACGAGGCGGCGCGCGGCCCGGTTGGCTGGGAAAGTGGGGGCCCCGGCGAGGGCCGGCCGAGCCCTGGGTGATTGACGCCCCTAAAACGCGACTCGTCCCCCGCCTCTGCCCCCGCGCGCGACAAGTTTTTCGCGCGGGCCTCCCGGGCGCTGGAGTCCTGGTCGCGCGAGCGCGGCCCAACTGGTTCTTGCCGCCGTACTTGGACTCGCGGCTAACTGACCGTGGCGAATAAGAATTCTATTCGCTTCACTGAAAGCCTCTCGGCGCGCGGCTTCCTCGAAGCCCGCGGGCCCGCGTCGCGGCCGCCGGGCGAATATACGCCTTTAAGGCGGAGAAATTCCGCGGAATCGATCCCGAGCGCGCTTCCGCGCAGGTGGAAAAGAAAGCGCGCCTAGACCTGCCTCGCGCCAGGTGAGAGGGAGCGAAATCTTCCCTCGCGTGCTCGCGCCAACGGCCCAGACCCTTTTTTGCGCCTTTTGTCGGCGAGGAGCCGGCGAGCCGGCCGCCGAGCCAGCCGAGGCCTTTTCTAACCGGGGAGCGCCGGTTGCGGAAAAGTTTGATTAGTTGCCGCGAGCGCGTGCATGTAACAACGGCCCCGCGGATCGCCTGGCGCGCGCGCCGATCGATCCCTACCAAGCGCCGGCTAAACGGACTGTCCGCCGACTGGGCTTTGAGGCGGCCCATTAACGCGTCTGCCCGCGCTCTGCCCGCCTGTCGGCCCCCAAGATCCCCCGACTCCCCCGGCTACTCCAATCGCCAAGTAGCATTATGACCAATTTCAAGCGAAAAAACCTTTCCTATGTATGGATTGATGTAAAAGCAATGTATACGGATAACTTTCTCCCTCGTAAAGCATGCCTAGTGCATACCGACGTTTATGGCTTCGTATCAGCGGTAATTGCTTGGTGTAAGCATTATTGCCAAGGGTGCCAGAAGATGCAAAAACCTGTTTATGAGAGATCTACTCGCAGAAAGCATCTTAGAGGATCCAGGTACATGAGCCTCCAAAGGGATTTTGCATAAGCGCAATATCAGCGAAGATAATAATTAGCATGGTATTCATAGCTTTGAATAAGCTAGGAGAGGTTCTGCATAATTTGTTTCATTCCTTAGGATTAAAAGACACGTGTCAAAATTTAATTAAATTCCCTTCCGTTGCTCAAGGGGTGAGCTGCCCCTTACCTCAAGCGAGTTAAAGTTTAAATAATTTTTTCAAGCAAAGCTGAAATTCAAGTGCATAACTAAAAGATCAAATTTTTTATACTAATACTACAGGATAAGCCGCGGATTCTAGTTTATATGTAAACTATAGGTGTAAAAAATCTAATAATGGCAATTGACCATGAAAAAAATTTGGGTGACATGCAAGCTCCATGTGATGGGCGCGTCCATTTTTCCAAGATAATGGCTTTGTGGCTCTTGCTGACTGTCCTCTGGGGGACCACTGGTCCGCGGAGGCACAGGCAGTCATGGCGCTGCTTCCAGCGCGATAAAAGCTCAAGAAAAGACTTCGATTGATCCGTTAGGTAAAAGGGGACAGAGGCGGGCGAGGGGTACTCGGGTCGCCACTTAAAAGCCCGGCTTCACGCGAAGGACGCACGCGATGGCCATTGCCACCTGTAATGAAATCAATTTGGCAAATGGACGGGCGACGGGACAGGCGTCGAAAAGCCCGGCAGAAAAAGCGAGGCCGGGTGGGTCGCGCGACCGCACCCTCGCGACACCCGATGACTCGCTCGAGCTGTATGTGTAGTGTGCGCGCGCGGGGCGCCCAAAAAAAAAACGATAGCTGGGAGCTGCTGCCCGGGAAAAAGCACCCGTGTACATTCCGCTCTGTCGCGTTTCGGCAGAGTGCCGTTGGTTGAAAGAGCCGGATCCAATGCGACTGGCCGACAAAGTTGATACGTCACTCAGGCCGCTCCTTTGCCGGTTCTATGGGACGGGCAGGTGTCCTCGTCGCGGTCGAGCTTCGTTTTTTGGCTTGTTAGTCGGCTCTTCTCGATCGCTCGGTCACGTCAATCAAATTAGTTTGACGGAATCTAGCAATCCAAAAGGGTGATAGGTTATTTTCTCAGTTATTTGTTATAAGCATAAGCTGATGTGCTTTTTTGTAAAAGGTCGACATTGGTGATGGTGATCACAATGGTATGATTTTGCGCGCACCGTTTAGATATAGTTTTCAGTTTTACAATATTGTGTCGGATTAAAGAAGAGTTTCAAAGCAAGAGCAGTGCGTTAGTGCCACGCTTTCTGAAAGACTCACTATAGCAAACAAGAACATGATATTGGAGTCAAGATCTTCAGATCATAACAATGAATAGATAAGTAGTTTCCTTTTAAGGTATCTAAGGTAGGATGTGTTTGTGAAAGCTTTAAGGACGAATCCAGTAGACAATATTGGTATAAAATGCAATAGGTAGTGAATATAACATAATTGAATGAATATTCATAGTTTGAATATCGAAATTTTGAAGCTCGTTTTGAAGCAATTCAATTTCGGAAATGTAAATAAGCGCGTTAGTAGGAGTTCCAAGAATTTTTATTGCGAGTAATAAGAAAAAGTAGCTTTGCGAGATGGTGCGAGTGCGTACAGATGAAAACAAAGAATGTAATTTAGTGTAATCTTTGAAGTAGTCATAATAGATAGTGTACAAAAATAGACAAAACACTGAAATATCATTATATAATGATGATAGATAGGGTGAAAGATCGGGTACAAATTATCCAAATTTAGTATTAGTAATATCATGAATATTTTTACTTTTTTATTCACGCTTTAAAAACTACAGTCATTAACCAAACAAATCAGATTTAATTGTTGTAACTGAATAAAGATTATTCGACCTGTACACATTATTTGAAATTATATTAAGTATCTGAATTGAATCTGATCGAATTTAATCTAATTTATGTTTTTTTCATAGTCATGATTTTATGATTATTATTTTTGTATATGGATTAGCTGAACTATGATGCTCGATATAAATTTAATACGTTATATTTACATGTACATTAAAATTAAAATTCTAAGGCGATTATCGTAAAAGACGGAGCCTAAAAGTAAATGTTTTTGATAGCTGTGAAATGGGTGATTTTGAAGCAGGGATAGTTAAAGTACAAGTAGCAAGTAAACTTTTTCGTATACATGTATGCAAGTGGTGAGCGAGGTCCAGTAAAAGTTGAGAAATGTTTATAATTTATCGATATTTTTGTTTCTTTCTTGGAGGCCGATTGCACATTAAAATTATAAAACGAACAGAAATTAAGATGGTGTGTCGAGCGTCTGGGAATGGCGAATAAAAATGAACGGTTCGATTAAGCTTAAAGCGTAATTCGCGCATAAACTGCATGATCGTAAAACTCGCCTGTATATTTATAAATTGGCAATGTATCCGTAAAAGCCTGTATATTATTGAACATTCTACAAAATTAGCTGCAAAAACCAGGGACAGCAAACATTGACGAATATTTAACATCAAAGCATTTAACCCGAGAAAAAGTGTTACGAATGGGATTCGTACATCATTTCATATCGTACCTTTTAAATTGTAAAATTACTCGGTAACGTGAACAAATTTCGTTGCTTACATGTTATGTTTATCACGCGTTTGGAAAAGCCCATTAGAATCTTGCCTCGTTCACCTAATGATCTACGCCTATGGATATAAACGTGCCCCGCAGGGCACATCGGTCGCGGGGCAACGGAGCGATTGCTGCAGAGGGAGTTGGATCGGGCGGGCCAAGGACGAATCGCGGGACGAGCTCGTGAGGAGAGACCGACGCGCCACACGCGGCGGCGGCAGTGGGCGAGGTCGCCGTGCCGAGCACCTCAACTCATTAACCGTCCCCGCGGAGGTTATCCCTGCGAGGCTCGCGCCTCCCGGTTATGCAACATCTTCGCCGAACAGTGGGGCAGAGCCAGCGGAACGGGTCTACCAGCTGCCCGGTGACTCGGCCAGCCAACACGAGGTGTCCTTTACCCGGTGCCAGGCGCTCCGAGCGCAGCCGGGGCAAAATCACTGGGCTTCGGCGGACTCCCACGGCTTGCTCGCAAAAGCTCCGTGAAAGGTGCGTTTGATATTCGCCGGGGACGATTATGAGCAACGTAATAGATCGTTGCGCATTTTACGCGGTGCGCTCGTGACGTTGAATGTTTTCTATACGAATCCTAGCGAGATTTATGGCATTGCATAGTATAGTAAAGTGTTTTGTACCGTGTTTACGACACGCGGGCATCGTTCAAAAAAATCTAATTATTATCGATGCGATATCTACGTGAGGTCGAGACGAACGAATGTGAGAGCGAGCAGATATGTGCAGTTCGATTGGAGAAGGCAATCGTGGCAAAAACGAAAAGTTTTGGGTTACGTTCGCGAACATACTGAATTGTGATTTTATTGATTATTTATATGTTAACAAATTTTTTGCTTTCTTTACAGTAATAGAGCTTGAATTACTCGTTCAGATTTCAACCAAACAACTTTTATTAAATGAAGCATCTGTTGATTTTTTGAATCAGTAAAAATTAAAAAAAAGATACATTCTTCAAGTGGCCTAAGAATTATATATACTAAGAAATAATGCAGTATAGAATCGGAGAAATTACAAACAAAGACATGGCAGAAGATTTCTCTAAGACTAACAAAGACGATACTCGTCTTTGAGGTGCCTTAAAAGAGGCAAATTAATTTTCTATTTCAAATTATTAATTAAAGTGAGTTTTCGAAGGTTCTCATTGTATGAGGTACAGATTAATTTATTTTGTTCTCGAATAAATTTGTCAGCACGGGCGGTTTATCTACGAGGGTCAATACGCATGAATAAAATGACAGTAGTGCAGGTGCATCCATTATTCCCCATCCGCTGAATAAGAAGCAGGCAATGAAATTTGGCAGGAAAGAAGATGTACGCGCGAGCACTTGGAATCCCATTTGGACGAACGGCCCTCGTAATTCGCTGCGGGGCGGTCGTCGCGGCCGTCCGGGCAGAGGCGACATCCGCGGCGCTCACCCATTCCTCAAGGGGGAGAGGCGCGCTTAAAAACTAACGATTCCTATACGTTTCGAGTGTCGTGGAAAGAATGCGCGTTCCGCCCCCCCGCGGCGGCTAAATTGCGCCTTTGTCTCGCGGGGGGTTGATAAAGGGGCCGGCCGTGAGCCCCGAGCCCGAGGAGGAGCCGTGAAAAACGCCTCGTCATTTTTCGAGGAAAGCCCGCGGAGCCGGCCATCCGTCTGGATAAAGGGACGCGCTGCGGGGGCCGGGCCGCGGGGATGCTGCGGGCGCGCGCCTCCCGGGAGGGCCACGGCCAATTCGTACGGGACTCGTCGCGGGGGAGGATCCGCTTGCCCCGCAGGGCGTCCGCCGGGGGCCGCGGTTCCGCCGACTGGCCGGGACGTCGGCCCGGTGACATCGTCAGGTGCGAGTCGGGCCCGCGCTTTCTCCGCGGCTACGATTAGCGGGGTACCGTGGCCGGACGGGGGCTTCCGCGCCGGGGGGAGGGAGGGCAGGTGCGATTTTTCAGGGCCCGAGCTAGCGCCTGGCGGGCCCGCACTCTTCCCCGGCTTAAGTGGGTAAGCCGAGGGTAAGCTTTACTGCCGGCGAGTTGACCGCTCGCGCCTCCGTAATCACTGGCCGCGCGGCCTCCTCTTCCTGCACCCGGCGACCGAGCGGCACCGACGGCTAGACGGGAAGACGCGACTTTGCTTTTCCACCTTTCCGCCTTTGAATCTCCTATCTGCGGACAGGCTGCTAGAAAGTACTTGCCGAGCGATCCGCACTTGTGCGTTTCACCGATGCCCTCGCGCGCGTCTCGTCGCAACTTTTTGTCAGCGACGCGCTCTCGTCCTGCCGGAAGCCCGCGGTCTATTGCCTACGCTTTTACCCGGCGAATTGCCCGAGTTTTGCTTTCGGGCTCGCTTGTCTCGTAGTCCGTGGTGTGTATGCGCAATTTAAAACCACGAGGGATTATTAAGGCGCTTCTTTTACGTAAGAGAAGCTGTTAGCTCACTTTTTTCGTTGGTGAATTTATTTTTAAATCTCTTCCTCATTCGAATCAGGTTCCAAGCGAATAAAATCCATTTAACGTAAAAGGCTATAAAGTTTGTATTAAGAACCAGTTTAAAACCCATTCAAAACTATCAGCCAGCATAACTTGATAATAGAAATTGTTACAGAATTAGCATAAGTGTCGTGAAGCCGGTTTGGCATTTCACCTATACTCGTTCCATCTGATCCTAGCGATCCTGTCGAAAGATGTGCATGGCGGTTACAGTTATAAACAAATGTGATATATCTTATCAATATGTTATCAAAACTCGGAGGCAGTACGTAACAACTTCCACATCTGTATACGCTAGGTCAAGCTATCGTATATAAACTACACACAACATAGTACGGTTAGATTGATCATTATTTTTATGTAGTTAACCATCGTTCCAATTGATATGTGCATTTCTAACTTGCATTTATTTATTACCGATCGAGAAGCTTTACAGCTTATTAATAGTAGACAGTAGAGTTTCGTCTTACTAGCCCTAAGATTTATTATTTAAGTACTCCATGTTCAGGGTAAACGTTCAGAAAGTGATAAATTCGGAAAGTTTAATTATCTTGAAATTGTCCTAACGGGATTTCTATTAATGCTCGATCAAACTACCTTAGTTTTTTGTATAACGAAGTTTGGGCAAAGCCGAGCAGCGTGCGTAATGCCCCAAAATCGCAGAGGTACCGCGGCTCCCTCGTAGAAAAAAGTTGAGACAGTTTTTTCTATATTATACCACCCCGAGGAACGGCTAACGAATCGCGAAATCATAAAATAAATTACTGCAAAGTTTGAGAGGCGCGTATTGCGCGCAGATGATTTCATAATTTCGGCGGAGGCGATTTTTAGCCTGGCCGTATACGCGAATTAGGAAAGCTCGCCGGCTTCGCTGCACGCGTCACCCGCAGGATGAGATATGGGACGCGCGTGGCTCATCAATCTGTCGGCTAGTCTCTGCATCGCGATCCGAAAAAAGAGCGGGGACGGAGGGAGGAAAAATAAAATAAAATTACTCCCCCCACCGCCGGCTCGCTCCGGTATTTTCGTTCCGGGGGACCAGGAAGGGGGGACGTTTTTTGTCGCTCGGCCGATGCACACAGACGCGCGCGCGCGCGCACGCGGCTAGGGAGAGGGTCATTAACAATATTTAAATGCGAAAGACGCCCGAGGCATGACACGCCATCGACTAACGAGAAGCCGCGAAAGAGTTACGATGTCGTTGTCGCGCTCGTCTCACCCCGTCCTATTTGCGTTTACGATATCGCGAGAGGATCGAGCCAACGGGCGAACGACGGCGCTACACTAGCAATCGAGTGTGTATACAACTCGCGACACTCCACCGCCGGAGCAACAATCAATACAAGCGAGCAATCGCCCGCTCTCCCGTGCTTCTCTGCCCGAGCACCGCAGTTACCGTAGAAGTAGTGACTCGCAATTATACCCTCGGATGCAACATTGCGATATTGCCTAGCCGTGCTCGACCCTCTCAGCGACCATTACACCAGAACGCGATTCGATTATTTCCAAAGTATATCACAACTGAAATGCATGTACGATCTGTGCCAAGGACAAGTCGGGAAAGGGGAGTAGCAGATAAGCTTCTTATGGAAATGGTCTTCCTATCACTGCATTCGCACGCGCAGTGCAAATGTCACTTTCGCGCAATCAGCCTATCGTTGTGCTCGTTGAAATTCGCGGAATTACTAAAACGTGCGTGGCGACCCAATTGCGCGGGGATGCAGCAGCGGCCAACTCACGCCAAGTAGTGCGCGATCTACAGCGCGGCTCCTGGTCGACCTTCCCAAAGCACGAAGACGACGGGGTCGTGTCCGCCCCGCGGGGCAACGGCTACGAGGACACAGGCTCGACCGCGCGAGGCTGCTCACTCTGGTCCGGGCGGCTGTCCTTTCCCCGGCTCTATCCCCTCGCCACCTGCACGACCGGATCCGGCTCTCGCTCAGTTTCGCCGAACGTTAGACGCGTCTACCGCCTACACAGCGCACATAGACGCTAATTCCCAAACGCTTCCGTACATACATGTAAACAGATGACAGTCAATACACAAGTAGTCAATTCCCCGAATAGCAGATGCGATTAACAAGGCGACAATTGAAGGCTGGCGTATTCGCTACAGTGTAATTCATATAAATGAATTTAGTAGATTTGTTATGCATTATTCTGCAGCTTTTATTCTCAAGGAGAAAGTTTCATTTCACGTCAATTGGAATTTAAACTTAAGGATTTTTTATAGTGATATAACATGATCGTTCTAAGAGATGTAAGCATATCAATAAATAAATTTATTTGATAAAATATCATTTTACCATATCTTAAGACTTGTACCTCAAGTAAGTATTTGTAGTATTCGTACCTCAATTTAAATAAAAAAAGTTATATTATTCTGCATAATGCATGTTTAATTCAACCTTTTACGTCAAATAATATCACCCTAAATAATGTACCGCAATTACTGGTACATGCGAATCTTTATTATATAATTTTGTGTAGGGAAGGTGAGTAATTTAATACCTCGTTTAATACCTTGGCTGTGTCAGCGTTAAATAGGTTACGATTTTACATGGATTTTCTAACATGGAAATACTAATATTCACATTCCTTGAAGTCCTTGTATTTCTTAATAATATGTAGAAACGTCATAACATAATTTTTAATTTAACTTATAATGAGGTGTAAAACGTGATAAACACAGCAGTTTCAATGGTAGATTTTTATAATAATAAGGTCATTCGCATAACATGCAAATGAATAATTATTTAATAGAAATCAAAATATCTAGTGTTTCAAAGCGAAGAACTGCAGACCAACCTCCAGACCGACGTGATAAGTAGAATGGGTAGCGGTACGGCTTGAATTGTGAGAAATCGGCTCATCGGTCTGATGGGTTGACTCAATTCTCTTGTGATTGACTAGCTTCTACATTAATTGGATGACATCAGTATCGGTCGACTTAATGTTACTTAAAATTTATAAAAATCGCATTCAATAGAAGAATTAAAATTCATTACTTTTAATTTATTAAATGTAATTTAATTTCCGTATATATAGCATACGTTACACCAAATTTATTTTATATGAATCTCCTAAATTGGCAGAAAATAATAGTTTTGTTTTACAAACAGATTATTTTATTAATTTTTCTATTTTGAAAAATTGTAGAATTATTATTAAATATGCATGAGAAAACTTAGTTATTTCTATAATACTTTCGTATATTAGTATAGGAATATGCAATCGTTAATATACAAGAATAAAATGATAATTCTGTAAGAATGAAAGTAACGTATTAAACATATTCACCAAAAAGATTATTAATTCTTAAGTATTTGAAAAGTTGAGAGATACGGCGTTTATCTTTAAACTGTATAAAAGAAAATTCTTATATGAATACAATTAGAACTGAGGGAAATAATGCAACGCGTATGCTCCTTTAACTTCAGCAGATGGCATGCAATAGCATACAATATGTACGCTGTAATGATGATAGTAGAGATTGACACAATGTCGTATCACAACTACTTGAATTGGTGCTTCATGCGCATATAAAGTATTAATAAACATCTGCCACTTTTACATCACAATGTAAATGCTCTTCAAACTTTTCTGTAATACGTTCATTATACACTTAGCAACAATCCAATCTTTTAAGTTTTATTCTACATTGTGTAATAACGTACGGCGTTTCGAGGAAAAGTACAACTATAACGTATTTTAGCCATATTTTAAAATAAAGGTTGCACTGTAGTTGTTCTTATAAAAATAATACAATTATATTTAGACATTTTAGATGAGTTTCATTGATTCTGATCAATAAATATATAAGAAATATGATTAAAAGTAACCTAAATTCTATGCATAAATGATTGTTTTATTACTTTCTGTTAAAAATCACTTTGAAGCAAATTACATTTACTTGAGACTGTGTAATTTAAATGTTCTCTTTACTGATGCCAAGAGTGAAGTTGGTGAATCACGAGCGTTTATGAAATCTGCATGTACAATAAGGTTATAATTTTTCATTGCATGCTTAGTCGCAATTAGAAGATTTTAAATATTTAAATTCTTTAGTTATTGTACCGAATAACTTAACTAAAATATGTATATAAGAAGTATATTTTTATCTCGAAAAATTTAATGTATTTAAAAAAACAGTTATAATTATTTTAGAGAATAAAAATAAATTTTTTTGAAAATACATTCATTAAATCTTTTTTTTAGTGAGAAGCAAAAAGCTAAATAACGACAGGATCGCAGGCAATCAATACTTTTCATATATAGCATAATATTTCACGTGTCTTTAATTATATTTCACGTGCGCTTCCAAATTAACAAATTCTATCTTAGAGCTACTTCTTGAACTCTTCAAAATTGATTTATGCATTTGCAGTTTCTTACGTTTAAAAATCTTCTGTGAATGTCCAGGAGTTATTTGTGTGTAATTTATTTCTAGCTTGAAGTTCATAAGGAGATAAGACAAGCATACTATATAGATATGCTAAGTATTGCTGTCGGGGCTTTCTTGATTTTTCTAAATTATAACTTGTAAAATCTATTGATAGTCATCAATAAGTCTTTGCTTAAGAGCATGTACTATATTATCAATTAAAATGTTTTAATGAATCGAGTTAAAAACTAATACATGGTAATCGAATTAATTGAAATGCGCGGACAGATTATGCCACACAGAAGATTCCAAGAAATAATGATTATAATGACGCTGAAATTGCTCGAAAGGATATTTGAATAATCCGCATTGCAAACACGTTGACAGGGAAAAAGCGATGCAGAAGTTTTGTTTGAAAAATATCCTCGGAGAGTTGAAGCGGGAAAGTCGGTTAGGCGCGTAACAAGCCGGTAACGAAGCTCCGAAAATACGCCGGTGCACAAAAACGGGCGCGATATTAAAGTTGTCTGGCTCGGTCGGTCGGGCTTCCGACAGGGCCTCCCTTTTAATCGCTTCCACGTCCCGCCTAGCGGAATCGGGGGCGGGGAGCCAGGGCCGGCAACTTTTGTACCCGGGGCGGGGCGGCCTCGCCGGGGGTGGCCTAGCCCACAATAAAGGGATTTTTCATTTTTCATTAAGGAAACGTCGCGGGAAACGCGGGGCGGCCGCCGCGCGTATGAGAAAACTTGAGATATTAAAGTCGAGCAAGTTGGCGCGGGCCGAGCGGCGGCGTGTTTCGCGCGCGGACCAACTTCAGCCGCTGAGCCCGCGAATATTGCCCCGGAGAAATTCATTTTTCACGCGGGCCGCCCCAGTCGCCTCCTTATTGCGCGGTCCCGCCGCCCGGGGATCGCGCCTGACGGCGCCCGGCAATTAGAGGGCCGGAGACGCCAGTGGACGTGACGCGCCCGGCCGTAGGAGCCGCGCCTCCCCGCGTGGGCGTCCGCGAGCCAACGGTACTCGGCCGCGTCGACGGCTCTCCCTCGAGATCCGGTAAATCCGCGGAATCGCCCGAGATAGGAGCCGAGCGCTCGGTCCTCCCTATCTCGCGCGCGGGCTGTTTTCCTCGAACGAATGAGGACGGCGATTATTTCCGGACACTTGCGCGCCTGATGCAACCGCCCGAGCGAGCTTGAGAAAAATAGTACAGAGTCGCCGAGCCGCTGACGCCTTGAAGTACCCGGAAAACCGGGGAGCTCGCGAGCGGACCCTTTGGGACGCTTCATTTCTCCGAGAAACGAGGGTAAAGGTTTAGGCGAAACTTGCCAAGAGAGGCCAAGCGTACCGTGCAATTGGCGATGCAAGTGCATTTGCGATCGTTCCTCATGTAGTAGGGCCATTTGCGTCTCTCGCTGTGCTGTGTCTTTCTGGCGCATAACAGATGCTTTTGATGGATGCGGATTACCGTAGATTAATCTGGCTGTATACTTAATGTCCGATCCAACCTACTTGATATAAAAAAGTTGCTATTTATAATTAAACTAAACTAGTGCTTTTGGACAATTATTTTATGCATCGACATTTCTCACGCTGCATTGGATAATCTTAGAATTAGCATTTTCAGTTTCTCAAACCAATCCCACAACTTAAGAAATATCACGTAATGGTCGATAAAATATTAATATGAACTCTTTGCATTCCCGACTCTTGAAATTAAAATGATCTTTTTTACACTGCAATCATAATGTAAATTAAGGAGTTTAGATTATCTGCAATAATCAACTGCATTTGATTGCTTTTAATGTTTGCGACACGTAATTCCTACATGGTTAATTTTGTAATGAGTGCTGTTTATAAATACTGTCCTTATTCGGTACGTTGAAAAGATGATGTCTTCCCACAACAACCGCAAAACAGATGTTATAATACTGCGATTCGCTGAACACTCACGCGAGCGCATGAAAGAAGTCTCTTGAGTTTTTTGAAAGCTTAAATATTTGTAAAGATCGAGACAAAGTTGGCCGTTTTATTACTCATCTCGTAAAGCAGCCTGTTTTCCAATCGGGCCAAGCTGTGCAATCACCCTAGCAGTTTGCATATACGGCTCGATCGAGCATATGCACGCGACTTATGGTAATAAGAATCCTTGGGGCTATAAATCGGTTCGATATCCGGGGACACACCTGGCCGATCGCACATTGCCGTGCCGATGTTATCCCGCACGCAAATATTCCGGAACGCGCAAATTGTAGCTCCCGAGTTGCTGCGCCGTCATAGACTCGCTCTCGGACTCACTTTGGTTTGACCGCGGCCGCCATTCAAGACAGCGCATGAAAGAAGCCGGCGGAACAGAAGAAAAAAATTCACAATCGGGCCGGTAGAGGAAGAGCTGGAGGAAGAGCCAATTGGCGGACATTAGCTCTGACAAAGAGCCCGTGAAAGGCTTGATCGCGCGCCGATCCATGCGATCTGCCGGAGGATAGAATTGCGGCGGGCAGCTTAGTAGGCGAAAGCTGCGGTCACCCGCGCCCAGATGTTGTCCGCGCCTAAGTGCGTGCGAGTGCACTTCCTCGGCCGCCAGCTGGGCCAGCTCCTCCGTCGGTCTTACTGGTCCCGATCGGCCTGCACATTTTCGCACCGTCGCAACGGCTTTTCGCGGCTTCCGATGCCGATTTCCGTCCGCGAGCTGACGTCACCGTCGCTTGGGCTAGCGCGCCGCCAGCCCGGACAAATATGCAGATTCGAATAAACATATCTCGCATGAGTCAATTGGAGAAAACTCGCGCGAATGTCGTTTGAATAACTAACATCGCTGCCAGATTTATATGCATTGAATGGAAAGTGTCGAACTGTCAGACATTTTACCGACCGCTCGCTCGGATTTGAAGTTATTATAGTCCTGTTATGCACATATCGCTTTTATTACTCGTAAATTTATTCTTGTAAAAAGTCTACTTTTCCTCCAAATATTGTCATAATATTGTTATTTTACTATAAAGTAAACGTTTCAAATATATTTAAAATGGTTGATGTAATTGTTTATTTATTTTTATGAGTGCTACATTACAGAAGCATGACATTTAGAAGTATTACGTAAGCATATAATAATGATAATAATAGTTTATTATTATTTTTAGTATTACATAGTCCTGCCATACAAGTCAGCACGTACGCATACACACATACAATCGGTAGAAAGTTGGGACGCTGCCCCTTACAAAAACAGTCGCTAAATATACGTGTATCACTAATAAAATTAGGCAGTACATAAATTTATAATAAGATTACATAGATTACGTAGATATATAAAATTATTCCTAAAATAAAAAAACTTATGCATATAAATAGAATGATAAGCACAAAACATTATTTCATAATACTTAAGAGGGGATTGTTAAAAGATGGGTTGTATTCAATCTTGAAACATTATTCAATAGTGATTGAAGATTCATAGGATTGATTAAAAATTCTTAAAACAAACAAAAGTAATGAAATTTTCTTTAAAAAATTAATATGCACAAATTTATAGTATAATTTTTACTCAAATTATAATATTTTCGTAAAAACAAAAATTGAATTTGGCCAAGAATTTGGTTTTTCAATTTGGTTTCTCTGTCTGAGTGTATACGACAAATGTTCAAATGATTGAAGATTAAGCACGTTTGACCAAATGGTGAGACTTTGGCGGATTTAATGAACTGATCTAAATCCGACCGATAGTCATGTACATGTAATATGACGCATATCCAGCTGCATTTATTAAATAGCAGAAAAATTAGTGCCTCAAGGAAACGATTGTAAAGGCAATCATGTCCATTGTTCACAATTCGTCGAGTCAGGTAGCAATGACAATTCGGTTAGCGGCGCGCAGATATAAAAGCAGTATATCGCGGAGGAAGACTCTGCCACCTACGGCGTCCCGGAAAAGAGGCGAGCGGGTCGGCGGCGCGGCGGCTCTGTGTGCGGTGCGCGCGGACAATTCGTTGGCAGTTTAACGGTCAATAAACTGAATTGAAAGGGGCCGGGGCCGGGTAGGAGAGCGCGAAAAGGTCACCGGGCGCGCTTGCCCTCCGGCCCGCGCGTTTGACCTTGGAGCGGTCGAGGGCGCGCCCCCGCGCGCGTGTACACGGCGCGCAGGTGAGCCCGCAGATCCGGCTGCCGATGCGGGGCCCCCGCGAGCCCGAAAGAGAGGAAGCGCCCGGGGCAACGACCGGCGCCGGATATACGCGCGCCCGCGCCGCGATCGATCAAAATCGCGCGCGTCCGCCCCTCGCGACGCTCTTGCACCAAGGCCCGCTGCCGATTCGGCCGCCGCTGACCCGCTCAAGGTCACTTTCTTCAAAGTCAGCGAGGAGGACGCTGGCTTGCCAAACTCGTTGCCGAAGGATTAGCCGCACGCGAGCGATCCTTGCACGCTTGGATATTCAATTATATTGGAATACAGTGATTTACCGGTACTGTTTTATTAAACAACCAGCCATTATATGTGATAATATTAAAATTAACTCGCGCCGCGCTCCACTGATAGCTCACTCGCACAAAAATATTGAGCACTTTAAAACTGATTAATTATTATAGCAATTATGCTTATTATTGTAGCAAATATTGAAAGATATATGAATGATTCATGTATTTTATTATAATCCTCGTTACCTCTTTTTCATGCATTAACTCATTTCGGCTCGGCAAGTCAAATGATTCTTGCATTTGTATGTGTTTAATGTTCAACCCATACTCCCTCATCTGACTATTCGCTCATTTGGTTCGAACGAAGGAATCGCAATAATTCGTTACGGATGATGTCCTTTAAATACTTAAAACCACCAGAGGAAGGACAAGGGAGAAAGCGCAAAATTTAAGCGCGAGAGGTAATATTCCGGTGGAGTTTGTGCATTTGTACAGTGAAGCACTCATTACTAGCTGCTGCTCTTCAATTAGAGAGAAATATTCGTTGCATTTTAACTTTTTCTTGTCGAGCGTAAAAATAATTTTTAGAGTTTTGCATGTGCACCCGTAGTCGCATCGATTAATTAAATAAGGCTTAGTGATTGTGCCATGTAATTCTGAACAGGAAAATAAATTCAATCATCAGCAGGAGGATTAAATACAAAAATGCCGAGATAATGCGAATACTCGTGTAAGTAGAAATGTACAGACTCGGTTTAGATTTCACTGCCTGGTAAAATGAAATCGTGGAGTTTACGAGGCTGCGCTCCCTTCCAATTGCGGAACAGAAGGTCTGACATGGCTGCGAATCTCTCGTTGATAATAACTGTTGAGCTCGGTAATTTTCCCGAACAACCTGCACCTTTGGGTTTTACCTTCCATTCTATAAAAGGATTATTCTTTGAAATGAGGTCTCTTTCTCATGTGCGAGGTTCATGTTCGCAAAAAAGATGCAAAAGCTATGTACAACAGCTAGTATTTAAAGTTTATTTAGTAGGCCATTAATATTAATTATCATACTCTTTTAGTTTAAATCAGAGAAACAATCACGAATCGTTTCAGTGAAGCACTCTTTTAATAATTAATCACTTTATACTGTTTTTTCAGTAACAATTGACCCATTAGTAAATTACACTGAATTGTTATACTCAATTATTATTTGATTACTTAGTGAGACTTTATCCTTAACCGATATAATGAGTGATCATATGTACTAAATCTTAGCGAAATACTTACAACTGATCGTATGATTTTGTGTATAACTTTCCAATCGTTTATTCAACTATTTAAATACAATTCATCGCGGAGTTTTTTGGGAGCACGAATAAGACGTCTATAGATCTCGCTTAGATGTATACCATTAATTCGAATATTAGAGATTTTTAAATTTTTTCTCGAGAACATTGAGAAGTTAAAAATATTTAGTTTTATTTCGTGTGATTTAAGGATTCTTGTTCTAATTTGTACAACTAAATGATATTCGCGTTAAGAGTAATTAATTTTTATTACAAAGTTTGTCTTTTTCAATACATGTAATAAAATAATGCATTATTTTATTGCAATATTTGAATTGCACGCCCTTTGTGTGCATGCGAGTTGAATCGTCGAGGCGATGTAAACAAGTGTAGATGCCGAGAGTGAATATTGGACTCGATAGATATATTATTTTCGTAGATATTCATTACGCTTCTGATACGAACCATAGCAGAGTAATCTTGGATGTAAGTAAGAATTCGTAAAATAAAAACATTTCTTGTAGAAGAACATCTTTTTCTAGTATTTGTCTTTTTGGAAAGTTGTTGCTTTTTCGTGCAGAAGCAATGTCGGTTACGAGTGTACTTGGAATATCACGAGCGCGATAGACGGAGAGGAAAATTGTCGGACTTATCGTTTAGCGAGCGCGGGGAGCGAGTCGGGCAGGCACGGGGCAGGAACGATCTAAGCAGATCGATCGGTAAGTTAAGCCGCGCGGGCCGTGTGACATGTCGAGCGGAGGCGAGCGGCCCATCAGATCCATACAAATGTAATCACGAGGAGTACACGAGCGGAGATAGCGAGGCGATGCGGGGCCCGGGGAGTTTTCGCGGCAGCGGCGGCCTCCGAGGGCGCATTAATGCGGGCACGAGTCGGAGGCAGGCGCCACGGCCGGAGTCAATTACGGGGCCCCGGGCTCACCTGCGCCCCGAAGCGCAATTCGCCCGGGCATCCGCCGTGATTTTCATCGCGGGCATCCCGCTAGGCCCGGCGCTTCCCCCCGCGGTACTTTCTAATGCATGCGCGCGGCCGCTCGAGAGCTGCCCCGGGGGAGAGGATACGCTGCGCCGGCGTTTCTTTTATCGGCCGGGCCATTACCGCGCGGGTCGTGCCGGCCGCGAGGACATTTCTTCCCGGCGGCCGACAGTGATCGCCATTGAAATTCAATTCAATTCAATGCGGAGATTGTGCTTTTCGAGGCGGTTTTTTGCCTCCCGCGCGACCTCGGGCGCGACGGCCCAAGGGTCGCGCGCGCCCCCCGCCGCTCCGGGGGGGTAGGAGGGGGCCACTCGGCCCGCGCGCGCCCGCGTTTAGCCCCGGCGAGGAGGGATTAGGAAAAAGGAGCAGCGGCCGGCGCTAAGGCGGCAGCGTGGCACCAATTAGGAGCGCCGGGGGTCGGGGGTCGCCCGGCCCCGGGGCCCCGCGGGGCCGTTGACGCGCCGCCTCGTCGCGCCTTCCTCCCCCTCGCTTTTTGCCCGCGCTCGCCCTGACTTTAATGGCCCGCGCTCGTTGCACCGGGGATATACGAGAGGCGAGCGGCGGCGGCGGCGGCGGCGGCGGCGGCGGCCCAGGGGGCCCGTCCTTTTTGCCCGAGCCCCGCAAATGGATTTTATGGCTGGGCCCGCCGGCCAAGGGGACGCGCCCGATCCTCTTGATTGTGCCCCAATTTTTTCCCTCTCCCCTTTTTCTCCCCCGCCGGCCACCCCGCCGTACCCTCCTCCTCCTCCTCCTCCTCCTCACTCCCCCCCCCCTCCCGCGCGCGGCTCCCGATCCTTTTTCTTCCCCGGCGCGCTCCCTCCGGCTCGAGCTCCGGCCCAGCGCGCCCATGTGATTGTTTGGGGATGAATGAAGCGGCCATTTTTTGCCAGGCTACTGATTGTTCTTTATACTCCGACGAGCGCCCCGACAATTACGCCCAAGTAGGCTAAATGCGCATGTGAGAACTACTGGCCGCGAGACTGCCCGCGAGACTGGCCGCTTCGCCGACTCGTGCGCTGCGCCAACCCGCGCCAAACCCTTTTTTTCATCGCCCCAATGACGTACGTGAATTCCGCTCTTCTCTTTTAATGTAATTTTACTGCCGCAATTACCATTACTCTAGTATGAATCATTTATTATTCTTTGCACTTACGCTTCGTAACCTGTCAAACGTCGAAAATGTATAAGGAGCTGTGTCTTCATTTCCAGACCGATTTAACATTTCCTTTTACTCTCTCTCTCTCTCTCTACTTGGGCTTAACAACTTTTACTACAATTAGGATTAATTCAAACGGCATTTTGTTCCAAGCATTAAAATGTTATTACGATTTCTAAGAATTGAACGTGAAATATACATCTTCGCCTGAATACCTGTATTCATGCAAAAAAAGATTTTTAACCTACACAAAAATCACAAACAAATTGTTGAATACATCATATTAATATGATGATACTGGTGTAAGACCGTATAAATTATAATACGCGTGTTCCTTTGAAAAAATCAATTGAATAGAGATTTTGATTCATAGGCTTGTAGTATGCGTGGTGTTTCAACAAAAGTGCAAGTAATCAACGGAAACTATTCATGCCCACATAATGTATGAATGATTCATACGAAGACCACTGCAATATCTAATTTTGGTAATCTTGTTAAAATAGAAATGTAGTAATCACTCAGGAGAAACAGACTAATTTATTACTCTGAGTATGCTGTAGGTAGGCTTTTAATATTCGGTGTACAGTCATTTTGTGCATAAAAATATGAAATACAAATCATTACAAGTTCAATTAGTCGAATAGATGATGCCGCACCGGATATTGCATAGAACACGAGTACATGGATTGGTGCGTAATATCAGAATAATACAGATGCATCGATAGAATGAACAATTTGTCCAAGCGAGTTTCTTTTCAGCGGCCTAGTTGCATTGGTTAGGTGCAAAGGGCCCCGTCGAGGTGGGTCCGCAAGGGAGCGTTAGCCTTCGCGACACGTGTATAAATGTGGTTTAGCGCGGCGCTTGCGGGTGGCGTCGGGGCGTCGGGCCCTCGGGCGGCGGGCGCGGAAAGGAGGCGCACTGTTGATTCAAGCGGCTCTCGCGTAATCAGCGCGGGGCTAAAATATATCGTGGGCTAATCACGGGAATCGCTGGAGGCGCGCGGGAACACCTTGGCATTAATTCCGCTACTTGATAATTTGAGCCCGAGTCTTATTACACAGTGCGCGCGGGGCCGGCAGGGCCGGCGGGGCCCTCTTTACGGCCGCGCGCCCGAGCCGAGGTGACGCCGTGCGTTACGCTAACCTATATATTACGGCCGACATCGATAATTCATCGCCGCGATGATTTCTTCCGCCGGCGCGGTAATTGCGAGCTGCGAGCACAAAGGGAGGAGGTGGCGGGAGGGCCCGGGCCGGGGCGGGGGCAGGGCAAACCGGGCGAGCTGTCGGGGCTTTTCAAGCATTGTGCGCGTTTAATGCCGAGCCTCTCTGCGCGCTCCGTCGCTTCCTTCCTTTCGCCCCCCCCTCCCCCCGCCCGCTCGTCAATTGTGCGCGGGGGATCTTTTATCCTCGATACGGATACGCGAGCGAGGCCCGCACCGCCGCCGTCCCGTCAATTACACCGTGCGATTCGCCAGTTTAAAGGACCTGTGTTTTCCCAACTCTATAATCACCGGCCCATTGTCGCTTGGCCACTTTCCTCCGGCCAATTGTGCTTTTCCTTCCATCCGATAATTGTCGCGGCCACCGTCTACGCCGCATACCGCAATATCCACCGCCGACGAGGAGGCCGTCGGAGATTCAACGACACACGGAGGGATTTGCCGAAGCCGGAGCCGGGCTTTTTCCACCTCGGCCTGTCGCGGCGCCCTGGGGTATTAAACGAGCCGATCGCCGGATTATCCGCGTCGGCGCTCCGAAAGCTCGTCAAGCCCTGTCGCTGCGAGCCGGCGAAACGAGCAGCTTTCGCTTCGCGAAGGAGAAATTGGTAGGCGCAGGGAGCGCGGGCCGGAGACGCGCACCGGCGGAGATTTACTGGTGGCCCAGTCGCCGGTGGCCCACATACGGCGCACGCGAGCCGAGCTTCTCTCGGGGCTGCGCCCGAGGACTCCGCTCGCCCCGGACGTTGCGCGTATAACGCACGCCCCGCGAAAAATGGCGCCGGGGAAACCTGCGGGCCCATTAAATGCTCGTTTCTGCCGAACAATCATTACATCCGCGGGGCCATTTATCGCTCGCTCTTGCCTTTAACAGACAGATCATTACAATTACACTTGCGCGCGTACGTAGGGAGAGAGAGGGAGAGAGAGAGAGAGAGAGGTATGGTCGGGACGTGCGCTCATGTGCGGCCCGCGAACCCGCGCGCGGAGGCACATTCGACTCTCGTTCACTCTCGTTTCGCTCGCCTTTTCTCCTCTCGTTTTTTTGACCCTCGCCGCGCTCCCCCCCACCCCCCCCTCCTCTTTGTCCTTATGCTCTCTTGGATGCTATGTGTTTACTCCGATGATGTTGCCTTTAACTGCGATGCCCGACGACGACGGGACGAAGAAACCTAAGGTTTTCGGCATTTTTAACGCGCTCCTGCCGAACGCAAAAATTCACTTTTAAGCGATTTCCCTCTGCTTTTTTCGCCATTTTTATTGTCGATTATATGCCCCGCTGATTGATTTTAAGTGGCTTTAAGGGCTCGCCGACCGCGAGGAGGCGCGTCGCTCCCGCAGTTAAAGTATTGTGTCTCGTCGAGAGGAAACACTCGGCGCTCGTAAATAATTTTGCAAACCAGACTCGCTCGAATAAGACAAAAATATACGATCGCGTAATGGCCGCATTAACATTATTTTGGACCATTTTGCGCTAAGGAAACCACTTTATTATCCTTGACAAATTTTATTCAAAAGCATTGAATTTCATACCGAAAATTAATTAGCTTTGGGTATACCCTAAATTCTGATGATAATTATGCTTTGATGGAAACAACCAACTTTGCAAACTAATTTTAACTTTGATAAACAATATTTGGCTTCTCTTCTGTTAAATATATCTATCTGACTTTTAGTTTTGATCTGTTATTACCTTTTTTATCACATTATTCATGTATATAAAAAAATTCCTAATCGATTTTTGAAACGATTAATATTGTTAAGAAAATGTTCGTACAACGATATACATACATACGTTATACCCACAAATCAATCTTCAAGAATTAGGATTTGAAATAAGAGATGACAGCCTGGCTAAAGTTTTATTGACCAAAAGATAGTTCCCAGTAACAATTCACTCAGGTCTTACTTCCATAGGGATCGCTGACGAATGAACAATCACAACCTACTATTATGTTAAAAAAGTAGCCTAATACAATAAAATTTCTTAACATTTCACTAATATTTAATATTTATTAATTAATTAATAAATGTGCGGATGTTATTTTGATAGATTAACAGATATAATTATATTCATTAATACAATACAGTATTCATTTAATTCCAACAAATTGTATCGACTATTTCATATTTCAGCAATTTAAAGCTTTGCCATGTAGAATTGTGAAATTTCTGAAAAATATTTTAATCCTTATTATATGTACACAATATTTGTAAATAGAAAAAAATAATAATATAATTCAGGTTTTAAATAATGTGATAGAACCTATAACCGATTTATGTTACGAAAGTCATTGTTAAGAAAATAAGTTTCAAAAAAAGACATTTTTTCCAGATTATTTGATACGCTAGTTATGTAGTAATCTTGTAGTAATCAGAAGTAAACGCAATCATTTACCATTATATCTAGATATTGTCTAAGATACCGAAAGAAAAATTCTTCACACTTCACTTCACGACTTCACACTAACAGCGAATTTCGTTTTCATTACCGCATGAGGCTGAAGTAAAGATTTGGTGTACTCGGGTGCCTGTATATATATAGGAAAACATATCATTTGCTTTTCCTGTATATTCCAATATTCTATATACATAAATAATGTTCTATATCTGTACGAAAGAAACCTGGTAATCTTATTATTAATTAATTAATCTATACCATACTGAAACGTACTGCCATAGCAAAAATATCTTTAATTTACTTAAATAGTGATCCTTGATATTTGGTATGTCAAAATATATTTTTTATTAACCCATATATTTAATGAAATAATTTTGTAAATAATGTTATGCTTTGAAGTTATTTTTGTGCGTAGTAGATAACAACGTTTCTGTAAGGATGAACGGCATTTACAATCATTTACAGTAATAACATTGATGCCTAAAGGAAATTTCTGGGTATGCATTTTTTTATGACCTTGCTCAAAAAAAAGACCGTAGGAGGCCCCAAGAAAGGTCAGTCTGAGAAAACTTGTTTACAACGCAAACTACCTCGTATTATAGTACACGTATTAAAAAACAGTAACGTACTAAGAGTTTAGATTATGAATTTTTTTGTACATTCGTAAAATGTGAAATAATTGAAGAGCCGCGTAAAAGAGTTCGAATGGCGCAATAAAGCTGATCGACATTGTTTGGATAAATGAGGTCGTTCGTATTCGAAATCGCTCGCACGGAGCCGTAGGTTCGAAAGCGTATTCCGAGTGGCGGAATCTCGTTAAAAGCACCGGGGCTTTGAAAGTTAGAGAGTGAAGCGCAAAGACAAATGGAATGAATAAAGAAGAGGAATAGGCCGCGATAGGAGGAAGAGGCAAGCCGGGCAAGGGATGCGCGAGCGGACGGCACAAGCGGGTCATTATGCGATATGGGAGAGGACGGGAGGAGAGGGCCGAGGGGGGGGGGGGGGGCGGGAGCGGGAGCGGGGAACCGCGGCCCCGGCGGCATGCCATCCATTACTCGCGGTTTCATAAGCCTGGGCAGTCCGTATCGGGCGGCGGGTAACTCAATCCCCGGGCGGGCGCGAGGGCGGCGGGCCGCGGGGCCGCGGGCTTTCCCGCAAGCGGCCCCCGCAACAAGCTCCTTATAACCCGAGTACGCCGGATAAATTGGCAGTTTGGCGCGAATATTAAGAGGAAGGTGCGGGGGCTGGCTATTCTCACGGGGCGCGGGCCGGCGCCGCTCGGCAGGTATACGGAGGAGGCGCGCGACAGGCGGCCGGTAACTATGCGCGCTCCCCCCGCGGCCGGCGCTCGAGGTCCCCGGAGACCCGGCTAATGAACACAAAACATGTCAGCGGCCGTGGGAAGCCGGGCCTGGAGCGGCGCGGGGAGGCTAGCGCGCAGCCTCGGGCCGCTCGCGTGCGGCCCCCGCGGCCTCAAATTCCTCGCGGCCGCGCGCCGCCGCGTGTCCCGGGAGCGAGGCGCGGGCCGGGCGCCCACGAGCCCGCCGATTTTCCTCTCGCGGCCGCCTTTATGCCTTTAAGACTTGTTTATGCCCCGCGGCCGGGGCTTATATTGGCCTCGCGCGCCCCGACCCCCGCGCCGCCCTTTTTTATTGGGTTATGCTAATGCCCGGCCGCACGCCGGCGTGAATTGTTGCCGCCGCCGAGCTGCAGCCGCCGCGTGGCCCCCTCCTGGGCCCGGGGACCGCGGCCGGACCCCGAGGAGCTCCCCGACGCCCAAACGGGGACGCGGCTCGCGCGCCTCCTCTGCTTCCCCGGCCGCCTGCCCATAAGCCTCCTCTCGATCGCGCCTCCTTCCCCGTGAATCTTGCTTATCCTACGATTAAACCCGTATTACCAGTCGCCGGCAAAAAGTCTCCCAATAACCAAGTCACTTACACTGGCATTATCGTTCGTGTGAATGGTCACTCCCACTGCAAAGCTTCGATCGGACACTGCACAAATCTTAGTACCATCTTAGAGGCTGCGGCGTTTTTTATCGTGCTCCGCCTGTACGTGGGCCATCCGAGTCACGTTGTGCCTTTTATTGTTAAATGGATTTACATCGAGCTTGATGTGTAATACGTACAACTACCAAGGCTACTTACAGCTTGCACGCACCCATGCGTGCACCTTGTAAATGGGAGCGAATTTATACTAGGCCGAGTGAAATCTAAACCCTCCGAGTGAATTCAAATTAAGCCAGAGTTCGCCAGGGCTCAAGTAATGAAGTAATAAAGAGTCCAACCCTGCAGGCATATTCCGCCTCTTTATTCGCATGACACTAAACACCACATGCATTACCTTATAACTGTTAATTGAATATTCGTCAAATATATATTACTGCAATATTGTAACCAAAATTTCAAAACTAGCCACAAAGCTACAAATAAAAAACTGGACCATTGCTACAAAATCTAATTTTTTAATCATTGATTTTTCTGCTCTGTACATTTTTAGCTACAATATACTGGTCTTTTGATTCGAATTCACAATTCATCCACAATGATGTTTAAATTTGAATTCTTAAAAGAAAATTTCTTTTTCTAAGAATAAAGAACAATTTTAGTAGCAGACTATATCCAATCTTAGAAGCTTGATTAATAATTTTTAAACTTGCGAAACAAAAGAATTCAATGAAATCATTATAGAAAAAAATACATTCTTTCCACGTGTATGGAGTGATGTTCCCACCAAGAATGTAGTCCAGATTGGAGCAATAATCCAAGATTACCCTGCCCTGTAAAGAGCACCGTACTTTTATATAGCATTTTGAAAGTTTTTTCTTTCGACAATGGCGCAGTTACTCCAATTTTTCATCGTTACGAAAGCCTGTTTCGAATTATCTCTTTGATTATTCGGAATAAAACACAACCATGAGAAGCTTTGCGCCAAGAAGTTTGAAGTTGTCATGCAAGGAGAAAGTGAAACAGGAGCACCGCGATCCTTAGGTCTAACCTGTGCATCACAATTGACTATATCTTGAGTGTTTTTACGTTGGCGAATCCCATGGACAAGAGCAATTTAATTGAAGGCACGCAGGAAAAGCCGCGCATCGCGAAAGCACGCGCTATTTATCTACGAAGCCGGTGAATTGATGCCACAGGCACACTTTTATGAACGATGCGCGATCTCTCTCCCTCTCGAACAAAGGGTGGAATTACACGGGGACTTTATGTTCTTGCAAAAGTTTATGTCTCCATAAAGCGGCGACGATAAGCCCGCGCGCGTGCGCACTAAAACTTTAGAAGCGCGATTTGGCTTTGGAAAAAATGGAGAGAAAGCGCTTGGGTGCATGCGCGGCTTTTCGTGGTCGAAAACATCTCCCGCGCTCTTTTTTCCCTCTCGACGGCTGCCCCTTTTTCCAAGGGATCCGCGGAGCATCGTGTGACGGCTTATCGCGGGAACTCGGGGCAAGTGGCGCGGCGGTGGCGGTGGCGGTCCCGGTGGCCTATTACTCATAGCGGTACAGAGGCGAAATCGCAATTTCGCCTCGCTTCTTAAGCAACGGATTTACGGTTGTTTTTGAGCTTATATTACCCGGGCGATTACTTTACGAGAGCTCGCGCGCTTTTAATCAATTGGGAGCCGGCGCCTACGGTTGCCGTGCCGCGCCGGCGTCGCGCCCGCCGAACATTCCCATAGTTATACGCGCAGGGGCTAGAGGCGCGTTCGCGCTCGCGCGATAACGTTAACGCTACACCATAAAATAGCGGGCAATAAATTTCATTACAGTTCAAGGTGGAATTAAGCGAAAAAGAAAGGGCTTGGCCGGTATAATCCCTGTGGAAAGCGGATGATTGGACTCGCCGGTGGAAAACAGACCGGGCAAACAACTTTATTACTCAATCGATTAAGCCAATGAGCGCGATGAAAAATCCGGGGAGGGGAGCCAACGGCAGTTTCCCCCGATAAGCCGGGCGCGCCGGCAAGCCGCAGGTGCGCGCGGCCTCCGCTGCAATATCGCTGCAGCCGGGGAGATTGACTCTCGGCGTAATCGGCCCGTAAATCTCGAAGGCAAATAGCGCATTCCACGGCGCCGCCGAGGGGCAAAAACCCAGCGGCGCATCCTCGGGGAGCCGGGGCTCCCGGGCGGCCCACGTGGGGTCGGCGCGCGCGCGCCCCGGCTTTTCGACACCTGCGCGCCTTGCGACAGGCCGCTGTGGCAACCGCGCGGCAACCCGAGACGCAATGCACTCGGCCCGCCGCTGTTCTATTTCTTGTGCCCCCCTTGGCCTGCCCGCCTCGCCCGATCCTACGCGCCTCCTACGCGAGTGCCGCCCGGGCTCTTTTTACCCTCGATTTATCGCCTCGTCCACGCGCCCGCCCTCGCTCCCGCGGATTTTCCTACCCGCCTCTTTTCCCATGCCCCGCCGGACATTGAGGTTAAGGTGGCTCAACCTCGCTCTCGGAGGCTTTGTGCGCTCGTCGCTGCTCGTCGCTGCTCGTCGCTCATGTGACGAGTCACCTGTCGCCTTGCTCTTCAAGCGATTTGGGAACCACCTGAATATTTCCATCACTCATCGTGCCGAAGTTGCAATGATATTGTAGTTTTTGGTAAATCGACTATTTCATTTCATGCGGAAATCAGTTCATGCTATCGGGTATTATAAAGTTAAATAGATGCACACATTAATGTTATTTACAATAATTTACAAAACATGTCGACTAAACGATATAATTCTATAAAAATGATATAAATCGAATATTAGATTAGTGTTTGAGGCATCAAAAATTGTCACCAATAATTGCCTTGAAGTCTTCAGTTAGAATTTAACAATTTTTTACAGATGTATCAGATATAGCCAGAGCATAGAGTAATGCTATGATCGACTGTTCACAAAACTGAATCCATATCGAAATTTTTTGGAATGCCTCTAGATATGCCTAAATATTTAGTTACATATCTTAAACAAAATAATAATCTAGGTTTACTTATTTAGCTATGACAAGGGGTCACCCAAGGAGCAGTATTTTGCTTGATATTAGAAAACAGATAAACTTTATACTAAAAATAATAGGGAACATAGCAAGTCATTGATAGTCAATATAATCGTTGGAAACTATGGTTTATGTGCACATCTTGCTTTCGTGCTAAATAAGTTTGAGTCTATGACAGGACAGAGCGGGAATTATGCACCATCTTCGAAAATTTTTATTAAAATGATTGTTATTCTAGAATATAGAATTATGGTACTAAAACTGGAATGTCACCTTATAGTTAAATACAGTGTCTTATTTGTGCATATTATATTCGTCTTATTTTCATCACTAAGGGTGTATAAAAATTCTTCTATATACATACAGAAGGTTAAAAATTAATATCCATATTTAGAGTTTTATTGCTTGACTATATTTAAAATTAGTCTTAAAAGAAGTCCTAATAATTTAAGAAAAATTGGTGAAATTTATAATTTTTAGAAGACTATACCAAACAAAATACGTTTTTCTTAAATGTAGTATAGAATTAGAAGAGAGCAATTTTTTTATTTTTTCATAGCAAAAAGTATTTATTATTTTCAAGCGCATATAAATATAATTATTTTAACACAATGATCTTCTTTTAGTACATGTTGTAAGCTTATCAAGAGATTATTATACGTATAGAAATGCCAGCTATTTACAATTCCAATTTTTATGTGAAATAAATATCTATGAAGGATAAATACTATTGGAAAATAATAATAACTTTTAAGTTCAGCAATTACGGTATACAATAAATTCAGTCATTAAATCTTATTACTCAACAGAAAAGACAAAATAAATTTCTCGTATTAAATAAAGAAAAGGTGTATATAGAAGTATTAAACTAATAAGCATGTTCATTAATGTTTCATAAAAGTGAATACATCACAATTAAAATATATTTGTCTAATTACATAATAAACCAGTTGGAATTGTGATAAGTAGTATTTTTTCGTAGGTAATTCAAAATTATGAAAGCTGTGAAAACAATAGCGTCGTTTTGATCAAGAAACGATAATTGTAATCAATATAAAATAATGACTAGAAAGACGAGTGGCGATGTTGGCTAATAGGAATTCTTTCGAATAAACTTTGTCGCTCGGTGAAGAAAGAGTGCGCGTAATGGAAGCGGCGGCGGCGGCGGCGGCGGCATTAGCCGAGGCCCGAGAACGAGAGACGGGACAGAGGACTCAGGCGAGGGCCCGTCATACTCCGCGAGTGCATCAGCGCGGCGATGCTGCATCTGTCCCCCTTGGCGCGGCCACTTCCCCGAAGGCCTCGGCGCATCTTTCCCCGAAAGCCTCGCAATCTGCCGGCTGGCGCTGCACACGCATGATATAATGCGCGCGCGCGGGCCGCGGAGGCCGCGGAGGCTGCGGAGGGAGGCCGCCCCCCTAATTCCCCGGGGCGGTCGGGCGGCGCGCGTATCGGGTGTACATGCGGGCGCTCGCTCGGCGCAGTCTCCGGGCTCCTTTTTCGCCCTCGATGCACTGCCCCCTCCCGGGGCCCGAGCGGAGGCGTGATTTTTGCGATCCGGTTTAGAAAATCGATCCTCGGGCGCACAGGCACGCGGGCCTCGAGAGCCGAGGGCGCGGCCCCGCGTCGCGGGCGCGGGCGATCCGGCCGGGGCAGCGCGCGCAACGCGATTTGCCGCGGGAGGCCGATCGACCGTCCGCCCCCGGCTGATCCGCGCGGACCGCGCCCAGGAAGCGGAATTCGCTCCCGGGCCGGATTTGGGGAATTCGGGGAGGAGCGGGGCAGCGGCCGAGGGAGCGTGGGGGCAGCCAATCCGACATTTTTCCGAGAAACGTCATTAGACCGCGGGAGGCCGCGGGAGGCGGGCGCGCGAGCCGAGGGGGAGATCACGTCATTCCCCTTAATGGCGAAGAAATCGAATTTCATGGAATTTCAAGGCGCCATTATAGCGAGGCTAATAAAGATCCCGTTGATGCGCCGTGACGCACTGCGCCGATGATAAATACGACTAGCCGTAAAAGCCGGCCGCGAGCGCCGCGGCGAGGACCTCATCATCGCATTAGGCGGCTTTATAAATGCGCGGGGCGAGGGGTGGGGGGGGGCCGCTGGCCGTCGGGGCGGTGGCGCGCTCGTCTGGCCTATCGCGATGCTAATTAAACACTCGATGGCCCTTGAGCGGCCCGGAGCCACGCCACGGCCGAGCGCCGCCGGCCGCGGAAGGTAATTGCCGCCGAGAGCCGCGCGGCCGCTCAATCGGCCCATTGTTGCCACCATAAAGCCGGCGTGACGAAGGCATTACCGGCGGCCGGCACAGCGGCCACTCGGTAATGTCTCACTTATTAATTCGCGCTCGCCCTGCCTCTCGGCGGGCGCTCGGCTCTCTCATTTGGCCCGGCGCTCGTTTGCCCGCGCGGCCGCTTTTCCGAGGCCTAATGAACCCGTTTCTCCGAGTTATAAATCGCGGCGCATCCCCGGCGCGTCCCCGGCGGCTGCCCGCGCGAGAAAACAGCTTTTTGCCCCCTCCCCCCGGCGGAGCGGGGCCGCGGGAAAACCTCGGCCGGCGCCATCGTAAACGCGGCGACACTGTCTCGGGCCCGGATGCGCCGCCGCGGTTTTAGGTTTCCCGCGCGGGAAAAGGCCAGCCCGCCCTCGAGGCCGCGCCTCCCACTGCCTCGGGGTACTAATCAGCCCGAGATCCGCGGCCCGCTTATCTCCCCGAGCAAAGTGCGCCTTGCTCCGTTCCGCCGAGGCTACCGAGCCTTTCGTCTATTTCTAGCCCCGCTAAGGTCACCGAGATCTCCGGATAACGCCGCCCTTATTAGGCCAGGCGTACAAATGCTCCTCGTGTCCGGCGCGCCGCTTCGCTCCTTCTTGCGCCGCGCTGTCTCTCCTTCTCCCCCCGGCGCGGCCGAGTCCTTCGATCTCTTTGTTACGCGCGAGCGCGGTAGCAGCTCCCTTTTTTCTCAAACCGCGCCAAATGCGCTCCAAGGCTCCCTGCAAACGATTCGCACCGTGCCGCGGTTGTTCCTATAAGGCAAATCTCCGGCTTGGCTCGACCACGCGAGCGCCTTTCTTTTCAATCACTTTGCGTGTCAAAGCCTATAAATAGTAACAGCGATAGGTAATATACATTGGACCGGAAAAATAGTACAAAGTCATGAAGACGCTATAAAGCCAGATGGCGCTACGATTTCTGCGTGTACCGCTATCCATTTTAAAGAGAGAATATAGTTTTCAAAGATTTTCATGGTCAACCATAAATTTTGATACGTGCTGATTTATGCTTTACGACTGACTGTTGAACAGCATTATATCTGATACAAGAATTCGCAGCGAGTATCGATTTGAAACGAGCGATCAATCATTCGAGAATTTATCAATATTTATCACTTCTTTGATAAGAATAACTACTTTCTATATCAGCCAAGTGTTTAGGCTTTCGAAAAATCTCCGGATAGCAACTTAGTCATTTTCTAATAAATCCGATTTATCCTTAATCATGGCGGGAAGTGATAAAAATTGAAAGTACTTTATAAATTGCCTGCAGGCACGAGTCGATTGCAATTTTCTCGAATGCCGATTGCGAATTCAAATTGTCAGCTGCGCATCCGAATGACACTAGCAGGGCGAGGCCCGGCAGCTGAGATCGAGGTGCGCTTGTTATTCCTCAGCCCCGCGAGCGCAAAAAAAAGATCCAAACGGGAATCGACACTCGGATAGGCGTTTCCAGAAAGCAAAGCGGCATATGCCGTGCACGGCTCGGCGGAATGCGCGGCTCGGCCGAGGGAAAGCGGGGGCGGCGCCGAATCGCAGGTCAGTCGCATGACTCGGGCGGCGGGGGCCCGGATCCTGGGAGCGGCCGCGGCCTCCGCGAATTCCGCGCCACGGTCTCTGCGGTCGGCGGCGCGGCTACGTGACGAGATGACATCACGGGGCCCGCGCCGCCCGGCACTTGACCCGCGGCCTGCTTTCCATAACACGGTCAATTATGGGGCCGCGGGTTTCCTCAGAGGCCCCTTGCGAAAGCCCCGGGAGCCTGGCTTTTCACCGGCCTCGGGCGATCGCGCCGCCGCGGCAAGTAGGAGCCGCGAGTCCGCAAAGACGTCTGACTCGCGGCGAGGTGACGGCGTGTGATTAGCGGGGCGCGATCGCCGCCTCGGGCCCCGCAATCCCCCGGATGATATTGATACTTTTGTTCGAGCGCTCGCGGCTAATAACAGCCTGCGCGCCAGGCCAGCCCCGAGCCGGGAATTATTTAATCCTTGCGCGAGCGCCCGGACCGATAATAATCTAACAAATTACACCGTGCGTTTACTTAATATCTGCCATCTCCTATTTACATTGTATAATCAAGCTCCGAGCGTTTGTTCGATGGCATTCGGATAAGGGCTATTTTTCCGGAAAACTCGGCGCGCTTTTCGCTAAATCCTTGGGCGTATTTTTATCCTTTGCGCCTCGGACGCTATCCGAATCAATAGACTCCGCTTATAGGTTTATTCTATTTCGTGTCGGAGATTGCTACTATGATTATGCATCATTACCACGGTCTATCATTCGAGGCTAGAATTATCCATTAAGCTTCGCATTGAATGAACTACCATGCATGACACGGCCACGGAATCATCGGATTTTACCGAGCAATCTTTGTTTAATTTATTTTTGATAAAACCAAGCAAGATAAATAACGAACTATCATAGCGCGTTGCATCAATCAAAATATTTTGTACATAAAAACTTTAAATGCTAATACATGCGTCAATGGAATTTAAATTGCAAATGACAAACCATTACAATATTTTACTACGAAGAAAGGATTAGCTTTCCTCCACTCTTGCACTCTTGAGTCGTTAGCTATTTTCGACTTCAGATGATCAAAGACCAGCAAATTTATTCCGATAATTATCATTACTTGTGAGCTATAAGTCTATTGTACACAAGAATTTTACTATGTCAGTTATTAAGCAGAGGTGCATTAAATCTCAAAAATACCGCATACTTTCGAGAAAATTTCAATTAAATGGAGAAAAAAATATCCAAATAAATTGAGAGTTTAAACCGACGTTTATTATCGTATTTAGTTAAACCATTGTATTTTAGCTCGCTATACAGGCAACGAGGCGGACAGTTTTTAATTACGAGTATGGATAATACTATCAATAGGTAGAAATTGCACGTAGATTAGCATTTGTGGTAATTGACGCGACGCCGGTTGGGACGCAGGCGATTTACGCGAGTTAATTGATCGGGGGTTGGCTTAATGGAGTGATTTTCCAGAAGGCCTGGAGGCGCAGTTTGGGCCGGAGGACCGCGCGGTCGGTTGGCAGTGGCGCAGTGGCGCAACGCCGAAAAGCCGCCTCGGAAAAATCTAATTCCATCAGGAGATCCCAGCCGGCATAACGCGCGAGGGAAATTGTTTGCCGCGAGGTGGGGGGGAGCGGGCGAGTGTCTCCCCCGGAGCAGCTCGGCAGCCACGACGACCACAAGCCGCGGCGGCGAGACGTGACTGCGCGATAATCGAATGGAGAGAAAAGAGTCGGCCCCGCGCGCAACACCTAATGTACGAGGGCATTAGACGCGAGCCGGGACCCCGCGGGAGAGGAGAGGCAGGCGGCCGCGCGGCTCCGCGGCTGCGCGGGAGGAAATCGCTTCGATACGCTCTCGCGGGCAGGGGGAGCGGCCCGCGGCGCCCGCCCCATGAAGACGTACGGCGTGCCGGGAAATGCCAGCGCCTACACGAGCCAATATAACGGACGCGCCCGCGCGGCGCGGGGGAAAATTGCCGCGCGCGGATCTCTCTTACGTGCGCCGGCGCGCGGCGTGAGTGGCTAACGGTTCGCGCAACGGGGACGAGCCGCCGCCGCCGCCGCCGCCGCCGCCGCCGCCGCGCGAAAGTAAAACGACCGGCGCTGCCACTCGTCCACCTAAGTACCTTTTCGTTTCGGGCCCATTACGCGTATCGGCCCGACTTGGCGGGCATTAGCTCGCCGGGGGAATATCGACGATCCCCGGGCGGCTTTATTATTTCCGGCTGGGCGCGCGGCCCAAGGCCCTCGGCTCTTTTTTCCCCGCGCTGCAGATAGCGTCGCGCGTCCGTCCCCCCGCAGCTTCCACTCGGCTCGCCCGGCCCTTCTTTTCCAGAGCCATCACGATTCGCGTGTTCGCGGCCTCCCGCGATAAACCCGCGGTCCACTTATGACTGATGCAAATCTCCGAGGCGATCTCCCCCGGCGAGCGCCCGCCTAACCGCCTCCCCGCGCACCCCCCGAGCTTTTTGCCGCGCGGCTTTTAAGGATTCCTTATCCGCGGCGAACATCGCCGTCGATCGCCCAAAAAAATCTTTACAAGCCCGAGCTATTAAAATTTATGGATCATATAAGTTTTCTTGTTTGTCCCTCGGACGCTACGCTGTCCCGACTGTATTTGATGTTACTGCACCGCCGAGCCGATCCTCCCAGCCGAGTTTATCAAATCGTGCAATTTAGAAATCGCCGTCATTAGACCCCATAACTACCCTTGCCTTCGATTTATTCGCCAATGCCCGATACTAAATTATTCTATTAATGTCACACGATCTAATAATTTATACAAATGATATCGGATTCATTAAACTAACGCGATTTTAATCGCGATATATATATATATATATATATATATATTGATATCAACGTAATAAGGAAGGTATAACTCATCGCCTATGGGGAAATAACTTCAATTTTCTTTTATTCCTACATCGTACAAATATGTTAATTTTATCCCGCCTAAAATCACATTCATAGTATCATCTTCGTCGAGTACTCATTAGGGCTATCCATAACATTTGAACCGTGTCGAAACTCTGTTTGAAAATACTACAATTTTTGATCGATTCGAAACTTCCAATATCCAAAGATCGATATGTATTCAAAAGTTGAAGGATTCCAACTTTGAATGAAAGTAAAAAAAGACTTAAACAACTTATACATAACACGTTTTTATTTTGTTTTTAAGTTTTTAATTTTAATGTTTTTTATAGAAACAATTGAACCCTAAATTGTTTCTTTAAATTTCAAAAAGCAAAAATGATATTAGATTTATTAAACTAAAACTGTGAAAAATAGCCGTGAGAATCTAGTTAATAAAGTATTAGACTAAAGGTAAGTATGGGTGCACCAGGAATTATAGAGTTTCGCAAAAGGAAGCTTGCGATATGGCGCATGTGATCACAGATTCTATCTGCTGTAGGGTGTTACGATCTTATTTACGCGGAAAGTTACGGTGTTGGACTGTGTGCTAAAAGAAAAGTTTGACGAATATTTACTTTAATATTTTATAAAATTGAGCATACTGCATGAGTAATTCGATCACAGAATGAAAGAATTGTTATTTTTCGAAAGATTTTTATGAAAACGAATAATACTATATAATTTTAAATAGAAAAAAGTTTACAATCTTTTTATTTTCTAATTAAATAAGAATAAATTAAAATAAATTGCTTATACTTTGTTATTTGTTCCGTACATACACTTAAATTGTATTTGATTGTATATCTTTTATATTCGCTGTCTCACTCACATTACAGAATTCGTGTACAGATAATTAACGCTTTTTGTATCTTTATTTTACATGTCGCACTAATCTAAGATTGGCTATTGGTTACGAGGTAAATGCTAAAAATGACATTTTCTTATGTATATCAAATTCAAGCTATCCGGGTACTTACGGAAACACTGTCAAAAAATGAATAACATTAAGTTTTGAAATTTAGAAGCAGGAATGCTCAAAGATAAATAAATATGAATAAAATGTAAAAAGTTTAAATAATCGCAATGTCTTAATAGCTTTGTCTTGTACACACATTTCAGCATCTTAGCCTCGATCTTTGCACTCACCGACCGAAAAGATAATAAAAATGTCATTTGTGGTTGTGGTTACAAAAACTTGTACATACGTAAGATCCAGCAATAATATTTAAACTTACAAAAATTAATATACTGTTTTATACAAGCTATAAAGAATTTAAAAAAATTAATTATAAATCCTTTTGAAAAGCAGAATTTTATACTTTTCACTATATACGTGTACAAATTATGGGCATAGTGTATTAACTTTTCGTAGCATTTTAGTATAAGTATTCGTCAAACTTTTCTCTAAGTTTTTTGGTACGAAGATATGTTACAAATAGTTTATATACGTTATACATATTTTAGTACTTTTGCTTTTGAAATCCTTGCATACGCTTTATCGCCATGTATACAGCTATTACGTACGTAATTGATTAAAGAAAATATTTTAAATGACATTTTTAAGTGTGATAAGGCAATCTTAAGGTGATCTACATTGTTGTAGCATAACATTTTTTAATGCATTTTCTTAGCTTTTTTATATATATTTTCTATTATAAATTACATAGAGTATAGAGTCCGGTGCTATAAATCCGTAGTCGCTTTCTTTTTGTGGTTACTTTTTTCTCTTTTATTATTTTTTTAGTCGTAAACAAGTTTAATTGTGGGTGCTTAAACAGCAAAAATTACCACGGGTAACCTTTTCAGCAAAAACAAACAGATTAATGCCATATTTATCATCCAAGCTTTAATTTTGTTTTATGTGCGATTCAACGTTAGTGCTCAATTCAAAGATTTAAAGATATATTTTTTGAAAATATCGCACAATTAAAAAACGTTTCCTTTACGAAAATAGGATCAATTGACAAAATACAAGCGAGAATATTTGACGTATCTCGTTGAACAATACTGCATGCAAATAGTCTCAAACGAATGTTCGTCTTCCAACTGAATGGATAAGAACAGTTATTATTATATGGGCACACAGGATGAAATAAAGGAGTCCGATAGTGCACATAATATCCGGCTGGGCGTTTACACGAGTACGTAACAGAGGGTGCAGTTGCGGAGCTTCCTGCGATAAATAAAGGGGCAAAGGAAGGAGGCAGGCGGGCTGGAGGCAAATCCTCTCGGCGGCGGTCCTGGCCCCGGCGCCGGGCTCCGCGAGGAAGCGGCGGATACTCGGGGCGATAGCGGGGCGAGGCGGAGCCGCGTGGGCGTCGGAGGCAGCGGGCGGCAGCCCCGCTCGAGGGCCCCGGAGCCTCGCCCACGCGAGCGGACGGGCCGCGGAGGAGCCGGATCTCGATAAGGGCGCTACCTGGCTTACGTGTCGCCGGGTGCCGCGCGGCCCGATAAATATCCCGGCCGCGGCGAGCGGTATCTGCATCGGCGCGGGCGCGCGCCTCTAATTGCCGCGGCACCTCGTCACCGGGGCTTTGATGCCGGCCGCCTCCCGGTGGAGCGCTCGGCCCGGTCTGCCGGCCGGAGCGGAGACCGAGGCGGTGAAGGAGTTTTTGTACCGTTAGGCCGAAGGCTGCGAGCCAAAGGCCTCGAGTGGGACTTTGTTAGAAGGCGCGGAATAATGGGAGTCCGGCCGGGCTGCAGGCACGCACACGTGCGCCGTTGCCGCGGCCGGCTTGCATACGGGAGCGCGGTGAATGTGCCACGAGCGAGCAGCGCCGACTGCCGACTCGCGCGCCTCGTACACCGGCGACCGTGAACGAAATTCGGTTACGCCGCCGCTCTTTCTTCCTGTCCTCTCTAAGCTTTTCCCCGACGTTGGCCGCTCGGCGAGTCGGCCTTTTTCCTAGTCGCCGATGAATATTCAGCAATGAACGCCTCGCGCGCCCGCTATAATATTGATATTGTACTTCTGGGTAGCGTATACCGCTAAAACTTTGCGACCCCTTTTATACGGGAGTAGTGGACAACTCGTGTGTACGAGCTCTGAAGAATTTACTTCCTCTATACATAAAGCTTATTTACGCCCGTAATTATTATGCTCGATGTGACAAAAAGCCTGAGTTGTGTAAAAAATCTTTCTCATTAATTCAAATTGTTTAGAAAACAAAAAATGCTGTAGATAAATTTATGAACATGCGCACCGGCAAAAAAGCATATCGTAGTCGTATTAAAATAATCTGACGTTTATGGATTAGGTAGTAGTAACTGTATACCAACTATCATTATATATTTAGAATAAATAATTTTCATTCTAATAATTAATAATAATTCGCAATTACCAATAATCCGCTTGGGAACGTTTATGAAGAGCATGATCCGCAAATAACTTTGATAAATTGTTACTACATAAATTATATGCACTGTAACATCCGCCTACAGAAAATAAAGTGCATATCACCATACCTATAGGCATTGCGCATGTAATTAAACAAAAGGTCCATAAAATATAATTATACCCTTATTTATTTACACTGTAAATAGTCGATGTTGCAATCATTGATTGTGAGATATGCTACTGTGTTTTGACGATGATTTTAATGCACTATTAGTAAATGATAGTTATATAGTTATGCGCTATCTAAAAATAATACCGAAAGTCGATATAGCAATAAACATGGATAAAGAATAAATTCATGTACTAATTATGAGTAATTGACTAGAATATGATTATATATTCAGAAATCATGAAAACTCGATATAGACGATAGATGGATAAAGTAAAATATTTAATTAGATGTTTAAATTCTGTTCTCCATTGAATCTCCACTATTTAAACATATAATAAACAAATATTTTACGTAATTTCCTATACATGCAAATGGATTAAATACACAAATACACGTACTTATAACTGTTTCACGACTTGCAAGTATTTCTAACTAGACACTGAAGAGGTGCATGCATGCGAGGCGGAATAAAAATTTCAATAGCTAAACTATACAAATCACCATTTGCTTGCGGCTTTATTTTTCGACACAGTCATTCTCCTCGTCATCTACTCGCATAAACAAAGAAGTGAGAGGAAGGCATATACTTTAGGTCTACATGCATGCACGTGTATAATGTGGTTCAAGATAGACTGTCTTTTTTCCTTATACGCAATTGTCTTCCGCAATATATACTAAACGAGGATGAGCATGGCAAAATTTTATGACCTGCAAATGTAAATTATTGTCATAAGAAAGATTTGGTTGTAGCTTATAAGTTTTCTTTCCTTCTTGTTTGTTATTTTTTATTATCTCTTTATTTTAGATAATGTGTGTTAATGAAAACGAATGATTGTATAATTGCAGTAACACCGATCCATGCTTTGATTTTTAAAGAATATTTTGAATGATTTTTTGTTCTGCTATTTACATGTAATTTATGATTATTCATAACGTGATATTAATGGTTTTCGCTTTTGTAGACTTGAAATATATTACGCTGAACAATATTAATTGTACGCGAGAAGAAATTTCTATATAATTCTGACGATCTAAGAAGCTTGCCTATAAATATATCTGTACAATCGCAGTATATATGTGCATGGCACAGATAAAATGTAAAATATATTCTTGTATTTTATTTAAAATTATAGTGAAGGACCCGAAAAGTCGTTATAAAACTATCCATAGTTACCTTAGGTGTCAGTGTAAAAGAGAGTTTTCCTCTTAGGCTACGAAATTTATCACGCCATAATCGTATACACCTCATGAGCCTAGTGGAAGTCTCATGTATCTATTTCTTCATTTGGGTGAGATCCAACTAAATGTTCCACTATTCAAATGTATCTATTACGCGCGGTTGTATAAAAAGTCATTTGTTTGGAAGGATAAAAGAGGGTTGCGGGTTCATACGATTTTGATTATTTAGAAAGCTTTCTAAGAGTAAGTATAGTGCACTGAGTCCAGAGATGACTGATCCGCTAATTTTTTCTCCCTCAAATGTTGCACAACGCAATAATAGTCCGTGCAGCGCGCAGCACATTAGTTTTCCAGGTTGTAATTTTTCAGATGGATTGTACTGCTACGAGAGGATATGTTTTATTTATCATTGGACCTTGTTAAGACATCATCGAAAGTTCTTTCACGCGTAGATTGACACTGCTAGATAGCCTGTCACGATAACAATGGTCATTCAGAGCTGATCCTAAAGTAACATCTGATTCTCGGGCACCGTTCGGAATCTCATTACAGTCTTCTATCAATGTCTCTTGATTTGGGTAGGAGCTCCTCCCCGAGGCGGGGGCTCAGCTGGCTCTTTACCGGATTTACCGCTAGGATCGATGAGAATTGTCCACATTTGAAAAGGACTCGGAAAGATTCGAAATTTCGATTGGCCGGCTCAGGAGTGGACGCTCGGAGCGGAGGCGCGGGCGAGCCGAGGGCGCCGCGGAGGAGAGGCATAAAGGCGGCCGGCCGTCCGGGGGAAGCCGTCAATCGGGACAGTCATTAGAATTGCGCAAGCGCGCGGCGACGGGCCGATGGGCAATAAATGAGCATAAATCGCGGGCGCACAATGCCCGGGAGAGGTCGAAAATAATCAGGCGGCGGGCCCTCAAGGCTCCTCTCGGCGCGCTTCTCACGCGGGACAATCCGCGCGGCGTGCATTAATCGAAAAGTTACGAGGGCCGACTGTCGGGGCGCGCGCGCGCGCGAGATACCGCGGGCCTCGGGCGGCCGGCGCGCGGGGACACAAAGCCGGCCGGCCTCGGCCCCGGGATTTACGCGCCGTCGCCGCGCGGCCGTATTTACGGGCCGAGAGCCGCCCGCCGGCTGACGAGCGCCGCGGAGGTCCGCGATCGGCCCGCGAGTGACGAGTCGCCGCGGCGGCCCGTCGAGATAAGCCCGATAGGCCCGCGGACCGAATTAGACGCGCCGGCCCACCTCGGGGAAATCAATCTTCGGCCTTTTCTCCCGCGCGCCCGGCCAATTATGCCGCTCGGCGCGTCGCCCCGCCGAGCGGAAATCGAAAACACATAAATTCATCATCGGCCGCTCAGAAGGGCATGTAAAGTGTCGATGACCAGCGCGCGCGCGCCTTCCTTTTGCACGGGCCTCGCCGATCATTCGCGCGGAGACGGGCCCAGCCTCCCGATATCTTACTCATTTTCCACAAATAACCTCCTGCTTAAAGATGCACGAGAGGTGCACGGGGGGACAAGAGCACAACGGATCAGCAGTCCAAATGTAATCGCTGATCTACCGGCCGGATTTCTGGCCGATTAGAAGCCAATCGGCCGTGTCATTACTCTCTCCGCGGGTCCTTGACCTCGTTTCGCGCGCAAAGCCAGCTCCGGGGCCTCCTTGCGGCTTGTCTTCCTTTGCTCTCCACTGCAACGTCCCGCCCGACGCCTAATATGGCCAAGAGTAAAAAATAACGCTCCTCGGGCCTGACAAAAGAGAATAACAATTTTTCACAGGTGAGGCTCGATGACGTATTATGCCGAGGCTCGAGAGCCGGGCAAAACGCGAGAATGGGAGAGCGCGCGAGAGGCTGGAGCGTTTCCATAGAGCGAAAACTCGAGGCCCTGCTCGGCCCTGCTCGCTCCTGCCGCGCCCTGTCGACACTAAATCACAAGATATTACCGCCATTGTCGACACAATCGATCCTAATACGCAGCCTCGAGTTGTTGCGCTAGCCGACTTTCCTCGTACGCGCAAATGTGTATCGTTAAGCATTCGGCTTTTATGCGCGTATTCGTCTCTCACTTATTTCCATTTGTGAAATGTTTTGAAAAATACGAGCGTCGGCGTTAGACGCGGGAAAATGCTCCTCCCATTAGGCCGCCCTACGACTTTATCACACGCATGAAGAGGTACGTTTTACAATTCCTTTTCCGTCAGTATGTAGCTGTCAATAGCGTTGATGGCCTGAAAAATTCGAAAGCGCTCGTTCGATCCGGGCCCAAAGAAACGAAAAAAAGTCCAACTGGCTTATCGCGGATAACACAAGAAGCACGCGGCGCCTTTTTCCAGCGAAGCCGTTGGCAATTAGCGAAATAACCGTAACGGGAATTTGCTTAGGGAGTAAAAGCCGCATAAAAACGAACGACCCTTCCGCGGCGATTACCTCACTTTCATCTAGTTACCAAAGATATCTATTATTAGCGAGTAGAACAACAGTCCGCGGGCGGCTGCGGAGAGCAGTGGAACAGAGCACGTAACGCCGGCCATAAATAAATAAGCATCGCGCCGGAACTTTTCGCACGCGCGCGCGCTTGCGCCTCCGAGCCGGATTGCCGCGGCCCTCGGTCGAGGCTAATTGCGCTATTACCGCCGCTCCCCGGGGGTTTCGTCCGCGCGGAGGCCAAGGGAGCGCGGCCCTCGGGGTTTCTGTCCGCGGGGTGGCCGCGCCATCTGAACCCCGCGAGAGAGGGAATCGAGTGGGCGCGGCGCGCGACTCGGCCGTGCCCTGTGGCTCCATGGCGCTCTCTCGCGCTCGGGCCCACTGTTTGCACGGTTGCGAGCCGCGCGCGCCGCCGCCGGCGCCGGTTCGGCCGCGCGTCGGCCGCTACTCGTGTTCCGGAAATCCTGTTGGCTGCGCGGGTACGTATTATCGGTAACTACAGTGCGCGGCCCAGGGATATTTGTCGGGAATCTTTTCAATCGCGTGTATCTGATTGCATTCGGTAGATCCTTCGATTATTTACTTCTTTTTTCCTATAATTTATCGACCGCGCGGAAACGAATAATGTTTATCGCTTTTTTGTCTCTCGCGCTTCTCTAGCTCCCCGGCTCATCATTCATAATCAGCCCGAGTGTTTTATGGGCAAAAACTTTGAATCGCTTCCTTGTTTCTCTAAACTTTGTGAAAGTCCACCAGAATATGGAAATGAATAATTGCTAAATTGCTGCAAAATCTTCAAAATTGAATAGGGCACGTGTATAAAAATAAGAATACTTTCAGCAACAGAATTTTAATCAATTTGCAAAAATGTAATAGCCTCGTAATTTCGAAAATGTCATTCAATTTACATGAAAAATAAGTGGAAGGAGCACGACCGTTAAAAACCGATACATTAATTACAAGCACCATCTTTTTTCTTTCTACTCTTTTATATATATATATTATATCTTCTCGTTATTCTTTTTACCGGGCATAAGGTGTATCCCAACCAGTATAATATATCTACCCCGTTCTAATTATTTTTATTTTTCGATGGATAAAGGTACGTGCTTTCCGATTCATTAATTGGAGTATATTTTCAAATTGCAGATAAGACGATTGACTGCATGCAGACTAGCATTACACACGCCTGCTACAAAGCTCAATTGCATTCAAGGGGCATAAATCATTCGTGACGAAACCTTGAATTCTGTAAAAATCGGGATTAAATGGGAGGGACATTTTTACAAGAACGTGGACGCGGAGACTAGGCTGCAGATAGTCAAATAATTCCGAGTATGCGCGAGCAAAGTACTAGTCGAGCGAGCACGTGGACGCAATCCGAATAAAATGCAAAGCCTCGGCCGCGGAGGGAAATAGTTGGAGGTGGGCTCGGTCACGCGCAGCCGCGCCAACCGAGAAACAAAGAAAAATCCAGCGGGCCGACGAAAAGCGCCATATCGTTGGCTAGTTCGGAAGGTTGTGCCCCTATCGAGGCGGGCCGGGCCGGAACAGGGGGGAAAAGCAGAGGTCGGCCTGTCCGCGGCGCATGGGAGCGCGAGGCGAGCGCGAGGCGAGGCGGCCAAGGCAGTAGCGAGCGGGGAGAATGTCGCTCGGTGGCCTGGGCCTCGTGACCCTCGGCTCTCGCGCGCGGCCTTTTTATCCTTTCGCTCGCACGCTCGCCAATTGGCCGGGGCTCGGCGCGCGCGCGCGCGCACGTAGCTCTTGCCGCGGCCGACAGATACAAGTGGGCAATCGATACACGGCCCATTATAAATCGAGGGTCGAAACGAGGCTCGCGTGCGCGGCCCTCCGCGGCTCCCGCGGCAGATGCCGCCGGCAGTCCGGCATTGTCCCCGCGGAGGTGCCCGCGAGCCGCAGGATTCCTTCCGGCGATCGGCCGCGCCGGCCCCGATTGAGATATTGCGGATGCGCCCCGCTGCGGCCGGAGGATGTCGTGCGGACGCCACCGCGGGGCCGCTTGTCCGGCTAAACTGACAAAGCCCGGCAAAAAGCCAGGCCTCGATCGCGCCGCGGCCCGCGCGTGAGACCCTCCGAGAAACCATTGCTTTTTCGCCGCTCCGCTCCAGCCTCTGTAATTGATCTATTTTTGAGGGGCTTTGAGCGAAAGGCCACCTATCGGAATAGCCTACGCTGCGCGCCGCGTGTCTATTCGTTCGAAATGTCATTTCCTGTCGTAATGTTCTCCGTTAACGACCCGTGTCCCAGTTCGCCCACGACACATTTCCATACTTAAGTACATAAATTCAGCCGGAGAAAGAAAGCCTATTTTTTAATGCCCTGTCAATGTATTCACTCATTTGTAAATTCATGCTTTTATATCCTACTAAACATCGACTCTTTCTTCTTCATGCTCAAAAGAGACACTATTGATTTTCCTCCTATGTTGAAATATCTACTTCCAACTTGTTCCTTTAAACTGGAGATTTAAATGCGGCAAGTCGCTAAGCTGCAGATCATGAAATCCGTTGAAATTTCAATTCTAAAGAAAAAAAATCCAAGTATTATCTACCAAGGCTTCTAACGCCACCATTCTTCAACATTTTTAATGATATTTTATGGAAATGACTAGAAAACACATGTACACTTTGCCAATTGCTCAGAAGTCCTTGTATAAGCAGCATTTCAAAACAGCACTGCGTTTATTCAAAATTCAGCATTAAATGATTTGTCTACATACTGTTGATCTTGATACAAAAGTTGCATAAACACACGACTATGGCAGAGATCGCGAAAGTTTTCATACCTTCGGTATATCTTTTCATTTCTAAAAAGATAAAATATTTTTGCATGCTAAAATATTTATACAGTTTGTTATTCAAAGTATAGATTACAGACACTATGCCCTCGTTCTTAAATATTAAGCATGCGAAGCCATATCTCAAAGTTTATGACCAACACCTGACCTCGCACCTGACTTATCCGCATGACACTATAAACTATATAGCGATAAAAGTATAGTCCTCTAATAAAATCAAATAGTACTTTAAAGCAACAGTTAAAAAGTCAAGCTGTCGAACCGAACCACAACATCTAAACGAATGATCGTCAGCACAGAATCAAGTGGGAAATCTGTAGAAGAAAATAAGGTCGCGAGACGTTCAAATGCGCACATAAACTGCGAAGAGGAATGAGTTGTTGAACAATATAGCCACATAGTCTATGAATCTGACAAAATGCAACAAGGCATTGAGCTCGGCATTGAGTGAAATGGCGAAAAAGCGAGAGTATCAGGATAAAAAGCGCGCTCGAGGCGAGGACAAAAGCAAAAGCTAAACACGAGAAAGAACATTGTATCCCCTTGATTCATCGCACGCCAGCGAGGGCTGCATTAGAGGAATGAGTGTTGTCGCTGCGCCAGGCAGCCGAGTCTTTCCAGCTCATTAAAGCTAAAATCAGCACCTTCGCGAAAGTGGGCGAGCGGGGCGGCAATGTTCAAGAGACTCGTGCATGTACTTATACGCCAGTCGGTCATGAATAATGCACGGGCGGCTGAGCCTCGACAGCGCGCGCGATCCAAAAGAACAATCGCATCAAATTGTGCGGGGCGCGCTCGCCTCCAGGCTTCCTGGTGAGCCCCGGGATTTGGGCGTTGCGGCACAGCCACGAGTCAGTCACTCGGACTCGGCATCGACGCGCGCACGCACGCGTGGGCGCTAACTCACATTACGACAGGCCGGGCAGGTCGCGATCCGGGCCCCTAATGGCCGACTTCCACCTTTGCTTGGCTTTTCCACCTTGGCCGAATTCCCCCGAACGCCTACTTCCTGCCGTGCCTCTCTTTGAAAACAATCGACTTTTATCCTGGTCAGCCGGAGTCCGCCCTCGAGTCCGCCTTCCCTTTCATTTCGCCGCCGAGGCTAACTTCACTTTCCCCGCCGAGCCTCTCTTCTCTTTCTCTCGAGGACTCTCTCTCTCTCTCCCTCGTTCTCTCGGATTCTGCTGCGGCCCGCGCACTTTTTTCCCTGCCCTCGCATCCTAACCCGTCGCTCTCTGTCCCTCTGGCTTGCCCGCGCAATATACATTGTCACGTGATTTCCGCACCGCGAGTATTAAAAGTGGCGGTTCGCGGATAAAAGGAGCCTGGGCGACACAATGCGCGACAAATGCCTCGAAAGTCACTTAAGAATTGCTACTCTCGCACCACCTACTCGTACCCTTATAGTCGGCCTTTTCTTTTCTTTTTCTCGAGTCTCGTGCGGTGCGCGGCGAGTTCGCATGTGACGAAATCGTTGCCTGAAAACGGTTCTGGAAATTGTGTATGCCTCGCGCACGGTTTGCAGGGGAAAAACTTTGTTTCGCTCGGCGCAACAACGTATAAAGTATGTTTCCTTAAATGCGTGAGAGCCAAGATTTCGTCATTCACGCGGTACTTTCGCTTTTATTTCCTGTGTGGCCACGAAAAATTGTAATTATACCATCTACTTACAGACAACTTATCGCATTACGTCTCTTGCAGGCCACATAACAGCTTGAATTTTTTTTCTTTCTTATTACCTTACAAGCACACGTGTAGCCTGTAGACGAATAAGTATTTTAATGTATTACAAATATCGGAATATGTAAATATATCCTGACACAAGACACATGATCCATGACCAATTATGGTAACGATAATATGATAAGTTATAGACTCGTCAATAGGCGGTGGGGTAATTGTACTAATTTTCGGACATTGTGATATCAACAAGCCAGTAGTCAAAATAATCGGACAGATTCACGAACAATTGCCGACTGAAAATGAAATATTCTAATTTTTGGTTGATACGTAAAAAACATTAACTTGATAGAGCATTCATTTCCGTATAATAACGTTTTTGTTTACGCTGAATTTGTTGAGTGCAGTCAAAAACATCAGGGGGCGAGCAAAGATAGAAATAAACAAATACGCAGCTTGTTATATTCAACTGGTTTCAAGTACATCCACAGTCTTGCTCACTCAACCGTTCGGGCCTATTCTCTGATCCGGCTGCACGTTCTTCCAGCGGCTGTGGTCCGCGCTTTTACAGGAGCTTTGCGGGACTTTTTCGACTTTGCCGGTTATGGGAATTCACCTTATGGTCTTGTGCACACGAACTTGCATCAGCGACTCTCTTCTAGGTTGACCCTCGGCCCCACTCTCAGACTCCTTAGGAGTCACCGCGATCGAACTACGACAAATGGCCTATGCGAACTCGGCAGTTTCCATGTCCACAGGAGCCTTAACCAAGTCCATTGCGCCGAAGAGGTATCTTATGTGAATCGTACCCAACAATACGACTCCGTTACGCTTTGCCAGCACCTCGATTCATTCTTATTTTACTTAGCGTGACAATTAAATTACGAAAAAATGTACGTGAAATAACATTGTTGTGGAATTTTAAAGGCTCGGAGCATTACCCTCTTTGTTCGGGGCCCTTTAAAACCGAGGGGAGTCGCGCCTCTTTATTTAGTTGCGGCGCGGCCTTGGCATCAATCAGTTCCCAGCAGCCTCTATCGCTCGCCATCGCGCTAGTAAATATATGTAATTTCGGTTTATCGCTTCTTTATACCATTTAACGAAAAGTATTATTTGGTCAAGCAGTCGGTCTTGCAACCTGAGAGTACGCAGCGACATAAAGCTATGGGGAGCAGGGCATCTTTGGATTCTCACGCGGGCGCTCGATCGGTTTTGGTGAGAGATCAGCCGCGGAAGTAGGGCAAGTGCTCGCTGGAAATGCGACAGTAGCTATGTAGAGGTCGAGCCGGAGGAAGTCAAAAGATCCGGTCTACGCGCGAGCGTGCATCACGAAAAGTGGCCCGAGTGAAAGAACGCGAGAATACTTCTCACATGCGGGCTAAGCGCAAAAACGCGTGTGCCTTGACCGAGCGAGGTGTGCATATATATCCGCCGCAGTGGCGAATCGACCGGACAATAGGTTTCCTCCGTAGACGGAATTAGTGTTATTATTGGGCCAAATGTTTGGGACAAGCCATGGGAAAGACTGCCGGGCAGCCCTCGCAAAGATCCCCTTCTCACCGCGCCTCTCGATCCCCTTTCAAACCGCGAGAGAAGCTCTTCATTGTTAGCGCGGACAATGACTATTTGTTTGGTTTAATGAAACGGCTTTGATAAGAATTCCCCCCCCCCTCCTCCTCTACTTTAATCTCTCTACTTAAAGCCCGCTTATAGCCATTCAATTATACACATTTTCCCTCAGGCAATTTTAACGCCGCGTTAAAACTCAATATCACTCTGGTAATCGCCCGAGACGGGATATAAATCGTTATTTCGCCCTGGATGAGGCACAAAGGAGGACTGGCGTTGCGTGATCCGACTGACAAAAAGGAACGTGTTTGCGCGATGCACCGGCAGTGCAAAAAATAATGAGGGAACATTAAAGTCTTTATCGCCGCGTTAAAAATTGAATATTTATCGTACTTTTTCTCATCGCGCTTGGGATTCGTGTTATTTACATAAACAATCGAGTTTGAGATGACTTTCAAAATGCATATTAGAAAGCGAGTAAGTAATCAAATTTACTATCCGCGTAAAAATATTGTGGCAAACTTATTGCATTCTCGTGTGATCATGCGACTTAGAAAAAGCATGTAATCAATGACTCGGTCCCACATTAACTCAATAATTACTGTTTAGTAACGCCAATACTTCTAGTTTTACATAAAATTTGTTCGAGGAAACATTTCAGCTGAAAATATTACCTACACCTGTCGGAAACGTTAATTTACTCTGGCAGCATTTGCAATTTTTCGTATTCTTACATCATCCAAAGCAAGTATGCCCGCACGTATGCATTGGAAAATGTTCTCGATCATTTGCAGGTGGCACAGTTCAGGGAACTGCACTGTGAAACGGCAGCACGTCCTTTATAAATACAAAAATAAAAGGGCATCGAACACCCGAGAGTCAAATTAAGGATCGCCCTCCAAACGAGACGATCTCGAGAGTTGGCCGTTAAACCGAAGCTGCCGGCAGAGAGAGAAAGGGAGAAGGAGAGGGAAAAAGGAAGAGATGCAAGGGAAAAAACCGCGCAATAAAACGGGGGGCACGTAGTACCGTTGTGTGTAACTTGATAAAGATAATTGGCTCGGGGCAATTTTTCAAAGTCGGAATGCCGTCCCTAAACAGCGCGGAATCCGGCCCGAGCTCAAAGGGGAATCCGCGCGGAAACGCACGCCATGCGCATATAATGCCCGGAGGAGAGTCCTTCGCTTTGGCCCGACTCGCGCAGAAAGAGAAAAACGAGGGGAACTGCGAGCGTTTCTCAAAGTCTCGGAATCCAGGGCTGCTCGTGGCCGATATATAGAATTTAGTCACCGGGAACGTGAGGAGGAATGCAAGGGTCCGGTTGTGGCCGCGACCGCAGCGGCGGCCTCTGCCCAGTTTTATCTGAAATAATGGCTCTCCTTAATCGTAGCGAACACCAGAAGCGGACATTCCGGACTCGTCGCCCGCTCCAACCGGAAGTACTCACGACCGACGCATTCTACTTTGGTCTTCTCTTTTTCTATATCTCTTTCTGCCTTCTCTTTCTCTCCCTTTCGCCCTCGCATGTTCTCTTTGTCGCTTTATCAAATTATACGCATTTTTCTCACAATATTTTCCCTACCTTCTTCCTTGAAAACCTTTTAATCCACCTTTTAAAAAGTTAATCTTGTTAGTTGTATAACATGTTTGATAAAATAAAAGAGCAAAATTAAATGGCTTAAAAACCGTGCTATAAGGATATTGAAAGCTTGTAAATTAAATAAACTATCTTTGGTATTCTAAAAGCGCTAATTTTATCAGAAATATAATCTTCCAATGTAAAAGAGACCTCCGTGTGTATCTAATTTCTAGTAATGTTTTTGCTTTTAAATACTAAAGTCCATTCGTGGAATATTTGTAATAATATTTATGGCGAAGGAAAACGAGTATACCTTAAATCTCAATGTACCACATGAAAACTTGTAAAAAATAAAAATATTTCAGCACATACTAATTAATGCAAAATAGTGTAGTCATTTAAAAGTGTGTAATAGCAAGTCTTAGCATTCTAGCTGCACAGTCTAGTAATCAGCATTTTTCATGAGTCTTAAAATGTGAAATTAGTATTTATAACGTTGACAAATAATACGTTTGTACTTATAATTCATCATAATAAATTGAGCGCAATCTTACACGTGCAAACAGTGGCTCCATTAAGCAAGCTAATTAATAAAATAAATCTCTCCAATGGTCTGGGAGCTTGGCTCCAAGCGTCCGCAAGTAAATAATTTTAGTTTTTCGCTATGTATTCGAAAAACGTGTAAATATACATTAGAGAAGTAACTGTTTGCGGTACAGGGCTTTTCCGCATTACTCGGGCATCTGTCCAGCTTACTTTAAGTAAACAAGGAATATGTGAATCCGTGTACTCTAGCTATTGAATGATTCAGGAAGAGATATACGGAATTGAAGCGCGAGGCGTCCTCTTGGAGGAGTGGAGTCCCGGTCGCGGTGAACGTTGACAATATTAGTCTTTTACTCAGGATGTCGGGGCACGTAGTCCGAGTGCGGCCTGCCGCGGCCTCTCGCTCTTTCCCTCGCAATCTGCATTTCGTACCGCGGCGAGCGCATCTCTATCCGCTGCGACTGGCGCCGGGAAGCGACCGAACAATGAGCCACTGAATTCCAACTGTCACCGAAACAGCGGATCGCACTCAGGGAGAGAAGCGCGCGACTCCCCGGCGACCTGCCTCTCCTCCCCCCCCCCCCCCCTCTCTCGCTACATCTCTTTCTCTCTCTCTCTGGGCGGCCGTGTAGGCGAAGTAGCGACCTCCGTGACTAGTAGTAGCGGCGGCGCATAGCCAGACGCGCCGCTCCGGAAAAAAGGCCTCTCGATATGCGCACGCGGGACTTGTTTACGCGGCGCAGGTGCGCATGCGGCTACCGTGGGCACGCACTCGATACGCGCCCGAGAAAAATCTCGCGGATACGGGCCAGCGAGGAAAAAGCAAGCACTCGCTTTCAGTTGGGCCTTGGGACTCTTGATACAGGTTGATTTTTCACGCGGCCTACGGCTGCCACGGCCCGTTAATTCATGGCTACACCTAGATAAGAGAAGCTTATTTATTTGCCCAGCGGAAGTATTGCACGGGGTGGAATTAAAAGATTAAAAGCCCGGCACTGCGCCAGTTATTCCGAGTGTTGAAACTGTACTTATTGACTAGGGGCAGGTTCCCTCTCTCTCAATCTCTCTCCTTCTCTTCTCTCTATCTGCCGGTGTGCGAACTTGAGTTTGCCAGTTAAATACTACACGATTAAGTGGCTTGTTAATAGTTGCGATATTCCGTGCGATATAAGGTGTGACCACGAGTAATCAAATTAGCCGCGATTCTGCTCGATCTGGCTTTTAAACGTTAGTCAACGTATTTAATTCAAATGCAATTGAATCCATTACATTATTTAATCAATATTTTAATGTATAATATTAGAATTATGAATTTTTAAATATTATCCAATAAATTTTTAAACTTTGTAAGATATTTATTTTAATAATTAAATTTTTATATTGTATTGTTACGGTAAAAGAATTATAATGATTACATAATAAGTAAAAGATTTAAATACTTGCTCGTGTTACATGCCCGTTTGTTAAAAGAATTTCTATCATTAATGAAATGTTTAAGTCAATAGTATCAAAATAGTACTTAAGTATATCACGAAAAATAAAAATATCTCAATGTTTATCTAAAACTCTGAACTAGGTTTTAATAAACTAAAATAAACTAAAAAACTATCTTGCTCGTGTGATAATTATATATACAAATAAACCATCTTGTGCAATTTTCACTCAAATGAAAATTCTGAGTACTAATTTTAGATGCATTTTACATATTTTCTGCATTTTAATAGCAAACATTAAATACTTGTTGTAATAAAGTTAACCAAGTAAATGACTTGACGAAAAATTTTCTATCTTTTATAATTTATGCCTTTAAGATAAACAATCAGATTATAGTGATTTATGTGAAATTTAAGCAATGCAATTGATGAGATGAGCTTACTTCTACTGTCTGCATCTGACTCTCTAGCAATAAAGTTTTAACTAATATAACTTAACAGTAACTTTTTAATATATTTTATTTTCTGTATAATTGTGTACTTATTGATATGACCCTCACTGTAAGAAAAAGTTAATCTAATCGCATAGAAGAATCAATTAAATAAATTATTATATTTCAAAGCGATAAACTTGAACACATAAATAAGAAAAAATCATGTTAAATTTTATAGCAACCCGAAAATTTTATAGTTAGTATGAGAAACATTATGATAAAAATAGCTCTTGTAAAAATAACTTTGTTGTAAATAGGTTCAAAAAAATTAAAAAGAAATATGTTTTAGTTTACTTTTTTATACTATTTAAATATAAGCATTAAAATATTCAAAACATAAACAAAACATAAGGTAAACATTTTTTCGAATTAATTATAATAAAAAAGAAAGAGAAAAATAGTGTAATTGTAATTTTTAGATCGTTAATTCTGCTACAAATTTTAAATCAAAGTGATATATGAATCTTTAGATATTAACGATAGGTCGTAATTAAGAAATGTTTATGATTTAAAAATCAGGCAACAAGAAACAAATACAGCGGTGACCCAAAAGTTTCCCATTCATTAAACGGTTACATATCAAATAGCAGGTTAGAGAGAGTTTGAGAAGAATACGTAACAAATATCGATATTTATATAAAAATATGTACGTATTTGAGAGATATCGATTAAGCCTATATAGTAGTAGCAATTAAACCAAATGTAAACAATTGTCCAAACGAGAATCTAAGATATTTGAAAGTAGTAAAAGGTATCTTTGCAGAATAGCGCCAATTCGCCCGAGATGATAGGCTCGGAGTATGTATATTCTATACAAGTGAAATTTAACGCGCTCACGCATTCTTCGGGGTAACTCTTAGTACTGCAGTTATGTGGGGCATTAGATTATTATTAGTATTCTTATTATTTATGCGTGCGTGTTTTCTCATTACGTGTTCTAAGCGAGTGTCTAAGGTATATAGGAACTGTTCGTGCAAGCCTTACTGACGAGTTCAACAGATAGACGCGGCCTGCGGGACGAAACGCGATGTTTATTCATTCGGTGAACAGTTAGAAGTATTTGAAATCTTGAATGTTTATTAGCGATCTATTTACTGGAGGAAATGGAGAAGGAGGTGCAGGAAGTCAAGTGGCATACTTGATTTAAAAAAAAGACAAGGTCCGTAAAAAAATGGCATCGAGTGTATTGGTCGTGCGTAGATTATGTTTGGATAAGATATTGGAAAATAGGCGCAATAGTTTTGATGGATGAAAGTGGGCGCGAGGACGAAAGAGCGAAAGAGCGAAAGAGTAATGAAAGGCGTAACGCGGGGGAGATAGGTCGTTGTTTATCAAGAGGGCCACGGGGCGAGGTTATCTCCCGGATCGGAAAGACGGCGTGGCGTCCGCGCCGATCCGAGTTTAATTAGGGAAAAAGAGCCGGTGGCTCGGGGCGGGGCGAGTAATTTGAATAAAAGCCAGGAGGCTAGGCTGCGAGCGAGTGGCCGCGAGGGCGCGCGCGTGATGGGGCGAATTAATAAAGTCCCGCGGAGCGTAATTGAATTAGCGGGGGGGTGGGGTGGGGGTGGGGGTGGGGGTGCGGGGGCCGGGCCCCCAGGGGCGCGCGGGCTCATTAGGCCGCGGCGGCGCGGCTCGTAAATCGAGGGCGGGCGGCGCGGCCGGGACGTGACTCGCATCGCGATCGGCGCTCCTCCTTTTTGGCGGATCGGCCGAATCTCCGTCTTCATCTGGGGCCGCGGCCGGTTCGGCCATCGGGCCCGGTTCCGAGAACGGCCCCCGAGCCTTTTTGCGGGTGGCGCGTTTTTTCACGGCGCGTTCCGAGGGCGCGCGATCAGATAGGCCGGCGCACGCGTCCGAGGGCCGAGGGCCGCACGGCCCGTTTGTCACCGGCGCGCCCGGCGCGCCCGGCCCGCCGCTTATTAGGCGCCCGCCGCCCCTGCCGCCGCCGGGGGCACGCCTTGATGCCATACTTTGTAAGCGGCCCGAGCGCCAAGCCCCGCCAGCCATTATGATTAATCCCCGGGCGATCGGCGGGCCCCGGGCGAGCGGCCGCTTCTGACGAAAGCCCGAATTTCCTGGCTTCCCGGGCGCCCGGGCCGCCGAGGGCCCCGCCCGGGCCCCTTCCTCTATATTTTACGGAAAACTATAAAAAGTCGCTAATGCCATACATCGGCCGACAGATACTACAGGAGGCGCGTCCTGAAATTTCGAGGGCCGGGAAGCACGTCAGTCGAAAGCATCGCTCGGCCGGCTCGGCAGCTTCCTGTAACAGCAGTTAAGGGCCTCCGCGGAGGAGTGCGCGGCCCCTAACAACAGGGATTACCGCCCCCTTAAGCAGTAATGCCTAGGTGCGCGGGCCGTCGCGGGCCGCGGCAAATTGCCCTAGTAAAAAAGAAAATCGGCCGGCCGGGCGGTAAAGCGCGACGTCGGCCGGCAGCGCCCGCGCGCCGATTGTTAATCCGCCGGCCGATTAATATTGCGCGGGCCTCCGACCCCGCGGGTCACGTCGGCTCGGCGGCCGCGCCGGAAGTGCCCATGTAGGGGACGCGGAGCCACCGAGCCGAATGCGCGCCGCCGCGGGACCATATTAAGTAAACGGCTCCGCGCAAGCGAGCCGCGCGTGCCTAGCCTCCCAAGCCGGCCCTCGGGGGGCGGCGGGGCCGTTGGGCCGCGGGGCCGCGGGCCGAGGGGCCGAGGGGCCGTTGGGGCGTCCCGCCACCTTCCGCGCCGGGGAAGCGGCCTTTTTGCGCCCCGGCTCCTCCCTTCGCGGCCTCCTCCCCCTCCGAGGCCGCGCCGCCGACTAGCGCGACGCCAAGTGAATCTCTTAGTTCGACAATTATGCCGTGTGCCAATTCAAGTTTTCTCGCCTTGGAATGTTGTCGCGCGGCATTGTTATGCACGCTTGGTCTAATGGCCCGGTATGCCGACCGCGTAGCTTACCACGTAATTTTAAACATGTTATTAAATTGCTGCTTCGGTGGATCGAGCCAAGTCGGAAAAAATTATCTACCTATCTTAATCTAAAGCATTTATTATCCCCGTAATTCATCTTTATATCCAAAGCCTGGCATTCGGTGAAAATTTAACATTTAAGCCAAGGCATTAAATAATTGAACGGGATCTGCCGTCAAATTAAATTAAATTTCTATACTGGATCGACTTCAATAATACAAGTTTAACGGTTATGCCTATATATTCTATTAGACCGTACACGAGTGCGTACATATTTAATTAATTGCTTCATCAAAACTCAAAGTATCAATACGCTATTGAGCTCATTAGATTATTTTATAAGCCACCGTCGCGGTCGCTTGTCGTGAGAAAATTTACCGATTTTCATCAACATCGGACTAGTTCAGTTAATAAAGATTCTGCGCACTCAATGTCCGTGTAAAAATAGAATAATTATATTCAAAAAGTGGTTAAATGCCGATTTTATTATCGCAATGAAACTTACTTAAAACGCAATTTCTCGGGAAACTCAGATAGCGCAACCTAATGCAAGCAGCCTCGCAGAGTCCATTTTTCTTGCTATGTTCATATTTTTTTAAAATGTAATCCCAAAATAGCATGAGAAAGTAAGCAATTAAAGTTTCCTTTTTTCTCATTTTAAAGTAATGCATGTAAACGTAAAATATGTCCAACTCGTGTGAAATACGATACGTAACTGTGGTTTATTAAAAATAATTGATTTATATTATGTGAAATTTGAGTTGACAGAATTAACATGGAATAACAGGTTTTTATAATAAAAGCAGAATGGATTATTTATAGCTTTGCGAATATAACTAGTACTATACTCCTGATTATATCGAGTGACCAATCTTTCGGATTAACTTAATTAAGGTGAAGGTCTGCAACTATTTTCAAAAAACTTTGCTTTGGTATCATACTCGCGCGATTGTACCTTTAAGTTACGAGAGTTGCTCCAATACATGTAATATGAATTTTTGAACCGGTGTAAGACTAAAGTGCGTTAACGCGCATTAGATAAATACAAATTAATTTTCTTTCACCACCATAGTCTATATAAGAGCACATAAAAAGTGTCGTACGATAACCGTATCATAATGAAAGTAAGTCATAAAACATCTATACATATAAAACAACACTTTTATATAGTGTTAATTCCTAAATAATAGCACGTCAAAAGTTTTTCAACAGCATCGATAATTCACTCTCTTTGGTTAAATAAGCCCGTGTATTATCGATCATATGAGTTTCCGAATACGTGAAATTAGTATATATTCGTAACCTTACTAAAAAACATAAAATTTTTTGAATACATAGGTACAGATATGGCTGCAGATGGTCCTATAGTAAGGAATGAAATAACAATTTTAGCCACCCAGCAGTGATTGTTAATAATCCGTAAAGGCACTCATTCTTCCTGAACGTTATTTTAGCGCAATACAGAACTTGAATCCTAACTCACTCGAGCAAAAAATATCTAAAATCCACAGGATTCTTTGGCACTTGGTATCGAGGCTCATCAATCTCCGAGCAGCGCATGAATCACTGGGGCAGCCGGTGATTCTTTCCCGAAATCGCAAGTACCAGATCGATAATTCTCGCAGCGGGTCGCGGATCAAGGATCAAAGCAGGCGACAATGGGTGGGTTGGGCCGCGAGATTCGCGGCATTAGTCAAACCGGCAGCGGCGCGCGACACCGGCACGGAACCCGTGGGGACATCGAGTGCGCCTGGCGCGGTGGGGTTATCTGTCCCTGGCCACCTGGCGCGGATCGGCAGCGCGTCCGGCGTCATTAGTCATCCCGCATTGGGCCATCGGGCGCAGCCGGCCGAGTTTAAATCCCAGGGCCTACCGGGGAGGAGAGGCGCGGCGCTCCTTGAGGTCGCGGGGTCGGCTCTACCCGCCCAGCAGGTAGCTCCATTATCCAGGCGTACCTGGCTTGCGCGCCCTGCCAGTTGACGGGTGCTTTCCGCCCGGCCGGGGGTAGGCCGCGGAATAAAAAAAGGGTGTGCCCCCCCTCGGGTGCGGCAGCCAAGGGTTATCGCCTCGAAGCCGAGGGCCGATCGATGCGCGCCCGCATTTGCATACTTTTCCGATCCCTCACACCGTCTTCGGGAGCCTCGCGCCGATCGTCAGCTGGCGGCTGACGAGGTCGTCACGGGCTTGTAACCGCCGCGAGGGAGCCCAAGAATTACGACTTGGAAAAATACCGTGTACACCTCATTTGAATTTCGATCTCGCGCCGAACGGGAGATATTTTTTTAGGCCGCTCCGGCGAGCGCGAGCCGGGGCGCGCAACACAGTAGCGTCCTTGTACGTAGGTGCACCGGCGCACTTTTATCCTTGCGTAATACGTGCCCGTATCAACCGGATCATTATAATAATATTGGTTATCTATCCTAGGGATCTCGACTCACCTGTCAAGCCTAGATATGGATTCAAGCTGATTATCTGGCGAGGTATACTTCATCAACCGCAGTATAGATTACAATCGGAGAGCGTTAGTCTAGTGAATATGCAGGAGGTATATACGCGTATATGAGAAGTTGCTCGACTAATTTCAAGATAGCCTCCCGATTAGTCCCGCGAGCGCACGGGAGGATAGGGAAATATGTGTTTGGCTTTCCATTTATTCCCTTTTCGAGGGTAATCGGCCCCCGGATCTTCCGTCTCCGCTCCAAGCCGCTAATCCTCCTAATTTGGCCCAGTTGCGAGGCTCGCGCTAACGAAGCCGGGCGCTCGGGGGCCGCGTCCCCGCGCACCTACCTCGACTCGCGTGCGCAATTTGCCAAGATAGGCGCCGGGGGCCGGGGCTAATTCCCCGTGTCTACACGCGGCCCGATTCGGGCTGATTAATCGGCCGGCGAGTCGCGGCTCTCGGCCCTTCCGCGTTTCTTCATTTGCATCGGGGGCGCGCCGCCCGGCCCCCGAGCGCCCCGTCATTTTTAACCGGCCGATCCGCGGCCGGTGATGCATCGCGCCCGGGGCACCAGGGCCCGATCATCAAGGAGCCGTGTCCGCCCGCGGCCCGATACCGCGCGAGGGGAGCGACACAGGTGCGCCGCCGTCGCCGCGACATCCGCGCTAACGCGCGCCCGCCCCGTCTCCCTATCGTTATAATATGCAAATCCTCGCCCCGGGCCCCGGCCCACCAGATGCCACTAATCCCCCGTGTCCTTGTCCTCCTCGCGCGCCTCGCGCCTCGGCAAGGAGGACTCGGATGATGGATCTGCGAGGCCGGCCGAGGCCCGCGCCTTTATTCCGCGTTATTATTGCGCTTTATGCGCCCGAGGTACCGGCAGCTGCGCCTCCGGGGAAAACTCGCCTGCGCCCTTCGACGTCGGCTTCCGTTCCCGCGATCGAGGCTTTCCCCGCCGACTCCTGCGCCTCCTGCCCCAATCCGATGGACCGCTCGATAAGGCCCATCGCTTTTTACTCGCGGCCGATTCATCGGAGGCAGCCGAAGCTATTGAAGCCTCTTGTATTCCGCACAAGAGCATTATAATTATTTCGCTTTACTGACAAATATATCAATGTGCAAGTGAAACTGGGATAATTAACTGCTGACAATGGAGAAACGGTACATCTACACCGACAGGCCGTATCCTACCGATATTACTCTCGCGAGCGTCAAATTTTGAATTAGTTCTTAACGCCAGAAAATACGCAAGTGTCGCGTTAAGCTAATCATAATGAGTATGTTGTTTACGCATGGAGCTGGTAGATGAAACTAATGTTCTATTGTTGGTGTTATTGATTTACAACTAACGCACGCGGACGACAGCCGATAAAAATAGATCAATACTGTGTGCAAAGGAGGCATGATTAAGTTGAGTATTATGTATGTGCATACAAATCTCGACGCTCATTGAATATCGATCTGTACATCCTTGTTAGATTTCCTTTCATACTTGGCATTCGATTTACTTTTCGCCATCCAGGGTCAGGTTTAAAATATATAAATATAGATAGAGGTTTTGCAAGAGGAATGCTAATAATTTGCTAGGAATGCGCCTAGATTATCATTTTATTCTCATGAAACATTGATACGCGCATTGTTGCTAGAATATGTTTATAGAATCAAACCATGCGACAATACAAATGCGAATACTTTGTTGATTTGTTCAGGAGCTATAGAAAAAAACCCCGATCGTTGCGAAAAAGCCAGAGGAAAATTGAAGCAGCAAGTGGAGCTCAACAGCCGGCTTTCGGTCCGTGGCTGGCTGCTGAAAGCTTGGGCGAACCGGAGAATAAAGCTCGGGAGATTCGCCCTGGTGTGGACATAATTCAAGGCTAATTCTCCTTGAGAAGCGTCTCTCCAAGCGAATGATATCCCGGGGCCATGGGCGGCCAGTTTGACTCGCCCGTGCACCTGGAGCTGGATCGCCCTGGCACAAAAGCCCCGGTAATCAATGCACATTGACGCGCGAGGGCCGACTGCCGACTTTTCTCCTCTTCTCCTCCTCGTCTGCATAATAACAATCCGCCGGGGCGAAACAATGCTCGCGCGGGCCACGGAGCGGCTCTGATCGATATACGAGGGCGCGTCGTCACCCGGGCGTAATTGCCGCGGGCCAGCTGCGGAGGCGCCCATTGTCTCCTGCCGCCCACCAGCGTGCCGCGCAGGCTCCTCGCCTCGCCCGCAGCCTCGAGCGCAGCCTCCGCATCGGCGGAGACGCGCCCCGGTAATTAATATTAATTGCGCGACTTGTAGCGCCGCGAGAGCCCGGGCGAAAGAACCCGCAGCCGCCCTTCTTTATTACTCTCCCGCCCGCGTCGCCGGTGATCGAGAGCGTCGCGGACTAATTACTCGCGCGAGATACCGTCGGACTTAATGAGGCTTGACGTGTTAATTCCACCTTTCCTTCGGCCTCGCGGCAGGTGTCGACTCGGCGCCGGGTTCAAACGCGCCAAACTCACCCCGCCTCGACAAAACGAAAGAGAAAGCAGCCCAGAGGAGTAAGTAGTGACAGGCGTCGCCAGACGCTCGCTAATTAGTATCTCCAATTAGCGGCACCGTCGCTCGATGGAGCCGCAACGACGCGCCGCCAGTCGTGCCGCAGCCGGCGCATTACGTTTTTCGCACTTCCATTTTCGGCACGCCCTCGGCTTTCCCACGCCTTTTTAGTCAGCCTGCCGACTTGAAGATAACGCTGCTTGATACCAAAGCCCGTTTATATGCATCGATGATCACGTTTGACCTAACGGTGTACCCGTCGCCTCGCTTTTTAGCATTTTTCCACACGTCATAGCACGTCGAACAGAGACTAGCTCAAATTGGAAAATAATTCTGGTTTTTAGTAAATTGTGTTAGCAGCTCGAACTTGAAGTATAAAGGCAAATACTGATCAATTGATTGCTTAACAGCATGCACATTTCATAAATTAGGTAAACGTCTCTAACAAATTATGGAATGAATCCTGTCAAAATTCATCGTTTCTGATTTACTAATCTTTCATCTACTTCTTAACCCATTTTTTTCCAAGCGTACATTGTATAGACGATTGATTTTTCGTTTCTAAAACTTATGTTTTTAAGTAAATAGACTTTCTCTTTACAAATTTCAGGTCATATTAAAATTTAATTTAGTTAAATTTAAATTTTTCACCAAAAAGTAAATATAGCTGAAGGTGCCTAACTTTAAACATCTACTATAAGAAAATAGAATACTTTGATTATACAGAATGTATGCTTGGGAATAGGATAATGTAAATAAACACGGTCTATATAATTCTCAAAATTTTGACTGTCGAAAATTAACAAGCATTAGCTATTTCACGTAATGGAGACAATTCAAATATACAAAAAATGGCGTCGATTGCATAGTAAATAAAAACGAAAGTTTACAATGGATAACTGGATGGTGGTCGTGTTTATACAATTTTAGTCTAGCAGTACTGTCAAACCAAAAAAGACCTGAAAAATAGGCAAGAATCATGGTATTGGAGTCTTACGTTACATACAAGATAGATAAATTAATAAGCAATGATTCGATGAATAAACAATGATGATGTTTAAATTTATTTGAGTTTATAGAGAGTGCGCGATACTGGAGAAACATATTTCCAAGTCTAAAATACAGTTATCTTCATAAATTTTTTTGATTGGTACATATGATACGGTGAAGTGTAAGAAAATTTAGAAAATAATAAGATTAATATATGTGGGAATGGAGTTCAAGAGAGAGAGAGAGAGAGAATAAGGAAGATGGAGGCAATGCATAAAGAGAAAGAGTAAGGAGTAAGAGGAAGAAGGTTTGCGGAAGGAAGAGATGGGCGTGAGGAGTTTTTAGTTTGTAAGTGACCTTGGTTACATATAGTCGCAATCTAGTCAAGAGTTATAAGAGCTATTTTGATGAAACAATATCTAATATTATTCTAATCTATGTGTTCACTATTGTTCACTTATATATAATATATATATAAGAACATTTGATACATGACAAAAAGTACACGAACAAAATTAGAGTTTTTTTTATAATTTTCAGAAACAGTAAGAAAGCATAAAAATAGGAGAAGAATGTCTGAGTCATGAATAGTATATACGTGGAAAAATATTTTAATTGACTTAAACTCCAAGATTTCGTCACACTAACGCGTCTTTAAAATACTTGTAAATCTTGAACTACAAGCCATCAAGACTTGACGATAATTGTAAAAATAGTCAAACATAAAAGCTCGTCTATACATTATAGTATTTAACACAAAAACATGATCAATTGAGGATTTGAACGAAGAATCCTATTCGATGCGGTTGGTATTGAACGCTGAGAGTTTGGTTGAGCGCAATAACAGCCGGTGTAGCGCGGCGCGCTTTTGTTTACAGGGAAGATTGCAAAAGCCCGTTACATGGTAGGCAGAGCAGGGAGGGCCGATACTCGATCGGTGGCTGTTTGACGATCGGTGGTAAAAAGCGAGGCTAATAAAGAGAACGCGGGCGGAGCGACACATAGAAAGAGGGATTTTTGTCGGGAGGGCGGAGAAGGAGGCGGAGAAGAGGAGAAAAAGAGGCGCTCCAGCGGAGACACGGTGTTTTGCCAGTGGCAGAGGCCGTTATCCCGGCGGGTCCATCTGTATGTGTGGCCGGTCCGCGCGGGCTGCATATGAGTCGGCGAGGATATCTAGCCATCTGGCCGGCCGCGAGAGCCATAACTTTCCCTTTCCCCCGCGAGCTCCCCAGTCATCGTCCTTCGCATAGCTTCGTGATCATCTAGGATAGTGATGGATCGGCGCGTGCGCGCGCGGCACTCCCGTGTCTACATAAGCGTATGCAAGGGGGCACCTGCGCGCGAACGAGGAATCTAGCCAAAGATACCGGCGGCCGATAAGGGAACAAGACGCGCGGCTCGCCGCAGGCCCCAAGGGTTCCGCCGAGGGTTTCGTGCGGCCCGAGCGGGCCAAGAGGGACGCGGCCCTGATCGACGGCCCCCGAGGGCCGCGCGCGGCGACACGCGAGCCGAATTCCACTCGCGCCGCGAGATGCCGGGGATTAGAGCGGGCCGCGGGACTTTTCGCCGCGGGAATCCATTAGGGCGCCCGAGGCGGCGCTGACTCGCGGCTGCCGGCTTCATTCACCGGGCGAATTATTATCCGGCCCGGCCGGGCGACTCCGAGGACGAGAACGCCTATCACATCGGCCAGCCGCCAGTGAATGAATTACCGGGCGAGGGCCGAGAGCGTAATTAGCCGCGCGGGCAGCGGGCGGGGGCGGGGGCGGGGGCGGCCGTTAACATTTGGCGCGTCGGGCGTCCCCGGGCGATCGGGTGTCAATCGGCGCTGACTCGGCGCGATCGCGGTAACGAGCAATTAGCCCGCCGCGGGTAACTGGGGCGCGGCGGGAGGCCGGTGGGCCCGGGGCCGCTAATTGGCCGGGGCCCGGGGAAAGCGGCGCGCGGGGGCGTCGCCGGAGGCTGCGCGCGGCTGCCCGCGCCCGAGCTTATGCTAACGATGTAATGGCAATATTAAAGTTAAACACATAGCTGGGAGGGGAGCGCCCCACGTGATTATAAAGCCGATGGGGCCGGATCGATTAAGCCCGCCGGCGATCGGCGGCCGGTGCGGCCCGTAAATCCCGAATTATCCCGGGGGCCGGCGGCAAGGGCGTCTTAATTAAAACTTAACACTCGGCCGGGTAATGCGCGGCGCGCGCGAGTTAGCCGAGATTCGGGCAAATTAGGTAAAGCCGGGGCCCCGGCGGGCCGCGCATTATGCAGGGGCCCGGCGGCCTCGGGTTGCCGGGCCCTCCGCCGGCCCTCCGCCGGCCCTCGGCTCTCCTCTCGGGCCGCCAGCCGGCGTAATCACCGGGTAACACTAATAGAATACCGCTTATGAATTACGACGGAACACAACGCGGCGGGCAACCCGCAATTATTGACAGATCTCTCCCGTGGCCCTCGCGCAGACTCCCGTGCGCCCGCCGCGGCAGAGTTATTTCGCGCGAGCCCTGTAATACGCGCGCGCGCCTTCCTTTTTTGGCTCGCGCCGGCCGCGATACCCGCCGCTTTTTTCCCTTTGCAGCCCGGCCACTTGATAAAACGTGCCGATTATCTCGTGCGGGGCCCCAGCCTCGGCCCTAATCAATGCCTCGGCGCCCCGCCCGGGATTTTTATGTCAACCGCCGGGTTTTCCCTCGCCGCGGCACCGTGGGACAGCGCGCGCTCGCCCGATCATCCTCCGATCGACCGGCTGATTCGAGTCAAATTCACCTCAAGTTGAAAATGCGCCCAAACAATGCGCGACTCGATTGGCCGGGTTGGCCCCACTCCTATTAGTGGACGCCGCACTCCGGGTATCGAGCCGACGCGATACTCAACAGTCCTCCGCGAGCTTACCCGCGCATGAATTATCGCGCACTATTTGCCTTTGTTCGATTGGCCAATGACAAATGAACTCGCTCTCAACCCTGTCTCGCGGTCGCAAAATCTCCTTCTGAGCAAAAGATCTAATGGTAATAAGGTCTCGGTACACCGCGTTTCTTCTCGATTAACTCGATTGACCCCCTCATAAATCAGGATAACGAAATTCTTTTTCAAAAGGTCTCGCGCGCCGAGCTGTCATAACATTATCCGGTATTGGTCGATCAGGCCGCCGAAGATAATACTAATTCCCGATCGCTTAAATAAATTAATAACGAACGGTTAATACCGCTTAAAATCTTAATGAAATTATCATCTCGAGATTTATCAAATGGTGCTCATAAAGCGATCATTTGGGTCGAAAATTGATCACGAGCAATCAGATAGCGATGAAAAATTGAGCAATTTTCTCGAGAGGCGGCTCGGCCGGCTATCTTAGTTATTGTAATACTAATTTGAAGTACATTAAATGTGAAGGGACATTTATTCGGATGGCGGGACGGGCGAGGGAGGAGGCCCGGGAGGCTCGGTCGATAATTATCAAGCGGGTCCCTTGGGCTAACGCGCGCGACAAAGGGATCCGCTCGGAATAACGGCTCCGGGCGCGCGCAGCAATCTGGCAGTCTAAACGAGATCGTAATGGGCGGGCGCGAGCAGCCGGCCAGCGGCGCGTCTCGCGGGCAAACACCTGGGCGCGCGGGCCACCTATAGAATTACGAAAAAGCTGACGAGCCGGCGCGGCGCGGGACGATCGGCTCGGCCCGTAAAATAAACTCGAGCGTTCAATTTGAAGAGGTTACGCAAGGGCGAGTTAAGGACGCGGGCCGCGGGGTGAACACTCGCTCCGGGAGCTTGACAAAAGGCCAGGGCGCTCGCAACGAAGCTGTTTGCTCGCTAACTGCCGGCTCGGCCCAGTCCTCCGCAGTCCTCCGGGCCCCGCTGGGCTTCTGGGAAGCGCGCGAGCCGCTCGGGCCTTTTACGAGCACTCCGTCACTTTTAACCATAGCCCGGGGTACATCTGTCTTCGGGGCCGGCCAACCGGACCTATTGACCCTCGCGCGCTCATTTTTACGTTTCAATTACGCGGGCCGAGGGCGGCGGGCCCGTGTCAATCGGCGCGGGGGCGGCCGCGGCCGATCGCTGATCCCGGGGGCAGGCCGGGGGCAGGCCGGGGGCAGGCCGGGGACGCGCCGGGCCCACGCCGGCCCGGCCGCTTTTTTCTCCGGGCCCTCGGCCGCTCCCGCGCGCTTCTTCTCTCCCTCGGAAGCGACTCCTCGGAGGTGCGCCGGCCCAAGTGCGCGGCAAGAAACTACCGGCCCTCCCCTCCCCGCACCGCCCCCCCCCACCCCTCCCTCCCTCCCAGGCCTCTGCACCACCATCTCGCTTTTTCGCTATCTCCGCGCACGAGCGCGTGCCCGACTCCTCGGCGACGTAAATTTTTACACTGTAATTACGCCGACGATACGTCTGCGGAATTCGTAATAGGCGAGCATACGAATGGGGCTCGAGTAGTTTTTTACTACGCCTCGACCTACACGCCGCTGGCTTTTCCTCCCTCCGCGCGCTCGCGCGCGCCTCCCGAGTGCATAGAGAGAGGAGGAGCGAGAGAGAGAGAGAGAGGAGGCTCATCGATAAGTCGAGGGACGCCTCGCGGCGCGGCTGCCTCTACGCCACGCGGCCACTTTTTTTTCGTCAGCCGCTCGAGACTCTCTCGAGCTTCGAGGCAAATTAGCGGCCTGGCGTTTACCTCGGCCAGCAATTTTTGTTTTTGCGCCCGCCGTTGTCGACGACGCCGCTCCTTCTACTCCCTCGTACCCCCCGTCCACCCGTCCACCCGTCTCCCTTCCTCCCCCTCTCGCGCGCACCTCCGCTTCCCGAGGTCCTCCAGAGATGAAAGAGTTATCGACGAATTCGTAGGGTGAGACTTTTTGCGCCGCCTCCTCACTTTCCGTCACTTTTTCATCTTTAACCTCTTTCTCCGCGGGCCCTTCTTTTCAAGCCGCGTCTCGAGCTGACGAAATCGCGGCTTACGTGTGCTCGCGGACCTTTTTACTTTCTTCACGACTTTCGCTTGCGAACAAGAGAATTTTCTCAATGTTATATAGACCTGAGTTGCATACAATAGAGAAATCTGCCAGCGCGATCTCTATTCAATTAATAGGATACACGTGTGGTATTCTATGAATGCGGATAAACATCTAATACATCAAACATGTGTTTTATGTAAGCGTCTTTGAACAAAAGCTAAATTTTATATTAATTAAATTTAATGCGCCTGTTGAACAATGTCTTGTGTAACCCGTTATTAAACATTTCTTACCTGCTTATTAATACCCTTTAAAATTAAAAAATTATTTTTCCATTGCCAACTGGAAAAAAATTTGAACGATCCGAAAGAAAAACAAAACTACACGATATTAGAAAAACCTATACACGATTCAGGCTTTAACATCTAATCGTGTAACATCACATAAGAAGAGATAGGAATTCCTTTGTGCTTTGTACATAAAAAGTCAAAGAAAATTTTTTTACTTATTACATTAATTACATGGGTTGGCAAAAAAGTTACACCAAATTCAGGCATCTGCCGAAAATATTGAAAATTTTTATTTTTCCGAAGATTGTGCTTGCAATTAAAATTTATTTAGGTTACTCAAAAGTATAGTAAAAATTCTTATAACATTTTTCTCTGTACAAAAGAGCAAAATTTTATAGTTATATGAAATTCTGTGTGTACGATATTAAAATAATAGAACATCCATATGTATTTCTTTGAACAGCCGTGTATCCTCGCGTGTATCGTAGTCTATTATACGTAAGTCGGTGAAAGCCTTACCGACGAGTCAACGATAAACAAAACGTAATTTACAAGGAAAATAATTAGACAATATCCTGGTTGAAATTCAAACTAGTATCACATTTCTTAATCAACACAATTTATAGAGTAAATTAATTTTTGGATTCTAATAAATAAAATTTTTAAATGTACAAAAATATTTCGATGTAGCGCTATGGTCTTCGATGAGTCTTGTAATAGATCAAAAGTTAGTTTTGACTACAAAAACTAATTAAAATCCTGATAGGAAAGCTAAATAGATACATATATGTAATAAAAACTGTAATCTTTCCTTGCAGCTCTTGAGTGAAGCTTATACGCTTAAACCATTGAATACGATAAACATGTGATAAAATTATGCAGTCAATTTTAACACTAAATTTATACTTATCCTACTTTCTATCTCGATGATTTCTTACTCCTCATTTCCTGATTTCGGATTACCTGTCTAAAACACACATCTTCGTACAGTGACAATAGACAACTGTGAGACTGAGATCCTGGCATCGTCATCATACGATCGCAACTCCAGATTAGAATAAATTTATAGGTTTACTTCTAAAAAGTATTAAGATACTAACCTGGTAGAAATTTTACCAGTGAAATTGGGCGAATCACCAGTAGTTAACGAGTTTTTACTGGCCAGTTTAAACTGTCATGGAGCTGGTTTGAAACTGATGTCTTGTCAAATCGTGAAACCGACGAAACATCAGTTGTTTTTTACTTATACATTATTTTTATACGCATTATTTTGAAAAAACTAAAATTTACAAATTTAAACACTAGCATCTAAGCTGTCCTTAATGTATTTAATACCTAATACTTAATGTACATCTGGATATTCGATATATACATATAGACATGTAGTTTATAGACTTCGGTTTTTACCAGTTTGTGGTCAGTGTCCTGCTAGTAAGTGTCGAGAGGTGATAAACTATTTGGCCAGTTTTTTCAGAATATACTGTCTAGTAAAACTGGTCACTAACTGCCTACAAACTGGTATAAATTTCCAGTAGGACATATAAGATATCAGTTCGGCAAATGTCAAAAAGTGTATTTTTATTTAAAACTCATAATATTTTTTCTGGTTTTTTAGATTCAATAAACGTGCTTATTTACCATTTTCACGCTACTTCGCAATTCATTAGAAATTTTCAATATTTCTGAGTTAATAAGCTGCGTATTTAAATTCCATACATAAGCATGTATATATGTACACAACGAGTTGGTCAAATGTACAGCTCAGTATTCGACGTGTTGGCCTCATCGAAATACAAACTCTAACATTCTCTATTTCCATTTAGTACAGCGGAAGAAAGGATGTACCAAGTACTGCGACTGATTGATAATGATTGATTTTAGACAATGTGGAGATAATTATTGCTAGCAGAAGCAGCCAAGCTGAATGTTCAAAGAAGCATACATTGTACAAGGATTCTGGTTGGATATTCCAAAGTGAAGTTTTGGGCGAAAGAGCGGCGGAGGAGAAGAAGCGGCGTGCGGAGCGAGCGCAGTAATGATTATTTGCAGATCCGTGTAAGGATTGCGAATCATAAATTGGGCGGCGAGGGTGCAAGGGACAACAATGAATAAAGAGAGGAAGGGAGGACACGGCGAAGGCATGTCGCATAATGAGGAAGGGCCCGGGCGGGGCGCACGCAGCCCGGAGGCGGCGGCCCGGGCGACAAGAGTCGCACGCGACTCGAGTCAAGTGGCCGTTGGCCGCCTCGGGGCGCGCGCACCGGAATAATTTGCGGACGCGCCGGGCGATCGGGTGGCCCCCGTCCGCGATGCCGATCGCCGCGCTTATCGGCCTGTCCCCGGGGAATTTGCATTTCGTCAACGAGGCCGGCTGTCCCCGCGGCGCGCAGATGCGCCCCGTAAATTGGCGCGCGGCGCACGCGGCCCGCAGCTGCGGCGGGAGCGCCGGCGCAATTACGCCGCGGAAAGTGTCGTGGGGCGCGGGCCGCCTGCGTGAGAGCCGATCGGCATCGATGCCACCGTACGCCGATGGCCCTCCGAGGCGGGCTTATCGGCCCGGCCCTCCCGATGCTTATCGGTTCCGCTGCGCGCGCGACGCTCAAATGACTGTGCGACCGGACGTCGTGGGGACGCGAGAGTGACTCGGCCAACTTGAACTATTGGGACACTTTGCGCCGCTCGGGCTCCCTCGTTATCTCCGCCGGGGCCCCTCCCTCCCCTCGGCCCTCGGGCTTTTTGCACACCTTCCTTTGGCTCGCGGCCACGCGAGGCCCGATTCAGGTGCGCCATCCCGGGAGACGCGAACACGGAAAAAGAGGGACGCCAGATTATCTCGCGCTGATATCTCCGCCGACTGAAATTTATCGCGCTATTTGTTCGTCCTTTTGCTGGTTAGCGAGGCAGCCACTCGGCCGATTACGTGCACGCTCGCGCGCTACCCTCCTCGCGACACCGGCTTCGAGATCTGCCTATGATTCGTTACATCGTATAGTTAGTGGGAACCTTGGGAATAACTATAACCCAATTATATGGGCCCCGCCTAAATTAATCCCCCTTTCGGCTGGCCAGGGCTGCCTGGTTACTCCGCAATTCAGAAGTCGCCTTCCTCCTTGTTGCTTCTGTCTCCACTCTGTTATTAACTTTTACATGGTATACTGGTGTACGGTGCGATTATCGGCGACCAGCAGGATTCGAATAAAAGAGTAATCACGAGTTCGATTCGTCTTCGAGCGCGCTGGCCTGGCCTGTATTTTTACCGAGATACTATCGGGGGCTACAGGAAGCGAGGCCCGTGGAAAAAGTGTACGCGTATATAGTTACGGCTGCTACCAAAAGATGGTAATGATCTAGAAACGCGCAACCCATTAGAAAAAAGCATTTCTTTAGACATCCTTTGTTAAGTTTTGAACCTCTAACAAGCGTTAATGCAATAATTGGGGTTCTCTCTTGAGTAATCTTGTAAAAACCATTGTAAAAGCAATTGTAGGCAATAGGATACACATGGAGGGGCCAAGTGAAAATCGGTTAACAAACACACAATGGAATCCAGTGTAAATATGGGCTTGCACAAGCTCTTTCTTCACATATATTATTACTTTTTTCTGAGCAAATGCATGAAAATGAAAACTTGTGCATATATTGCTAAACATTTTTCAACAAATTATCAATATTGTTTACATAATACTTTAATTATTATTACGAACTGGCACACACTACCACTTTCAGTTAATTACTTTGGAAGAACTGTTACGTTAAAATGATTACGAATCTTGATGCGTAATTGGATTAAATTAGGTATAGTGTTGAGTACACTTGCCAGTTTATTTATACTCTACCTATATATTATAGTTCCATCTTTTCGTTTTTGTCCTATGTACCGGATGCTGACTTTAATTCTCATATAAGTTTGCAAAGTTTGTTTGTAAAAGTGAAATTACCTTCCTGTCATAAAGAGATGTAATAAATTCGCTATAATCGTCTACCAGTTGAAAATACGATTTCCGCTGCTACTGCCTGCAAATCCTCCTTCGCGTTGACTCAGATTTCTAATAAAATCACGAGTAAAATATCAATATTGCAGCCGCGAATCCATACAGCCTTTTAACGATGTGTTTGACCGAGCGACAATATTTGTTCCATTTACGTACAAACGGTCTATATAACTGTAAGTAACTCTTCAATTAATCAAAATTCAACTCTATATCCTGCCCCACATTATTCTTACAACTGTACATTCAAGTGACGAGTGGCATATAATGTATTAATAGCTATACGGTTGCACGTACAGACGGTCCTCGATAATATAATAAAAATCTAACTTTCGAGTTGTAGATGAAAATTGAATCATTTTCTGAAACAGCGTAGACAAATATACAAAAGTTGAGTGTACGCGTGTGATTATGGCGATTGGCCGCCCCCTAATCGAATCGATTGAAATGATTGGACAGAATGTACGCGTAAAAGAGAGCGTGGGACTGCGCGAGCGTAGGAGATGGATAGAGCACCTGGTGGCAGCTGCAAAGATCCCGCACGCATGGAAGATTGTCCGGAGGAAGGAAGCGAGGCAAGAGCGTGGGCGGGGGAGGCAGGCGCAAGGACACTCGGTTGTCGGGGCAACGGGGCTGCGGGCAAGTTGGGGCTCCGAAGAAGGCGCGTCGGTGGGCGGCGGAGTGGCGAGGCCGGCCCTCCAGGCCCGGGCCCCGGCTCCTCGGCTCCTCGATTCGTTACACAATGCAAATAGCGCGGGGCGCAGGGCGCGAGGCAGGAGCGCCGCCGGCTCCTGGAGTGGCCGCGCCGCGCTCGTGCTCAAGGGGGAGAGCCCGGCCTCGGCTCGAGGGCCGCGGCGCCCCTGCGGCCGCGCGTCCATGAATTATTAGAGGGCCTCTCGAGGCGCCTCGCGCCCCCCCCCGGCCATTGTCGCCGCTCCTCCGCGGGCCCCTCCCCGCGCGCCCTCGCGGGCCCGATCGCCCGGGCAGCATCCCCGCGAGGCGAACGCGCTCCCGCGGGCGGGGGAGGAGCCCGCGGGCCGCGTGCGCCGGGGACAACAATGGGCAGCGCTCGGGGCGCGGGCGGCGAAAGTAGAAGCTCCCTGGGATCGGAAGCGGGCCGGAAGTCCCGGGAGCCGATACGGGGACTCTCGCCCCCGGGGCGCCGCCTCGCGAAACCTCGCGGACAAAGGTTGTTATTGTTTGCGCGGCCCCGGGGCCGAGGACCGAGGACCAAAGGACAGATGCCAGCAATGCCACGGCCCCCACATAAGCGCCGCCAGACGCAAAAAATCGCCCCGCTATTTTTGCCCGGGAGCAAAGCTCGCGCGCGTGCGCTCGATTACGCGTCGGGGACGCCGACGCCCAGCCGTCTTTTCGCCGGCCTTCTTACGCTTCCCGGCTCTGCTATATTATGCATCAAGTCGTTACCCTCCTTCAACATTTAAAGGTTAAAAGTCCTCGGGAGATTGCGAAAAATTACCAGCAATTAAACCTAACAGTTAATCCTCGATATAAATATAAATGAAAATAATCCAGCTTACGTCTATAAATGTACGCGTAAAATATAGATAAAACATGAATATAAAATATAAATATACAAATACATAAATATAACTGTAGACGAAAGCCTAAGTGAATAAGAAAGAGTTTATGAACAAGATACATTTATTACTGCGCTGGCCTACTCTCACAATACATAAGAGACCTACGTGTATATTTGCACTTTTATTTAATTCTTGCCGGATTTTTACCGCATCGAAACTTTTAATTGGCAAGGAAACTCGTAAAAAGCAATTAAAGCAGCTATCGATTGATTAGCTCGTCTCATTAATTATCGAGCAAGGTAACTTTTGGACGACTGTTATATTTTTGTCCCAGCTACATTTTATGGAAAACATTGGTTTTAAAACAAATTATAAACGGCAATTGTTTTCATTCATTAATGAGCCGACAAACAAGTTTAAATTTAATTAAAACGAGCGGCGGAGGCGAGCGTCGAGAAAGGAGCCTGGGGACAGGCAATGACACGCAGCAAAGGGAGGAGCGCAGCAAACGGTGCATTGAGCGACGCTTTGGCTGCGGGGCCAGCCTCCGAAAAGAGGTCTAAAAAGCTCCGGCGCCGAAAAGAGAACGAAAATACACGGGCGCCGAGGCAAAACACGAGGATTATTTAGATAATTGCGGGCGTAAACAGCGCGCCGGGCGCCTGACATAATTACTAGTCCCGGCGCGGGCGCGGGCGTCTTCCGCTGCGGCCCCGACCCCGCAAACTGTCGTCCCGCGCTATATCCCCGCTGCACGCGTCTCCCCCCCCAAACGATTGTTATTACGCCGCGGCTCTTAAGTACATACTGCAGCGGAGCGTTTTTTTTTTTTTGCCCTAGCGCACGTGCGCGCCTCGAAACGGGCCCCCGCGTGTCTCCCTGGAGCGTTTTTTTCTTTTTCCTTCCCCTCGCGAAGGTCCGCCCTTTGTTGGCCGGGGGTAGCGGGAGCCGAGGGCCGGGCGCGGGCGGAGCCTCCCGAAGCCCGCTGCAATCGGACGCGATATGCAGATCGCTTTTTCACCTCTTTTTTAGCCGCGCGCAGCCGGCCGAGTTTTTTCCGCCGCGGGTCCCCGGCCCTAAATCAGTCGACCCGGTGCGCAGGCAGCGACGCACCGACGGCAGCCTGCGCCCGAGAGATTAATCGGGCACGTGACCACGCGCCAGATGGAGACGGGATCGAGGAGTCATCCAGGGCTTTGTGCGGCTTTCCACTCGGAATCGTGCGAGTATCGGAGGTGTTCGAGCCGCGTCCTACGGGCGACGCGCTGCTTGCTTTTCCGGGCGCTGCGCAGCGTCGGAAGTGCGGCTGGATGGGTAATTATGGGATCGGGCGCGCTCGATAAGTCAGTTTTCCTTTCGAAATCTAATTCGCGCATATTTGTAATCAACGACCTATCAAAACTCTTAACATATTCCTTTTCAAACTTGTTTCAACGTTTTCTCGCCCGTTCGGTAACTCTGGCGAGCGACTATGCGTGTTCCGCGCAAAAAATCCCATTTTTTCGAAAACTTTTACAATTTTTTTCGTTAATAAAAGTAACCGGGCAAATTAAATTTAAGTGTAGGACATTAGAAAGTTAAAATACATCAAGCTTCAATACGCCGAGTGATAGATTCTTATGAGTAAATTAGATCAAAAATTATTCGAACGAAAATGATTTGACTCGAAAGTTTATGTACTAGTTCCAGTGCGTTGACGCATATTAACCAAAACAAAAAAAACTCGCTTACCAATTATCGGATTAAAGTTTGTAAGGAATTTTTTAACTGGAATAACGACTGAAGCGTATCCCGTGTGCCGCAGTCAAATGCAGGGCTCTTTCGACTAATTATTAATCAAATTTCAATTCAATTTCAACACTCGATGCTAAATTATCCTTTTACTTTATTTGCATGGAGACATATTTTTTGCTCTTAGCTCTATCGGTACGCGCGCGTATCGCTGCGAGGAAATGACGAAAATGCCGTATGCTAATTTGGGAACTCGACCGAAGGGTATACCAAAAGGCGGGAACGAACGGCAGGTAAAAACGTCGCGGCGAGACGACGCCCAAAGTCTTTGTCAGAGAGGAAAATTAATTGCAGTCGGCCGATGAAAAATTGCAAAATGTTGGAAGGCGGCCCCGCGGCGGGGTGCAGTTGAGAGATTAGAGGCCGGTGTCACTCGGCCGCGGCGCAAATAGCTGCTTAACGTTCGCGTGGGCTTTATTGACGTGGACGCGGTCCAGCGGACGAATCGCGGACAGTCAAATTTACGGCGGCGGCGCGAGGCTCTTTCAATTGATGTTTCATTGGGCGCGTCGCGAGTGCCGCGGATAGGCCGATCCGCCGCGACGGACGTCCTTTTATGTAGGGCAGGGCCGCGGCGAGCCGCGCACGGGCGCACTCGGTTCGCGCGACTGTAATTAAATTTATTAGGGAGCGGAGTTCCCGGAGCGCGCGCGCACTCCTCGCTCGCGCCGCGGCTCGTATCTAAATTGGTACTAATATTTCTTTGACGCTCGATAGGGAGCAATTGATTTATCCGTTCCCGGTAATCTCGCAGACACTGCAAGAACTAATTAAATTACCGTTATTCAGTTTAAGAAGTACATCCTCGTTACACTTTCTCGTCCGAGCGCGGCGCGGCCTAGCGAATCGCGGGCTTTTTCCGCGCTAATGATTTAGGTGATCGAGCGGCGGCGCTCGCACGGAAGCAGGACTCGGGACGCTGTTACGATCCCTTGGCTATCGGCGAGCGGCGCCCGGGGGAAAGCGAGAAAAGGCTCGCGCGGGCGGGGATCGGCAGGGCCAGGCCTCTACCGGCTGGCAACAATGCACGCGCAGTCTGCTCGGCGTACGAGACTCGGGAGCGCGGGCGGAGCTCGCGGGCATAAGAATTTCATTTACCTAGGGCGAATAAATCGCGCATCGGCCGAGATTTATGGGGCCGTGCCTTCCCCGAGAAATTTCAATAAAACAAAGAGGACGGGATCGAAATATACCCCGGGCGCTCCTCTGCGGGCGGCGCGCGGAAAAGAAGGCGCGCGGGCCGGCCGGGGGCGGGATTCCAGGAGAAGATTGAAATTTCAGCGGGGCGGGCGGGGCGGGCGGCCCCCGCGCGCGATCCATCACCCGTTTTAATTGCGCCGCGCCACCCCCGAATGATAAAGTCGCGCGGGCCGGGCTCATAAATCGTAATTAGGCTCGCGGGCCGCGGCCGGGCCATTGTCGCCGCGGCTTTGTCCCGCGGGGCCCGGCGCGGCCGCGGCCACTTTGCGCCCGGGCCCCGCGCGAGCATTAGCCCCGACGACAGTGTGGGCCGGTGGCCGGGCGGCCCGTTTGACTGGCGCATCGCCGCGCATAAATCACGCGGCCCGACCTCCGGAAGACCCCGGGCTTGATTATTCATTGTTGCTGATACCGCCTCGCCGGCTATCCCCGGGAGATTTACGGCGCGCCTAATATATCACGCGAGCAAACATAGTTGCCCGCGACTATTGTTGCGACAACGTTTTGATCCTTCGAGTGCGCGGCCGGCCCGCGGCCCGGCATGAATCACGGGACCGAGGCGCCGCTAATAGGCTTCCGACCCGGGGAGACCGAGCTCCGATCGCCCTCCGAGGGCGGGGCTCCCCCAGGCGGCCCGGCAGAGGGCGACCCGTGGCCCGGTAACGAGGACAAGTCGAGCTTGCACCGCCTCTGCCGGAGAGCCGCCGGAGCCCTTCCGCGGGCCACGACTGATTCGCGGCGAGCGCGCAATCGCCGGGTAATCAGCCCGGGAAATTAGGGCAGCCTTGATGACTCGGTGAGTCAGCCGCGGCCCGGCCGCTAATTGCCGGCCGCCCGGGACCGAGGGCCGCGCCCGCCTTCATTGGTTAATAGCTCCTCGGCGGGCTCCTCGCGCAAGACACGCTCTTGTATTTTACGCCTTGCTGGGCTAATCGGCCCGAGATCCCCGAGGCCCGGCGCGCTCGCCTCGGATTATCCCCCGCTGAATCACATTTTTTAATAGCCCCGACGCTCTAGCCTTTTCTCCCCTTCGAGGCCATTAGACCCTCCCGCGGCCTGACCTCTGTCCGCCCATGGGCCTCTTTCCTTTTTTCCCCCGTGCCTCAAAGTGGGCGACGTTGCCGGATCGGCTCTCCGTATTTTTTCCAAAACCTAATGGGATTTAATCAAGCGGCCGGCCGGGACGTGACCGGGATGCCGCTCGGCCCGCCGCGGGCCCTGCGCCTAGTTCCTCTCGGAAAAATAAAGCACGGCGCTAATGAGGAACTGCTGGCAGTAAATCTCGAGTCGCAGAGCGCCATGTAGAACACGTGTAGTGCGTCGGGGATACTACCCGAAGACCTTATAATAATGCGGTGATCTTGACAGGCCTGAGAGGCGCCGAGACGCATTCTGTCACCAACTTGACGGCCAGCATTTCTTATTTCAAAACGGCTTTCCAATAACTGACGGATGAGAACCGACCCATTGGGAGAAAAGGAAGATTGTTACGCTACAGCCGTTAATAAACATCTTCATACGAACACATCAATTCAGATTTCCTGGGATTCGGGAAAGCAGCGGGAAGCTTAGCAAGAGATTACTTGGCAAGCGCTGACCATTTCTGCGCGCGTTTTGTTGTAATTTGTTGAGCTTTTAGCATTTTCGCACGGCAATATCGCTTGCTTAATTATCTTACGATAAAAGCCCATTTATTTCTATCATCTCGCTTTCCCGCAGTCTTGAAGCTGTCTTGATAACTGATACATGCTACATACAGTGGGAACAAATAAGAATCCTTCAATGAAAATAATACATTACGACAAACAACTGTGTATTTAATTTTTACTCTTTGCTCTTATTTTATATTAATAATAGAGGATGTTGTTCTTTTTCAATTTTTCCACGTGCCATTCGAAAAACAATTATTATTTTGGTTGAACGAAATGTACGGGATTGCAGCACTTTTCTGTAAATGCAAAGTGCAGTTGGGATTTCGAAAGGAATACCTTTTTGTACTTGGAGAAAGTATTTCGTTTTTACAAGTACATTATATACATCGGTATATTTAGTTGAGGCTGCTTTTTAGACGCCCTTTTCTACATTATTTAATACAGGATGCATGAAAGGTTATCCGCCGACGACTAAGGAAGAGGCACATTTGGGAAAAAAGCCGATTTAAAAGCGGTCCAAGGCTGGGGTGTAGAGCATTTTTCCAAATATCGCAAATCTGATTTTCCCCGTGCGGTAAACCGGCAATTTACTTCCTCGGCCGGGCGATGGAGGCGAGGATGGAGGCAGCTCCGAGGGCAGCTCCTCCGAGGCCCCGCGTTTGAAAGGCCGCTCGAAAACACAAGGTGCACGAGGAGGAAGAGGAGGAAGAAGAGGAAGAGGAGCATAAGGTGGAGCGCGCCGGCAGAGAGAACCGCTCGTCCACGGTGGCGTCGCGTCGGGTCGCGGGGATGCAGCTGAGAGGCACTGCGGCGACCCAGCTCCGCATAGGAGGCGGCTCTCCCCCCCCTCCCCCAGTCACTCTCTCTCTCTCTCTCTCTGTCTCTCGGGGGGCCCTCGGTCCGCGCGCCTCGCTCGCTCGCTCCGTGAGTCTGCGCCAGGTTGTTTACTACGATGGGAGGCAAGGCGTGTCGTTGAACCTGGCCCCCGAGACGCGCCGCCGAGCCGCCGCTGCACGAGGCGTCAGCGGCAGCCTCGCGGCCTCCGGCCCCCGCCCCGTCTCCCCTCTCCCCTCTCTCTCTCTCCCATCGTTTATTCTTTCCCATAATCTTCTTATTCTACCCGGGCGCGGGGTCTGCGGGTCTCTTCCCAAGCCGGAGCGGCGAGGGCGGCTCCTCCCGTGCTCCACTTTCCCGCCTCGTGGAAGCTTCTCGAGCGACTCCCCGGGGGGAGGCCGGGCGGGATCTGTCGTCGCGCGGGCGCGCGCCTTCGACGGGCGAGCGCTGCCCCCAGAAGAGTTATAGGCGAGTCCTCCGGGGTAATTTACTGCGTCGGCCCAGCCGCCTAAGTAAACGGCGCGGGCGCAAAAACATGCGCCAAATTGAATGCCGTAAATTTGACGAGTCGAAACATCTTATTACCGCTAATTGCTTTCGAGTACTGTCGGGGTTTGAGGCTCCCCGCGGGCCCGGCGCCGGCCCGAGCGCGCCCGATCGGAAGCCCCGCGACTTCTCGTCCGCCGATCGACCGGCCTGATTCGGGCATTCCGCGGGCGGCGGCGCGCGAGCCGCGAGCCAAAAATGCGCCCGCCACCAGCCCCGGAGACTTTGAGAAAGAGCCCGGCCCGAATATATACGGCGCGCCCGGGCCGCCCTCTAATCCAGCCGGAATCGCCGTATCGCCCCTCCCCCCGCCCCGGCTTTCTCGCTCTCCGGCGAAGGAGGCAGACCCCGAGAGCCCGAGACGCGCGCGAGTCGTCCCGAGGGAACCAAACGAGGAGTTCGCGTGTGCATATCGTTTATTCCGCTGCGGGCAATAATACACCCGCGAATTCGCGCTCCGTGTACGTCTTCTGCCGGTTGCGGGCCCCAGTCGATCCCCGGCCGCCCAGCAACCAACCGCGCCCGAACAAAAGCTGCTTTATCATTTTCTCCCTAATTAGTTGATCAAAGTAGCGGCCGCAGTGTGCTCTTCGCAAACTTTGCATCCTTAGCGAGTGAGCCAAAACTCCCAGCTATCGGCTTTTCATGCTTTTATCCTTCTCGCCCCGACCTAGCTTCTTGGCAATTTCACTCGGATTACACGATTCCCCTTTCGAATTACTGCAATATAAACTTTTTCATTATGCGCCTCCACGTAATAAGTCTCAAAAGAAGCTCGACCAAAATATTTTCAACTTATCCCGCGCAATATGTCATTCAACAGTATAAACAAACTATGCATGCGGTCGTTAGACACCATACTGTTGTCAAACAGGACCGGAATAAAATCATATTCGATTGGACGTTTTAGTTTTGTAATATCTAAAGTATGACCTCAAATGCAGGGAAATCAATAATCAATAACCTGTCGAAACCCTGAGATAATGAATCAAAATGAACGTCATGATTAGACAGTCTCGCTCGTTTCATCGATTAGTTTTCTAATGATTAAAAAGTGGGTGCAGCGTGAATCCGAGATATGGAGGGCACAATAAAGATCAGTGAATATTGTTAGAGTGTCGGTTACAAAACCCGTTTGGTACTTATTTAATTACCGCAATACGCATTTTTGAAGGCGCACAACCAGTATTTGAACAACAAGAGTTGGTATCACACTGAGACCTGTCAAGCGAAGATTTCTTCATCGTCCTATACACTTTTTAAGATATGCCGGTGATAATCCAATTTGCTCAATGTGTACAATAATTAATGACTTAATCCCCGCGCGAGCAGCATCTCCCGCCAGTTCATTATATGCAGGTATGCCCCGACAAAAAGATTATACGCTTTTCAATGAGTTGAAAAAAAGGAGCGCGCAGAACACTCTCTCGCGCTCTTTCATCCGGCTGATATGTTTGCACACACGAGCCAAGGTAACGAATCGGCGGCGGGCCGGACCGGGCCGCTCGGCTCCTTTCATTTACTTGACGCATTAGCATGCCGGGCACAATAAGGAACGGCGCGGCCATTATCATCATCCGCGGGCGAACAATGCCTCCCGATATCTATGCAGATCGATAAGGACGGCGGCGGCGGCGGCGGCGGCGGAACCTGCTCTGACCCTCGCGGCGGCTCGGCGGGACGCAATCGCGGGCAATCATCGATGATTACGGGCGACTTTTAAGCGCCGGCACGGCTCCCGCGCGGCCGCGCCCCGCGAGATTGTCAATTTTCGTGCCGGCGGTCGAACGGCTCTCTCGCCGCGGCGGCCGGCCGATATTAAATGTTAGCGGGCAATGCCGGAGTAATCGAGGGCCGCTCGCCGCTCGCCGCCCGAGTATATAACCCGCGCGCGCCCCTATCTCCATTCAAATTGTATGGAAATTCTCCGATGGCCTTTTCCTTTTGGCCGCCGCTCAAATTGATGTTTTCCGCGGCAATCGATGTAAATTTCCGGGGGGTAATCGCGCCGGCGCGCGACACACGACCGCGATAAACATCGTTAAGATTGCCCTTAATCGCTTGTTTTTCCCCGGGCGCTTAGCTCCCCGGCCGGCTCCCGTGCGCCCGGCTTTCGGCTTTCGTTTAAATTTTATCGGCCGCCGCGATTAGTGCAAGTGCCCTCGTTAAACAGGGCGACGAAAGAATTCGGTGAACGTGCGCTTATACAGCATCCGCGCGCTGCCACGGCTGCGAAACAAACAACGGTTCAATTTAACCGGAGCGCCTGAATAAATTCGTTTATTATGGAAACGAGCAACTTCTGTGTAACTGGGCAATTTGCGATACCGAGCTCACTTTTTGCGCCTTTGCCGTCGTTAACGTCGCCTACGCGCTCCTCTTCCTGGCAATACTCTGCACACTGTGAAATCTATGCCGCCTGGAGCTCTACGGCCTACCGTTTGATAAATTTGTTTACTCTGTCCAATGCTGTTTTCACGCGACGATTAAAAACTTTTTCCTAAGAAAATAAGTGGGTATAGTTTCGATATGAACCTTGGGCTTAAATCAACCATTTCATCAAGATTGCACAGCCATTAATTCACGCAATAATCTTGTACTTTTTAAGTAAACCGTCGAATAAATCAAAAACCTCTGATGCTTTCGCTTAGAAGCATAATCACTATGCACAATAAATCAACAAGCCTGATTAACTGCCCAGCTTGTTTATTCAAAATTGATTGAAAATTTGATACTTTGTAACTTTAGAAGGATAAAGTTTCCTACGAGCTTTTCACCGCCATTAATTTAACATTTAACTTTATAACAAGTACTAGATCGTTTCAAACACTTGGACAGCAATGCATTTTCAAATAAAAACATTCTGTGCAGTGTCGGTAAGTGAATGCGGAGAATGAAAGGAAGCGCAGTGGCGCAGGATTAGCTGTAAATTAGCGCGAAAGTTGCAGTGCCGCAAGCCTGCTGATGAAGTTGCAAGTTGGAATGGTCGCGAGAGTTATGCAGATTGCATTATTTATAATCGAGTGGAGCCTAAAAGGCCGCAGCAGCTTGGATTATTGGCGAAGGGCAGCGGGTCGGCGCGGCGGGGGCGCAGGAGCCGCAAGCGACTAAAAAGCCGTTAAAATCCAATCGCGTTTCGCCCGGAGTCGGCGGCCCCTTTCCGCCTCGCAGCGGGCGCCGGCCGTGGAAAAAAGGCCCGCGCTCGTCCGCGCCGCGGCTTTTCCCGATTGCATTACGCGAATTCATCGGCTACGGCCTTCCGCGGCGTAAATCACTTTTACGGGAAGCGGCGTCGGCGGCGGCGGCGGCGGCGGCGAGGGCCGGGGAAAAAGCGGCGCGCGAGCTTAAAATTCAGGAGACGCGGCGCTTGCGCGGCCCTTCCGCGAAAGCCGGCTTCCGAGAAAGCCTCCGCGAGACGATCCAACACCTCATCCGGCGCGCTCGCGAGGCGCATGCGTCTCGCGTGTGCCCTCGAGCCGCGGCCGACTCCCAGATGAGGGGACCGTGTCGCCCGGTCCCCGTGAGTGACATAAGTCAGGCCCTCCTCCTTTTGCCCGGCTTTGACGGCTCCCTGCCATGGCCGCGTCCCGCTTTGCCAGCCGAGGTCAATGTCACGCCCCGCCAATCGATATATGTCTACACGCGGGCAGGATTCGCTCAGACTAGTTTTCCTCGATCGCCGCGCTGCCCGGCGCTGCCCGCGAGGTGTCACCGCGCCGAGCCTTCCCAGAGATCATTGGGCGTTTGAGGAGGAAATGAACCCAATCTATGTTTATAATCGAACAGTTTAAGTGTAGCGTACGTGACGCGCGTACCACCAATCTATAATTTGATCTACGATATTCATAATCATATAGTATTTCACCTCGATCAAGAATCTACTTCATTATAATTATGTTTACTCAGCGAGTCTCTCTCGTGAAACTCACCATCAAACATATGCAGATTAAATTTTATTTTTAAGAGAATGACACTAATAAAAAAGCTCTCGGGCCCGGTTACATTAAGTCCTACTGTAATTTAATGAAGTATTTACCAGTAATGATGAAATGAAACGATAACGATCAAACTCGCGATCAAACTGCAAAAATGTACATAATATTCAAGTTCGCGAAAAAATCCTGCAATTAAAATTCCAAACTTATTCCACGAGGATCCATATTACGTTTGGAAAAAAATATTTTTTACAAATTGCTGTGCAGCTTATCTTGCACAATCTCTCTGTTTAGCCTAGGAAAATTACTATTCCACGTACAGTCTGCACCTAATTAACATTTATTTAGAAACCATATTTTGATTATTATACGTACAGGTCGTGAGGAAGGAATAACAGCACTAGTACTCGATCGTGCAACTGGGACAGAGTCCAGGTCACACTCGCATCTCAGTTAGTTTACGAAGACGCCGCAAAGAGGAAGGAGTATCCGTCCGAGGCGAGCGGGGGCGCAAGTCTGCACGAAGGATAATGTATTGATAAGATGTAGAGAGGCCACGGAAGGGTCAACTAAATAGTTGGCGCGTGGGAAAAGGGTCGGAGGTTGGGAGAGGGAGGGAGGCCGCTTGGCTCTCCGCGCCGCCGCGATCCGTTAGGAATAATTCATGCGCTTTTCGCATCTCTCTCCTCTTCATCTCTCTTTTTGTCGCCCGCGCGCGTGCGAGCGACGGCCTCCCTCCTCGTATCGCATTGTAGAACAGCGTGCGGTCCTCGCTTTATCCTCCCTGTCCCCTCGGCCGCCTCTCTCTCTCTCTCACTCTCTCTCTCTGCCCTGGCCTCCCTCCCGGCCCTCCTTTTATTTTTCTCCATTTGTCGTAAATAAATTCGCGGACGAGCGCGACGAGCGGCGTCCTTAATGATTGATGAAGACGGCCGGGCTTGATGAAACTTTAAAGAGGCTCGGCCCGTATCTTTACATAAATTAAACGAGCCCGCGGATCAGATGTTAACCGTTGTTTATTTATGTACGCGAAATAAAACAGGTGAATCTGTCGGTGTGGCGCGCGCTCGGAGCCCCCGATGCCACCGGCGATACATAAATCATTGCTCCGCGCTGCGCGACGAAAAAGAATCGCGGCATTTGAATAGCAGATGAATAATAAACGAACGGGGGAAAGGGGGTGGGGGGCTCGGCAGGGGGGGGGGGCGAGAACGGTAAAAAGACGCTTAGTTTTATTGCCCTGGAGGCGAGCGCGCGCGCGCGCGCCAGCGCAGGTCCTCTCCTCTTCCGTTTTCGCGTGCCTCCGCGAGCCCGCGAGTCACTCAACTTGTCACTACGCCGCTTTATGCATGAGAATCCGCGCATGCTTGAGATGCCTCGGAATGCGTCATGCCTCCGTTCGATTCTTTTCATCCCCGCCCCTAGGATATAATACCCCGCGCACGATACAGTTTGCACTTTTACGAGTGCGCCCGCACTGGTTGTGCACCCGCAATCGCAAATTAATATCGGGCGCCTCGCGGCTGTAGTGGGCGAGCCGACCCGAGCCCTACCGCTTGATAAATGCATTCAACTACCATGATAAATCGAAGGAGTAATTAGATGAATGGGGTGATAATTCGAAAAAATACAATGGAATTGTAGCTTCAACGTCTACCCGAGCGCCTTTCCTATTTCGTCATACAATGTATATTGTTTTCTCAAGCCTATAGCCCATGCTCATCGTTCGATTGCAGCTACTATTGTTACGTGGCACTTCATACATCACGCGATATAAATCTCGCGCAATTCCAATCCTAGAAAACATTCAATTGTGCCGTGCTGTAATACAGTCGACGTGCCAGTCAATTAAACAATGAATCTTAACATCATCCGAGATTTTAAACTTCGCGATTCCATTGCGATACATTATTAAACCACTACTTTCACGATCATCTCTCCACATTCAATATTCATTCAGTCAACCATACTGACAAGACTGGTAGAAAAGGTAAAGCTATCGCTGAAAAAAGTACAAGCAGTTCTAAAATCTACTTTCAAAGCGCAAACAGTTTGGCTAATAAATATATAAGTTTACCTGGTTGACTATTTACCTGGACCAGTGTTTCCAATTGCAGTTCCAATTTTACTAAATTATTATGTTCCTTCAAAGACATATTAATTATATACCAAAAAATTTCGAAATTTACAATGTTTGTATTAAATGACAAAGATATACACGCATTCTTCGATAACAATTGTCGGAAGATAAATAAGTCCGAATTCCGCACCCCATAGGATTGTTAGGGAGAAACGTAGAACGAGAAATTGCAGGGTACGTCGAGGCGATGAATCAGAAGCTACTTACTTCGATCGACCAAGGCTGCGAGCGCTGATCGGCAAAGTCCCAAGGCTGCACGCAAGGGAAGGGATATGCGGGGAATTGGCACTGCTGCACTTTATTAGAGTCAAGGGGATTGTTGGGACTGTTTAATTAGGCCATTTACAGTGCGGCTCGAGCCGCGAGCGCCGCTCAATCACGGGCTCATTGTGCATTAATGTCGCGGGGCGGAACGCCCGATGCACGGTTGCAATAGCCGGTTAGGCTATACGATAGGTCAGGCCGCAATTATTGTTTATCGCTCAGGTATAAGCGATTGAGTAATGAGCTATAAGGAGCGCGCGTAACGTGCATTAATTAATCGAGCGGCCCCGGCCGGCTGCCCCAGCCCCGATACCTAGGGTTTGCGACACGGATCCGCATGGTTCAGAATATACGCGGCTCGAGCGCAGCGTTAGAGTGTCGGCGCGCGTGGACTGAGCATTTGGCAAATACGCGGGTACCGCGAGCAAGCCGATGCCCGACACGGGACGGGCGGGCGCGTATCCTTCTGGATCCGGCCGGGGAATTAAGCGCCGGCGGGGATTGGGCGCGGGGGCGGCGCGGCGGCGCACGCGAGCCCGGGCACGAAAATCGGGGGAGAAAGCAATCTCGCGGAGCGATTACCGCGCTGTTCCGAGCGCTGTTCCCGCTTTTAGAAAAGGGCGGGAAGATCGGGCGCGTAATGCGCGAGGCGGAATATCGAGAGGCAGGCCGGGAGGCCGCTGGGAGGCAGCTCGGGCCCTCCCCCCGGCCCTCGAGGTCTCGGGAGCGTGTTTTTCGAGGGCCGGAGGTGGGGCATTCCGAGGCGAGCGTCGGGACGAAAACACGGGCGCGCAGCGCCTCCTGGCCGAGGGCGCACCTGTGTGCAGGGCCCGGCCGCCGCCGCCGCCGCCGCCGCCGCCGCCGCGAAAAAGAGACGGAAGAGGCGCGAGGGCGCGCGCGCCGCCCGGTGACTAATGCCGATGCATTTAGATAGCCAGAGATCCGGTATATTTTTACATTTATGATTGCCTGTCGCGAGGCGGGCGGATCGCGGCCCACCTCCTAGCCCCGGCTCGCCGAAAACGTCCAAGTTCAATTACCGAGTGGGAGCCGATGAGATGGTATCGCGGCCCGGTATAAATCTTGGGGCCGCGCGGACCCCGCCGGGAGGGAGGAGGAGCCCTAGCCGCCGCGATAATAAATACGCGGCCGCCGAGAGACGTCCACCGCGAAAAAAGAGGATCGTGCTCGCCCCGGCCCCCGGCCCACGGCCTCCAGCCCCCCCCTCCCGCCTGCCCCCCGGCCCCGGACCAGCCTCGGCTCGGGGGAACCGAGCTCGGGATCAGCCGGAGCCCCCACCCCACCCCTGCCGCCATTCCTCCTCGGCCCCGAGCGCGGAGGTGCAACCTGTCCGTTTCAGCCGCTTTGTCAGCATTAAATTCTAAATGCATTACGCATCTTACAAATAGTCGTAAAAGGCACTCTGCCCGCGTCACTGAGTCCCGCTTCTTCCTCTCTTCTCTTTCTCCCGCCGCCGCTGCGCCGCCGCCGCTGCTGCCGCCGCCGTTGCCGCTCGTGCTCTCTTTAATACCTTTGTGTACCTGCGCCCGGGCTCGATCCCATTTTTCAGGCCGATTTGCACGCGGATCCCGCCAAATAATAGCTTCATTTCCACGGATAAGTTTGACTGACTGCGTTAACTTATCGCCTGACTAATGTTCCCAAGCTCAACTGCACGCGCGCGCTCGCCCCGCTCCAACAGCCATGGGAAATTCGCCTTGAACCTTTTACCTTTACCTTTCCTTCCTCGAGGATTCTGACGCTTGGATTCTATCGCTCGTAGTCGAGAAATTCTAGTTAAAATGTTTCATCAAAGAATTTCTTGCACCTCGGCGAAAGCAATTTTTTCGTTTCCTATGAGAGGTTGCCGCTTTGAATTGACGTCCAGCATTGCTGATTTAATGCGCTTACCAATAAAGCCTCATAAAAAACCTGGCTAATGCGCATTCTTAGAATTTCAATTCAGTCATAAAGATTGTCAGGTATTCCAATCTCCAGACGCATTCGATATCTCTATATATAGTTGTTACCATAGTGAGCATTGTTGAGCACATCGCAATGCTTACACTCGTGTCATTTATTACAACATTTTCAACGTTATTACAAGTACTGCAAACTGACAAGTACATTCTATAAGTATAAAGCTTTGAAACTTTAAAAAAATGTTAATCAATTAGGCAACAACTGAGAGTCTTTGGAACTCAATAAATTGAATGAAAAAATGCAACAAATGCAACAAAATACAACAAAATACTATGTTTCATTAAATCTCAAATAAATGTATATATATATTACATTTGAAACTAAGGTAAAGATGCATTAATTTTAAACGACCTTTTGTTGTCTGTTCCAGAAATCAATTGACCTGAATACTGGCATTCGATTTGAGTGGTTGAAGGAAAAGAAATACATGAGGTGATAAGAGACGCACATCTAAATTATCTAAAATCAAATAATGATAGTAAACCACTAAATCAAATGAGTTACAAATATTCTGCATTTATAAAAAATAATATCTTTTTTTTGTATATTTCTCAAACTAGAAAATTCCCACCAGAAATTACAATACCCCCTTTGGATTTTATTAGAGACTGCTGGCGAAAACTAATAAAAACCGAAATCTATATAATATAAGGCTATGTATATGTCATGTATATAGACAAAATGTTACAGTATTAAAAGAGTTAATTAATATTAAATAGAACGAGAAATATTATCTTCTCAAGTTTCCCGCAAGTTGCTACTCTGCAATAGCGTACTAGAAGGAACTTGGTAATATTCGAAGTACTGGTCCGTTTTAGCCTGAAGTACTAGCCAGAAATTAGTCATAAGTTAGTTAATTTTCTAGTTAACTTTCACTAGAATAAGGTAGATTCTATTTGTATTAGATTTAGAAGAAAGTTGAATAACAGTTGTTTTAATATTTCAATTAGAATTCTATGCATTTCTATGTGACGAAATTTTACGAAATAGTATGAATTCATATGGTAAAATCGACATCTCTGTCTCTTACCCTACAAAGTGCAACTCGTCAGAGACACAAAATGTTGGATTCAGTACAAAGCCTGTTAATAAATAGTTGGTTCTGATTTCATTATTTATCAAGATTAGGCGCGTATCAGGTAATACAAGTCTCAGGCAAGGTCTACCCAGTAGAAACAAAATTGAATCTCGCGGAAACACCCGAGGTGAAACACAATGTATGAATTGCAGTAGAAACAAAAACTTGTGTTTGCATGCACTAACGTATGTCCTGACAAGTTAAGATAGTAAGACAATAAGATTTTGGAAATAATGAACCTAATTAGAATAAGGATTCAATTGTTCAACTCCGTGAATAATGTTTGGATGACGAGCTAAGAGTGAGGCTCGGAAACAAAGGTGATTCTTTGGCAACAATTGCAAATCAATTTCATCTCCATAAGCAGTTGGATGCAATGAAGTGACGAAAGGTGATTGGACAATGTGCCGTAGGCGAGCCGTTTGATAGGCGTCAATGTCAGCCAGGGGATTGAACCTGCGAGTCCGCGGGCGCTCGCGTCAAATCGGCCCGAAGGAGCTTGTGGGCCGCTCGTGCAGATCGTCACGAGGTCGGTCCCTAATGATGCATCTACTCCCCGGCGATTTGCCAAGGCGCGCCACGATTTCGAGCCCCCAGCGGATGAACATTAATGCGGTGGCCAGTTTGGGAGAATGGACGGACGGGCGGTCGCGGCGGCGCCTAGCTGACGAGACGGCGATGCCGCGCGCGTCGCGGTCCCGGATGCCCATGCGCCGCGGAATGCGCGGCGTCGTGGGCTCGGGGAGGCGCTTTCCCCGCGGAGGGGCCCGCAGAAAATAACGTTTATTAAGGCATCGCTTGGGATCAGAAAGGCCGGAGCGCGCTGCACGAGGTCGGTCCGCTCGCTCTTGCGCTCGCCTGTCCCCCGCGTCTCGTCTCATTGTGCCCTGAATTATGGCCAATTTACTCGAATTTTTCCATGTCGTAAATAAGGGTAAATCAGCCGTGTCGCGGGAGAGGCGCGGTTCGACGACCTTTGCCTCGCTCTCTAATGCCGAGCTGCCGCCCGGGCGTCCCTCCCGCGGCGCACGAACCCGACGAGCCCGATGAGGTCAGCTCTGACCCTGGGCTCGCTCCTACCTCTCTCTATGTCGACGGCCTTTCAACGGGGCGGATGAAAAAATCCGGCGCCGTCCAATAGACGAGGATAAATAACAATGTTAACGAGGTCTGGCTGGCCACTCTATTCGCATGGCTCGTTGTCCCCGAGCCCTTGCGCCCCGGCAATTCCCCCGAGCACTTAGAAAAGCCGCAGGCCTTCGCCAATTTACGGATTTTGCCGAGCGGGGCCTGTTACGCACATGACGCGCCGACCGGCTGCGGCTTGCCTCAATTTATACTTTCCGCGCTCGCGGTCCTCGTCGCTCTTTTGCGCCAGCCCCCGACGACTATATACCGACTCGTCCGAGTTGAGAATTCGTGTCACTGGCTTAATTATCTTGCGCCTCGCTCTTTTCCTGGCAAACAAATTGATTGCGATCATTCAGAGCCTACGGTCGTTCGTTTGACACCTTTTTCTGGGACGCGCTCGCGTAATTGAACCAGGAAAATAGCATTCATAACGCTAAATCAGCATTTCCCGCACTGAGTGATACGCATAAACTAAACAATGTTTCCTTTTAATCCATCTAATTGTTGACCACGATGTGCTCCATAAGGCCTAACTTTAATTCACACGTTTATGTAGAGTTATCACGTATCCCGGGCCTTTGTTGATTACTGTCGGTATCCTCAACGGCGCAGTTGCCTAACATGCCAACAAGGAGCTGATCGTCGTTGTACGGAACAACGTGTCCCTTCCTTTCAATTTTAGACTCGAACTGTACACACCAGGAGCCGTGGTTGAATATCCGCAGGAAAAAATGGGCAAGCTGTCGAGCGTCGAGTGTCCGGAGAGCGTCGCGCAAGCGTCTCTCGAGCTTCCAAGTGAAGTACGCGCGGCGAATAAAGGAGGCTGCTTGAGCGAGCGAGGGCGCTAGCGACGCATAAAGCTCCGCGCGACGGAGCGAAGAGCATGTAGGGCCCCTCGTCCGGCTAAATTAGACGGCGCTCTAAGGTCATTCATAAGGTCATAAGGGCGGCAGCTACGGTTGGCAGGGGTTCAAAAGCCGCGCCCACGGCCTTAAACGAAACTAATGAAAGGCTAATTTGCCCGGTTGGGCGCGTCGCGCGCGCGCAGGAACGCGTGTAGCCGGCGAAACGGTGCATCATCTTTTACGGACTCGTTGCCGCGCGGACAATTAACCCCGACACGCCAAGTGCAATGGCTCGCGTAGAGCCGGCGAGTCGCACACCCCGCCGAGGCCTCCTAATAAGCCGAGGCGCTCGTAATTTCTCCTCAATTAAACGCCGCTCGTAGACGCGGAGAGCCGCTATTTCCCTCCGTACCTGGGCATTAACCATCGCTCGGTCCGTTCCGGGACGCCCGGCGGCGCAATGAAAAAGTCGATTCTCGCCGTTGGCTCGGCCCGAGTCGGACTCCTGCACCCGGGGCTCGGTAATTAATCGACCCGCGAGCGGCAAGGAGTCGCGCGGGCGCGCGAGCGTTTATTGTCGAGGCGACCTCCGATTCCGCGGCCGGTTGCGAGACGCGCCAGCCCCGAGTGTCCTACGCGCACGCACGCGACGTTATTTTTCCCTGCGGTGAGCAATCAGCCGGGGATAATGGCTTCCCAGGGAAATCTCGGGGAAAGACGCCGCGGCAGTCGAATCGAGCGGCCGGGATTTTTATCCGAAATTAATTAACCAAGGCCACTGGGAGCGCGGAGACTTCAACGCCGGCGGCGCGTCTATTTTTCACCGGGAAATTGAGGGGGAGCGCGGGCCTCGCGGTCGCCCTCGTCTGCGGCATGTGGGCGCGTTACGCGCTCGGCGACTTGGCCGGGCGCCAGGGCCGCGCGCCTCGGCCTCCCGGCCAACCTCGCCCTCGGAGGACTATAAATGCGCGCGCGGCGCAGGAGCCGCGACGCCGGCGCTCGCCGCTAAAATAGACGCGCTTCCGGGCTTTAACGAAGCCGCGCGCGGCCGATCGGCTTTCGGAAATCGCCGGCGCCCGGCGCCCGCTCCCACGCGGCCCTGCGCGCGGAAACCCCGAGCGAGTCGTTGCGCCACCTTGACGCCCGGCTGCCCGTGATTGTCTATTGTTCGGCCGAGCCGGCTAGACGTCCGAGGGCCGCGACAACAACCTCCGTGATACTTTCTGCTACCGGTTCCGGACAACAAAGGACTTCGGGGACTTAAATTCGTAACGAGCCGCAGGCTGAATGATTACAGGCAATTACGGTATCAATACGCGTTTATTGTGCATTTGGGCCCGCGGTACAGGCTCCGCGTACAGCCACATATGAATGCAAGCAGATGCATTGTAGAGTAATATATGTAGTCTTAAATTATGTGTCATCGCTTCTATAGAGAAGGAAAAAGGAGCCGCCCGACGTCGTCAATTTGTCAGCGCGGAGAAGGCGGAGGAGCAATGCAATAAAACACTCGGGAGTACGCATGCGCTCGATCGCCGGGGCCGCGTCATTCAATGCAGAGCGCCTTCGGAATCCCTCGCTAGTGCCAAGCGCGGCAATTGTCGTTACTCCTCCGGCTCTCTCCTCCGTTATCCGCCCTTTTTATCCTCTCCTCTCGTTCCGCGCATGAGAATGAGCCCTACCACTCATGCAGCGACTCTCGCTCGCGAGACAGCCGAATTTCTCACCTTTAAGCTATCGTTCGATTTTATTTTAGAGTCCGCTGCGTAACTAGGCGGTTGTTCATGCTCTAGCCAATAGGTATATATAGATTATTGCCCGTTGGAGCACTCCGAAAATAGGTTGCAGTGAGTGTACGTCTACGGGAAAAGCGAGCTTTTCTCATGGGTTGCTTATGAAAAATTATATTCGGGAAACATAGGCTTTTGCCAAGCAGGGGATTTCGGCCGCAAAACCTCAAGCCGAGCGGAAGGGCCTAAGCCGATTTAAATCCACACTCGGCCACAAGTCGTGCTCGCGACGAATCCCAGGGGGAGGCAGCGAGAGGCCAAGCGTGTAACCTCCGGAGCCAACCACCGGGGGAATCCGCCGGTTTTTCGAGTCTGCGGAGGAAAACTGATTTTTTACCGCAACCGCAGAGCGAAGCCCTGTAAAAGAACTTAATCAAGCTCGCGCAGCCGGTGCAATTTTCAAATCGGCCGGGATCGGTTGCCCCGCGGCGCTCGTTCTTTTTTTCGAGGGAGGTCCGGCTTGTAAATCGGGCGGAGGACCGGATCCGCGGGATCGTAGATCGGCCGGCGTGACGCAGGGAGGCGCGGGAGCCGCGCGCGCGCGCGCGTGCGAATCGCCGCCCGCGTGTTTTCGGCGCTCTCTGGTTTCGCGACCCTGCGGTTCCTGAGGTCGCCGGCCGCACCGCAGAGGCCCGGCCTTGTATTGGGTATCGGGGGCCGGCCGCCGCGCGCACCTGCGCCTAATCCTCGGGGAGTTGACCGAGCGCGGGCGACGCCTTCCTTTTGCCCGGGGGCCGATATTCAATATTGATATATCTTGACAGGGCGTACAAGCTCGGGAGCCGGCCTTTCGAAACTTCAATATTCAACTTTCCCGCTCGATTCGCAAGATTGTCCCGCGATAATGCAAAGAAAATTTCCGCGCTCCTAGGAAACGGAACGCGGGCGCCCGGCTCCTTTTCCCTATTCTCCGACTCATTTTCCAGGATATCTCGTAAGCCATTGGTGTAAGTCAGAGCGGCGGTATCGGGGGCCGATCGCGGGGCAATTGCGCAAAAAACTGTTGGAGCGAAACGCGCCGGGCTTACAGCGCCCACTAATCTCCAATTAGGAGCGGCTCGGCCCTGGGGCGTTTGGCCGCGTCGCCGGCAGGCTTACCGATCGCTTAACGATGTTTGCGGAAAAGCGGGGGGCCGGGGGCGAGGGGGCCGGGGAGCCGGACGGGCGACGAAAGGAAGAAGCCGCAGGAGCGCGGGGCGAGCGGCGCGGGCGGCTCGGGAGGCGTGGGCGTGGGGACCGGTTCGCAGGAGGCCGATCGCTTTTACCGGTAATTGGCTTTTAATCGGCGGGGCCGCGCGAGGTGCCGGCGCCGGCGGGCCGCTCGCGGCTACGAGCCGATAACGGGGCCCGGCCGGCCGCTCTCGTCATTACCGTCATTAGCGGCCCTATCACAATCACCATTATCGGGCGATCGGCGCCGGTGGCGGTCTTGCGGGTCGCGGCGGGCATTACCGGCGCGTTCCGCGAAATAAACCGGCGATCGCGCGGATCGTTATTAGCGGGGCGCGATCGGCAGGAGGCTACCCGGCCTCCCCCGTGGCCCAATCGGCGGGAACCCGTTCCTCGGGCCGCGTGACCCCCGCGGGGTCGAGCCTCGCTCGTCAATCACCCATTGAAGGGGCCCGCTCTCGGCGCGTTCTTAATTAAGGGAGGCGGCGCGGCCCGAGCACGCGATGCCCTCGGAGGGCCGCGTGCGCCAAATTAGAGCCTGGGCTTAGTGTAAATAACGAGCTGCGGCCGGCCCGGGGACGGGGGCCGATTGTATTCAGCGGGCGCTGCGGTCGCGCGTCGCCGCGATCGTGGGACGCGCGCCGTATTAGGCCGCGAGCGAGCCGCGGGCCGGGGCGACTCGCTCTCCGGCCGACTCGCCCGCGCCTCCGCCAAATTGAACCGCTCCATTTTTGCCCAAGGCTCTTGCCGCTCCTTTTTTCCCCGGGCACGAGCGGCTCCTTTCATTCGGCCGATCCGACTCTCGCAGCGCCCATCCGTCTCGGTCCATTGGCCTCCCGCCCGAGCAATAAAGGGCCCTTTGCGCCCCTAAAACCTCGGGGCCCCCGACGCCCGCGCCTCCCGGGACGTGGGAGGCGCGGGCCGAGGCGCGGGCCGAGCGATCGCCAAGATAGACGGCGCTCGAATGGCCCCAACGAGGGCACCGGCCCCGAGCCTCGGAGGTCAAGCCTACGGCATTAACGTCGGTTAAGCGGTTAAGCGCGGAAGCCTCGGGGTCGGCCAATATTTGCTTAGGCCGGCTCGGCCCGCAATATGCAGATCGGCGACTCCTCGCGGCCCCGAGCGGCTACCACTCGGGAGCGCGACGCGCGAGAAGGAGCGGCGTCGATAATAATAGGCGAGGGGCGCCGGCGAGGGGGCGAGGGGGGGGCGAGAGGGGGAGAGGGGGAGGGCCGGGCCCGGGCGGGGGCGAAGCCCGAGGCAGGGCATGAAAGGATAAAACGTCGCTGCTGCCGCTGTGCTGCCGCTGCTGCCGCTGCTGCAGTCCACTTGAGTCGCGAAAGAATTCTCCGAGTGAAGAAAGGCGGAGAGGCACTCAAAAGAGCCCCGGGCTTTGTCCGACCCGTCGACAATGCGACCGTCTGATACCCAACAAGGACCCCTTGCTCAATTTACAGACTGTTTCCAGCCGCCGCCGCCGCCGCCGCCGCTGCCGCCGTCCTCGCGGGTTTGTTAAAAGCCCCGACGCGCGGGCGAAAATTTCGTCCTCTTTATCCGAGAATAAGCCAAGGCTCGCGCTACCGCCCTTTCTTTCGCCTCGGAGGCCCGGGGCCATTGACTGCTGCTTTTGCCCCGCCCGCAAAGCCGCCCTCGGCATTTTCCTCCTGGGAAATCGTTCGGTTAATAACGCCGAATACTCGCCTCCCTGTCGTTCTCTTGATCGACCGAGCCCACAAACCGCGACTGCCAATGAGCGCCGTGCGGGGGAATGTCATCGTCCGCGCACTCGCCGTCGCCTTCTTTTTACGTTTAACGATCAGCCTATTCGCACGACTACATTCCTCGACTTTTTGCGCACAATTTTATTGGGCGCTCGGCGTTGTCCGCTCGCTGCTGTGAAAAAATGACCACTGCCTTCGTCTTGGTCTCTCGGCACATCGTTCATTAAATTGGATTAAAGGGAGTGAAAACGTCGTCATTCGTGTTTAAAAAGTTTCACTAATTTGACACCGTCCTATTACATTCATTCTTTCTTTTAAGCTCCACGCAGCTTTTTTTTGCGGTACTTTAAAAACAAATGTTGTTCTTTTTTCAATGAAATGTAACGTCTGTTTTATTGGATTCGTTACTGGGTCAATTTTGGAGACCGCGAAGAAAGTCAAATAAAATCATACGACGAAGAATTTCGTCCATTGAAATGAATGAAAGTGCATTAATTGCAATAAAAGTTTGACTTAGTCATAATCGATCGATCATCATGCTCTGACTGTATATCTAAAAGCCTATGATTATGACCCAATCTAACCCTGACCGACATAAATGCATCAATTACATCTTCATTGCATTGGGCCCGAGATCGGGAAATATTGCAAACATCTGTATGTAATTTCATAATAAGTCGGTTATAATCTGCTTTAAATTGGTGCTGGCCTGAATTGCATTTACATAAAAAACCAAGCACCACTTTATGATGGATGTCAATATTAATTTTATGCGAATTTTTATTTTCTGCAATGTTACTTTATAGCATTCGTTCTTTATGCAACCATATTTTACTTTTTATTTAATTAAATTGAAAGTTCAATTTATTATTTATTGATCTCTATTCGTAATCTGTCAGAAACAAGTTTATTAATCCTGATATTTTACAGTAGGGCGATCGTATTGTACGATGAAATAAATTTTTAGTTCGCATTCGTTCAACCTTATCGGCCAAGAGATCTCTACGTTCTCTATATCGATGTTCTTCAGTTTTATGAAAAGCTCCCTTGAGTACACCCTACCCCCCAAATCATGAAAAAAGAAATAACTATTTTCATTGCCTTACGTTGCATAAAATGTTTAATTTTACACGAACGCGTGATAATATCGAGAGCCTATTAGAACATTTCAATTTAATCGGTTTTTGCAATAATATTAGCATTTGCCGCGAGCAATCGGAAATCAATCTAATTCTCAGAATTTCAAAAGAGCAAGTACTCGAGTCATAGTCAAAGCGGCTCGGTCTTGAAATAATTCCTTCACTCCCTTCTAAACATAGTCGGAGATGTAAGCCGGTATAAGTTTCGTGGCGAGAATTCGCATTACCACATCCTCGACGAGGGCAAATTTATCCTCTCACTTGGGCGTAGTGGTACACTCGGCTTCTCCCTTGCTCTTCCAACAAAAACATCGTCGGCGCTTAATAAATATATGCACTTAAGCGCGAGGAGGCGCTTAGGCGGCTCGCAGCTTATCTAGGCCACTCGTCTCCCCGCAAAGTGCAGGAAGGCGCGGACCTGCGAAATTCCTGGGCGCAGTAACACCTCTTGAACTCGCGCTCGCGCGGCTAAAGGAAGCGGGGTGTTAGCGCCTCTCGCGCCCAACCTGCGCCGCAGATAAGGATAAGGCGCGTACAGCCAACTCGTGGCTAATCGGCCGTACACACGAGCGCCGCTATTTAACGCTATCGCCCAAGAATTTCTCGCGGCAAGAGCCTCGACTACGTGCCCGTGTATTATACGCGGGCACGAAATTCTTGACGAGCTCTTCCTCTGCCTTGCACCCTTGAAAGGCCGCGCCGGCGCGCGATCGATGTTTCGAGAGTCGCTCATGATTCGCGCTTACAATTACGCTGTTCAGAGTTGGAGGTCTTATCTTTTCAGAATCCCCACCGCGCCGCTTACAGAATAAGTTTGTCGGTGTGATAGGGTGGAAATTTGTATTTAATAATAAGTTACTACAGAAAATCACCTTCTTTTGAAATGTTACTAGTATAAATTACTAGTATTAATTGTATATTTTGTAGTATACTTCTACGAGAAAAGATTGGCCACTATCTTGCTTTGATTACTTTGTACGAACTTTTTTGTTCCGTACAACGTTATAATTACGTGCTGTTTTCAAGTATTAAACCTTGAAATTTTTGAAAGTTAATTTCTTCGAAATCTGCACTGATAATAACATGATTGAGATATAAAATTAATAAAAAGAGATAAAAAGAGATTCTACGTATAGATTTTGCATTTTACAGAATAAGTAGAGTATGTCGCAAGCGAAAGAGTACAAGGACCGTGTAATAATTTATTGAATCTTACAGGTGGATGAATGTATATAATTAACTAGGAGTTATAAAGTGCCAATCATTGACCTCTCGAGAGCTGACGGTCCCATTGAGTCTCAAGGGAGAGAACGAGCTCCACGCCCAGTTCCCATCCAGATTCCGACATTATTTCACGTGGGATATTGACAAGGCAATCTAAGAGAGGTTCGGGGTGTGGCGGGGTGGGCAGTAAATTGCATGGAATACATCATAGAGCACAAAGGCTTATCTAATAAAAAGCACAGCGGCGCGGCGGCTCGGCGGCACGGCGGATCTCGCGTAATGGCGAGGAGGGGGGGGGGGGGCGACGTCGTCCGAGGTGCTCGGGGCGCCCGCGCCAAATAGAGGACAAATCGAATCGCGCCTCGGCGGCTGAATAGATGGCGCGCGCGCGCGCGCCGGCAATAAAAGGAAAAGCCGCGTTGATTATGGGGGCGCGTGCGGCGGGTCTCATCTCGGGCGCGTCCTACTTGACGGCGGCGCGCCTCGAGCGGCCCCGGTGAGAAATCGACTCGGCGCGCGCACAATCCGCGGGGATAATCGTCGCGGCCCTCGGCCGACAATGGCCGCGGGGCGCGGCTCCAATCCGTATCAATCGCTGTCAGGGGCACAATGGGGAGGGAGGCGCGCGTTACCTGCGCTCCCCCGGCGCCCCGAGTGGCGCAAGGGTCGCGCACCGGCCGGCCGATTGTCCCCCAAAGGCCCCACAAAGCCGGGCATTGATCGGGTATCGAGGGCTGCGGGCCCTGGCGCCGGTGCATCCGCGCCTCGAGTGCAGCTATTCCTGCGGCCCCGGGCGCTGCACGAGCCCTTTGTCCCGGCCCATTCACGGGCCCGGAGCCCATTGACGTTTATTCTATTGATATTAATCGATGAAGCGGGGAAGAGCCGGCCCCTAAGTACCTACCTGTTTTGCCACCAGTCGCGCGCGAGGGGCGCGACCGGGCGAACCCCGCGGCACCGCCTCGGCCTCCTGCGCCGAGCCGCTTTCCCCGTATTATTCCTATTCATTTTTAATTGTCCGCTCGCGGTGTGTACCCACGGCTTCCTGATTGACGTCCCTTTTCAGACCACTTGATTTTGATTTACGAGCTCAAAATCCCCGAGATTAATCGACGCCCCTTCCTTCTCTTTTTACCCCCGCTGTTTGTAAATAACCGTTGATTTTTCATATGCCGCTGAACATTGACCAATCAAATAATTAATCATCGATATCGCTACTCGGCCCGAGCCAAATGTTTATAATCTTGCGGGCCCTCGGCTCGGCCGCATTAACGTCAACTATTTCTTATCCTTGCTCGAGCTTTCTGCAGATATCGACGATAAACCGATTCTAAAAAATTACCTACAGTTAACCCAAGACATCCTCAACATTACCGTCTAAATATTTTATTAGAATTTTAGCTATGTGCCGTTTCTTCAATTTTTCTCAACTATATCGTACAACCTTCTCGTATAAAGCACTAAACTATTGTTAATCATGCAATAGAAATTTAATACTTTTATTTTCTTATAAACAGCATGTATGGAAATTAACAAACCAAATCGAATAAATCGTGTAAAACGGATTTTGTTTATTACGTTACATTTATATACATTTTTATATACATTATATATTTGGATAAAGAATTCATAAACAAATTACTTTATAAATTAGTTAGTGTATGTTACATTTAAAAGCATATCGATAGTTCTCTTTTGCTTGGATGACCTAACCTATAAACACGTTGCGGAATTGGTTACAACATTTTTAAAACAATTATTATTAATAAACAGTGGATTGTCAACAGCAGGAAAAGCGAGCCACTCGACATTTATACACAATCGCCGTTTCCCTCTGAATAAATCAGACCTTTTGGAAATCGTAACCACGAGTTTATGTTCAAGTGACTGTCAGTGAAAAGCAAACATCCTGCGGCGTAATGCTCGCAGGGGTTCAATAACCTCCCACTTGCCGGCAACGTCCAACCTGAAACGGATGAAAAAATTCCAAAGCACGCATCCGAAGAGGGATGGGAGTGGCGGGCAGGAAGCGAATAACAGCTCCGGGCGCGCGGCTCGATAAATAACGGAAAATAGCAGATATAGAGGGTAGGAGCCAGGTCGTAACGTCCGCGCGGCAATCGAGTTGGCTCGAAAAACAAGGGCGCGGGGGGCGCGGGCCGCGCACTCGCAACTCAGGCCCGGACGACAGGTGCGCCGGCCAGGCCAATATGGGCGGAATAGCGCCGATTTGCTAGTCCATCGAGCGGCCCGCTCGTTTATCTTCGCCCGGGGCGTTTATTGGGCCAAAGTGCGAGTCGCCGCGCCGAATTTCCCGCGGCTCTTCCGATTGCGCTTGGCCGCGGTCGCGAGTCGTTCGGCCCCGCCCACTCGAGCAATTGCCGCGGTTGCGCCCGGCTCTCGGTCCCCGGCGCGGACCCGCACCCACGCGGCGGGTTAATTAATTTTCTAACGAGAGCCGGCGTTGGCTGAGTGGACCCTTGCCGCTTCCTACCCGGCGCCAACTTTGTTTTTTAATTGTCAATTACGCGGCCGTCGGCGGAACTACGGGCTCGGGCAAATGTTTCGGATGTCCCCGCCGGGGCGTCGAGTCGTCGTTTCGTCAGTGTAATAATTTCGAGATTTATAGAAGTTAATTAAGGCGCGCGCAAGCGGTAGTCTCGGGGCCGCGTCATTTGAATAATTGAAGCGCGCGAAAAAATGAAGCACTAATTAATAGAATAATCAGACAAGCGGTGATTTAACAAGCGAACAGTGTATCGAGGCGAAGAGAAGAGAAAAGGAGGGAAGAGGAGAGAGGATGGGGGGGGGGAGGGGGGAGTGAAGCGGCGGGAAGCAGAGGGAAGAGGAAAGAAGAGGAGCCGAGCCTGCCGAGCGGGCAGGAGGGAAGAGAAGAAAAGAAAGCGCTGGAAGCCGAGGGCTACCGCGCACGTTGACAGCCATAAATACATTCGTAAATTAAAATAATCAATTATTTGGCTTAATTAAGATAATCAATTGCCCCGGATAATGAGCGGCCGGTTAAACGTCTCTGTCTCCCCTCTCTCGCCCTCGCTCTCCCCCTCTCCCTCTCTCTCTTTCTCGCGCTGGCTGGAGCGAGAGGCCGGCTTTCCTCTTCTTCCTTTAGCCAAATAATTATACCGTCCCGCACGAGAGCCGCGGCGCCGCGCGTTTATTCATAAGCCGCGCGCGCACCGCGGCCCTCGGCACGCTAGCCCGTCAAAAAGCGGCTCAATCAAAATTGCGGCTCTCCCGCGGGCTTCCGTCTGCTCGCGCGGCGCCCCGTTAATTGCGCGGCGTCGGGCCCGAGCCATTTGCCCGCGAGACGCGGACGCGGGCCGATTGACGGCGCCCGGCTCCCCGCGGCCATTGTCCCGCGGAGCCTGCGCCCGCCCCCGCCGAGACAATAAAGCCCCGCCGGACCCGGATCTTTATCTCGGCGCGCATTGTGCCCCGGCGGAGGCGCACTTACGCCGCCTCGCGGGGGGCCGAATAATCGCCGGCCGATTACCGCGGCGCGTCTAAGGACCGCTGGGCTAAGTGCCGCGGAAGCGCCGCTCCACTCGTCAAACCCCCGGCGGCCCCCCGAGCGACGGCTTCCGTGCGCGCCGCTCGCCCTGCCTCCGGGAGGCTTGACGGCGCTCGAGTCCGCGACCGATTAACCACCGGTCGATGCGATCCTTCCCGGCCTCCCTCGCGCCCGCGATCGATACCTCGATCTCGCTGCCCGGGATTGAGTCCCCCGGCCTTTCTATCGCGCTGGGATCTGTCTCTCGGGCCCAGCGGGGGAGTCGCGCAGAACTGTCGCTTCCCCTGAACATCGCACCGATCCTCGCGTCTCGCGGGAAGCGAGCGGCGCGACGGTGCCCGAGCCGAGTCAGTTCTTAGTGCAGCGCGCATTAGTAAATCTTAACGAGCCGTTAATTGTGCGGCGTACATGCCTTGTTTCGCTTGCTGGCTCCGCCAAGGGCTGCGTGCAGCCTCTCGCTTCAATCAACACGCGCAAAACAATCTTTCGGATACATTTTCATTTTACTATTTTTACACATGCGCGGTCTGTAACGTTATTATGCCCGTAATTGTAATGTTAACAAACGTTGCTTTATGTAGCAATTGTTATGATAAAAATGAATACGGAGAAGCAGGGGGAACGGAGAGGAAAAATACTGCAATAATACGCACCTTTGATCACAGTTATGTTGTCTGATCACGTTTCCTGCAGCCTTCTCATAACTTTCGATCGTTATAGTTGTTCAGTAAATTATTAACATGCTTTTCAAAACCTCGCACATGTCCAGTTGATCTGTATGCAATTAATGGTACGAAAAAACTTAGAGGTACCTTGGGGTACTAATTAAAAGTGACACGAGCATCATAGACGATCTTCAACATCTCCACTTTTGTCAATTTCTTCCATAAAAATGTTACCCATTTTTAAATTGCTAATATATTATATCAATATGTGGTTACATCCCTTGACACTTAATTAGATCATATACAATTATGTATTATATTCCCTAATAAACAATATAATACTACTCTTATAGTACAACTAAAGTTACATCTAAAGTTACAACTAAAACGCAATCTGAAATTTAAAGTGTAGGTGTTTTTATAAGGCTGTGAATGTCCAGTTTATCCGGTTCTATTTAAAAATTGAATTTATACGGGTTTACAAAATCATTAAATTTAACTACTGCACGATTTACGTGATGATCTTCAAAACGTTAGCTCTGTTCGAAGCTCTGCTACTGAATCGCCTGCAAGATGTATAAAATATATAACAAAGAACTAACCGATGTTGCAAGTACGATTCATTTATACATCTGGAAATATTAAGATACGTTAAGCATTAAAAAAGGTAAACTGCCTTGGGCACGTATTAAGCTGTCCGCGCTACTTTTATGATTATTTTATCAGCCGATATAAATTTTTTACGACTTTGAAATGCACATCGAGCAAAGAATAAAGCAACTCAAGTCGCATCTTGTCCCTTTCACTTAGATTGGCGATCTCGTCAGAATCAAGCGGCAAAGGTTACATCACCTTATCGCGACATCCCCTTAAGTGCTCTCTTATATACACAATAATTATTAATAAAATAACTTACTGTAATGAGAATCAGTGATTGTACGTGCACTGTAAAATAAGACCGATATTTGATTGGAGTCGTGCGTATTCGTGCCAGTAAAATAACGTTTTTCTCGAAAATGCATTACAGTAGAAAGAAATCGTGCGCGAGATGAGAAAGGATGAGCCTCGGCATCACAGTGACTTCATCAAGGATACACAGAGAGATGGAGAAAGTAAATTAATTAACACACGTGATTATTTTTATGAAAGGCACAGCAAGTTGGAAACAAAACCGATTGAACAGGACCGAGATAAAGGTGGGCCCCCTTTGTTGCACGGTTTAAATTCAAGATCCAGCCAGGCCGAGGTAACATTTCCATCAACTCCGTCGCTGGAAAAAGAAGTCGTAAAAAGGGATAGTGCGAGGCCTCGCACATACACACAGGGCGGGCTTATAAAATGCAAAGCGACATGCAAACAAGCGGCCGGCCGCCCCCCGCGGGTATTACTTTACGCCGGTGACAGGTGGCGGTGGCGGCGGGGCGAGGCCGGGTCGAGATGAACCGGGCGGCGCGGGCGGAGGGCGAGAAACGAATTAGGCGCTCCGGAGCGAGAGAGAGAGAGGGAAGGAGAGAGGATCCGGCTGCTCGGATGCGCGCTCGGCTCTCCAGTTACACGCGGGCGACTCCGCGCGAAATGGATGCGCCGCCGCCCCTGCGCCAGCGGGCAAATTCCTAGAAACGTTATACGCGGGGGAGCGAGGCCGACGGGCGCCGGCGGCGCGGCCGGCCCGGGCGACCCTCGAGGGTTCCTCGCGCTTCGTCTCCGCGACACGCACACGCCCGCGCGCCTCTCTTTGTCCCATCGTGTTGGCCGTCGATTAGTCGAGCCCAGGCTGAAGCTCGAGCCCCGGAGGGACGGAGAAGACAGGCATCGCTGGGCGACACTCGGCGCCGGGGACGACTGCAATCTTCGGCCCCGCCGGCTGTCTTGCCGGATAACGATTTTGCGCTTCAGCAGGGCGCTTGACTTTTTCTTCGAAATCAGCGTTCGAAACATAAGATTAATGAAGTAACAATGCAGTAAATGGAAAACAAGTTTTTCATCGGTTGTAATCATGTGAAATCGTAACGTAATCAGAGTGTACGTAAAATGGCTGGATCTTTTGACGAATATTAATACAATTAAATATTTTACACATGTATTCGTAATATTTAAAGATCTATACAGTAATTGATTAAGGCATATGCGTGTTGGTAGACTTTCATTATTTTGATAACTATATAATGTTTTAGAATGCGGTATGTTGGTATAATTAACACGATACATAGTATATATGACCAATATAGTTCTTTGTATTCTAATACCTCCAGAAATACATACTTCTAAACTACCTTCAATTACTTCCCGAAGTACATGATTGCATTTTAAATATGTACAGAGAGTTAACAAGGCAATGTTTTCTTCAATTTATGAAATTTTAACGAACTTACCGTAGCAGAACGCATTTGCATGAAGATGAATAATTACAGGATTGCTTACCTGGAACAAGAACGAATGGCTTGTAGTAAACTTTTAGTGGGCAGGACGAAAATAGTAAACAACTTTAATAATTCATGCTTCAACAATAATAAAGATCCAAATTCGGCACTATAAATTGAATATGCAATGCCTGTCTAACCGTACTATCTTAATCTACTCGAATAATCTTATTGTACATGTAAATATTACAAGCTATAAACTAAATTTACTTAATATAAAGGACTTTACAGCACTTATCTCATGTTTCAAAGTTTATTATACCATTAAAGATTAAAATGAAGCTACTATACATGTATATTATTCGAAGAAATAGTTTCTAAAATCCTCATTTAAAGTAAAATAATAAAAATTTATTTAGTAATAACTTTTTGCTAACGTTTATAACAGCATTTTTAGTATACAATTTACGTATTATCATTGTTTAGAATACGAAGGTTTTTGCTTTCGTGCCGTTATATATAAATGTATAAAGATTCGCGTGTGGATAAAGGAGCCTGAGAAATTGGAGTGAGTAAGCGGTTGAAGTAACGTAGCGTGCAAACACGATGAAAGACACGAGTGTGAAGAGACGAAGTTAAAGCGAGGGAAGTCTAGAAGGCTGAAACAAGAAAGGAAGTAGTAGTGAAAGATCGAGAAGGCTTAATACCATTTCTTGAGGAGAACGACAAGACTAATTACCTCCGAGAACTTTGCTGCCTGAACCCATGCATTATGAGCATTAACAGGAGCTAATATCCAGTAAGAAATGCATACCCTTAAAAAACGCTCTTGCAAACGAGCGGGATAAAGGATACCATGTACAAGGGATCCGGGGCGACGTTTATAAGTAAGAATAATCAAAAACGGTGAATAATACTTTAGTGGGTAAAACGGGGTAATTAGCAGTGGGCAACAATGCAACACGTGGGCGAGGAACGACAAGCGGGCAGAAAAAATGGAGCGTAACAGAAAGGAAGGCTTGGCAACGGTGTACGCATCGATAAATCTAACTGGCACTACACTTAAGCTCATAAATATTGAAGTAAAAGTTGGAAAGCGAAGTTCAACACATCGCGCGGGATTAGCATAAGCATTGGGCAGTTGGCGGGATTTGGATGAAAAAAGGCAGCTCCGGGGCCGCGGCCCATTATTTCGTAAGGCTGCAGAGACATAAATCAATAAGAGGGTTATAATTTACAAGCCAAATAACGAATAAATTATCGGGCAATAATCTGGCAGAGCGGGAGCGCGAGAGAGCCGGGCGAGCGGCCGCGGGAGCGCCTCAATCATCCGCAGGAGGGCTACACTCGTACGGCCCGGGCAAACAGCGTCGTCCGAGGGCGATCCGCGCGGGCCCGGCCGACTTTATTCCATAAATCTCTCGATCGCGAGTGCGCCGGGCGTCGGCGGCGATCCCCGTGTTTCCGGGCCCCCTAGAATTAGCGCTCGGGGCCAGATTGCAGGTTGGGCCGCGCGCGCGAGATTCAAACCGAAATCAGTCGGACAGTCGGCGGCTCGGCGGCGGCGGCTAGCGGCGCCGGGTAGCCCCGAGTGTGGGAAAGCCCCGAGATTACCTCGCATGACGTAAATAAACGCTCCGCCCGCTCGCGGTACTCTTATTATTAAGAGGCCTATTTACATTTCGCGCGCGGAATTATTATCGCGTAATGACGGCCCGAGCGCTCCCTATCCGCTCGCCGCCGCCGCCGCCGCCGCCGCCGCCGCCGTGCAAATTGTCTTCCAGCCATTATCTGCGCTCCGCCGGTGTAGCGCGCCGCTTGAGCCGCTTTCCGCTTTCCAGATTCGATGTCGGGCCGCGCGTCCTGTCGCCACTCGGCTGCCACCGCAGCTGCTGCTGCTCCCTTTTGGCCTTTTCTAATTCCCAGATTGATGCAGGGCCGCCTATAGTGCGAGCCGAGCAGCGGCAGCGAGTCCGCGGTACAAAGGAACGGGGCTGATAAAAAAAAAATCCATCCTTTCGAAATTACCAATTCAAAATTTTAAACGACACCGCTGAAAAGTGGCCAGGTTTATAGCAGGATACCTTATTCATGCGGATCAGCGGGAGATTTTTGAGAAATAATTCCAACGCATAAAAATACTTTAATGGCTGTAGGACATGCGTTAACTCGTACTTTATCCCTCCATTATTACTTTCCTCAAATTCGCTCGACAGCTAGCAGCATCTTGGAAGAAGTTGATAATAAGAAACGAGAAAGGTCAGAGGTAGTTACGGGAAAATGGATGCAGAGAGCGTCAAAGGTATATTTTCAACCCTCGCGACCCCCCTGAACATGGGTTATAAATTGCAAGTAAAACACAGGGCGATAATGCGAAATTCCTTTATCTTCGAGGAAGCGCGGTGATGGTAAGGTCCGGGTAACGAGATCCCCACGAGATCTCCTGAAATCACAAATCGATTCATTGGAAATTGGCCGGGTTCGCGGAAGACAGGAACCGAGAGTCGCGCCGGGCGCCGGCCGCCTCGCGCCTAATAAGCCCGGACAAAGTTTTTGCCCGACATTCTATTAGGTGGCGGCGCGGCGGGCCGAATGCTAATTGCGCCCCGGGCGGCTTCGATCCCTTATCAGGAGCGGCCGCGGGCGCGCCCGGCCCGCGGCGCACCTGCAAAAAGCCCGGGGCGCCAATAACGAAGTTGGCACGGGAAGCAATTAGGGGAGCAGTCGGCCCGGGCCCATTATTCAAATTGAAAAGGAGGGATGTCCCGGGCCTCGGCTGTCATTAGCCGCCGCGGATCGCGCGCCGGGCCCAAATTGCGCGGGCCGCAGCTTACATGTAAATTGGCGCTTAAGCCGGACCGAGTACGTGCGCGCCGCCGCCGCCGCCGCCGCCGCAGCCGGACGCGAGATTGCCGCTCGCGCGCGAGTCCTCATTATTACTTTAATTCGCTGACCCAATTCCCCGGCGGCGAGAGTCGCCGAATCTCGCGGGAGATCGGCATTGGAGGCTGCGTCGAAGGCCCGGAGCGCGGCAGCCAGCTCGCGCCTTCTGTGCGGCAAACACGTTTTTCGAGCGTCCCGAGCTAATAACCTTTAGCTCCGAATAATAACCTTAAGCGGTGCTCTCGGCGCCGGCGGAGTCATCTAGCCGACGGAGCCGCCGAGGGGCTCCCCCCTCCCTCCTCCTCCTTCCGGGCCTCCTTTGCCCAGCGGCGAAATTTGATTGTCCGCGGGAGCCGCGGGATAAGTATAGCGCGCCCGCGTTTTATCCTTTTATCCGCGTGGCTGCAGCTCCTTCGCGGTATTAAAAGTGTCTTGGCTTTTAATAACATACAATTAGTCATGGTAATCGGCTCGGCGCTCGAATTAAGTCGGCAAAACAAATAGCGCTTAATTGAGGGACGCGGGCGACTACTGTGTAGATTCCGAGCCGAGATCAAAATACCCTCATATTTTCACAACGTGCTTTTCAATGTCTTTTTTAATTGTTGCCTGCGAGCCAGAGCTCGAGGGGGAGAGAGAGAGAGAGAGAGAGAGAGAGGGCCGTTTGAATGATTCTCTCTAATTAATAAAAGCGCTCGTTCGATTGTGTAGCGCGCCGGCAGCGGAGGAGTCGAGCACAATGAGTAAGCGAAAACCTCGAGGTCTATAGGCGAACACGTTGTCAGAAAGTACACGGACATAATTAAAAGCCTGAATTACACGGCCTCGTAAATTATCAATCACCGCTAATTGTACACTCAAAGTAAATGCCGAGGAAAGGTAAAAAAAAAGGCGTCTATGCGGCGCGAGCTCTTCTCGTCGTCTGGCAAGCAAAAGAAGCGGGATTTAATAATTCATAAAAGCGGCGGGCGCAGCGGCCGCCGAGCGCATTTAATTAAAATGTTATTGCAAGAGGAGCGGCGGCGGTAACAGGTGGGCATCGGCATCGGCGACGCCGACTCCGGCGTAATACGCGCCGGGGGAAAAAAAAAAAGGAAGCCGGGGGCTCGCGCGGCGATATTGGGCCGGGGCCCCGAGGAGCCGCGACGCACCTGTCCCCCCGGCGCTCGCGGCCCTCCGCCCGGCCCGCGCACCCGCGCTATAATCGCTTAATAAGCGCCCGGGAAGGAGGAGGGACAGCCGCGCACCGTCTCATTATCGGCCGGCGCATAAATCACGCGCGGCTCCTCGGCGGCGCCGAGCCCCTCGCGAATAATGCCTCCCCGGACATTTATAACGGGGAGTCACTGGCAGCCGGTCAGCGCGCCCCCGCCAAGCCGCCGGAAAACTTCCCTATTGGCCAATAAATCGCGTTATTAATGGGGATCGCGCGAGAGGCTGATAAATTGCGCGGCCGCGCGAGCCCTTGCCCCGGGATTTATTCGCCCGTCCGGCCGGCAGCCTCGCGTCCCCGCGCCCGACACGGCGCCCCGAGGCCGCGGAATCGATAATGCCGCCGGTCTCTTGCCGAGGCGGCCTCCGCCCCCGATCGCCCAGGGTTATTATCCGCGGACAAACTTCCGCGGGAGGCGCGCCGATTACTCGCCCACCGCCGCGACGCCCTGCAAGTGCGCGCGGGATTTCGCCCTGATTTACGGGTTTTGACCAATCTTTTCAAAGTTTATAAGCTTTTGCCAAAGGGAGATAGTGCCCCCAACTTTATTCAATATTTATACGGCCAGGGCGCCTCGTATCCTTTACGAGTAAATGGATGGGATCCCTCCTGGTTCCTCCTCCGCATACCGCACCAATTTCGATTTGAAGCGTTTTATTGGTGGCAATCTAACAAAGCAGCAAGTGCTTTCCATCCTTTAACTGTGGTCTCTGCGGCCTAACATGTATATATATATACGTCCAATCGGACTTTAACAGTTTCAGAACGTTTCGTTGCACTCCAATTTCTTGGCTGTTGCATAAATACTGGTAATAAAAAAAATATAAATAAGCCTGAAAAATGTTACTGAAATGTGTAAAAAATGCAAGTAAAAAAAATTAACGAATGGAAAAAGTAACGACTTTCGAAGTTGAATAAACAAGATCAAATAAGGCTTATAATATTTCAAAGGAAAAAAATAAGTGGTTCTACAAGTAAAGGTATTAATCAACATACGCTTTTGAAAATTGGCCGTGTGTTAATAGGGCAGGCTGTTATCGCTCTCCCGGTAAACGAGAGCCGCGACGATATACACGTTTATGCATTCGTCACCGCAATCGTGACGGGCAGCAGTCCGAGTGCGGTCGATAAGGGGACAAGGCGAAATGATTAAAAAGGCATATCTTGCGGAATCTCGCTGGCGCGGCTGCGTAAAAAAGCGTCTCCCTCTCGGGAAGGGCCACGCGATCACGCGATGGGCGCGAGGCGCGCGCACACGCGGCGTCAAGTAGGTCGCGCCGCCGCGGCGAGCGCCCGTCTCGGAGGTCCCGCGGTCCTACGCGAGTCATCGACACCTGCCCGCCTGCCCCGGCTGCACGCGAGTCGCCTGATTGCGCTCGCGTGCGCCCTTTCGCGCCGCCTGAGAATCGGCCCTCGGCCCTCCCCCTCCCGCCAGCAGGCCAATCTCCCGCAACTGCGGGCTGGCCTAGGCGCGAGAGGATCACCCAGGGCTCCAGCCCCTATGCCCCTCGCCCAACCGAGGAAGACTCGTAAGCGGCTCCTCGCGCGAGCCCAGCGAGATAGGATCTTTTGATTAAGCCGGAGAGCCTCGCCCGCGACGGAATAAGTTGTTTAAATAAAATGCGCCCGAGGTGCGTCGGGCCCTACCTACGGCTTTGTCCCTCGGCCGTCCGTAACTGCGGGCTTTTTGTTACATCACCCCGAGCATCGATTTCCCCTTAAGAACCAAGTTGGTGTCATCTGCTTTACGTCCTCCCTGAAGCTACTCGATTCTCCGTACGACTGTGAATTGCTGTAATACTTGAGTAGGCGAGTAAAACCTTATCGTTCATCCGCCTCGTTCACTGCCGATTCTGGAATCTTTTCATTTGTCGTTAAGTCAAAAATGCCTCTCCTTGATTTAAAATCAACGCTCGGACACGATCCTTGTCGACGGAAGAGGAGCGAGCGCTCGAATGGCTTTTACCCTTTATTAATACGCTAACATAGCCGACTGGCTCCTCGAAGCCGAGGCTCTAATCGAAAGTAGATATTTTAATAGATATTTTATTAATAGATATTCGCGGAGATTTTCGGTTTGGGCCGGCTCGATCAGATGCGGTTGAGCGAAATTACTTTTCCAGAAGGCGGGGATCGGCAAACTCGAGGGCAAACTAGATGGATCCGGGGCCGGAGATGCCTCGGAGATGCCTCGCCCAGTGCAGCGGAAGGCGAAGAAGTGCAGCAAGGTGGAAGGGAGGGCTCGAGACAACGAAGGAGATAGAGCCCGGCAAAGAGAAGATTGCAAACTGCAGACGCAGGTGCAGCTCGTCTTCTTCTCTCCCCGGCTCGTTCTCGCCCGGTCCCTTTCGTCGCTCTTCGCCCGAGGCAGGAGCGCGGAAAGCGGACCGCCGCGATAGAGGGTGAGCCGCTCCTCCGCGACGTCTTCCATTCCGATCGAGAGATAGAATGGGGGCAGGGCCCGTGGGAAAGCGAGATCGGACCACCTGACGCACCACCGGCAGCGATACACTTTGCATTTTTCATGTCGTATGCACGGGGCGCTAGGCGCCGAGCCGCAGATGGAGGAGCCGGGAAGGGCCGAGAGCGCCGGCGGACTCCTCCCCTTCTGCCGGGGCCGCCGCCGCCGCCGCCGCCACGCCACCGTCCACACGTACGTGTGGGACGCGCGTGCGTATAGCGCCCGCGTATGTAGCCTCGGCGGGCCGAAGGCGGCGCCCAGACGCTACATTTCTTCGCGGTGCAGAAAGAACTGGAGGGAGATAAAAAGAGGAGCGCAGGTGAGACGGCCCGGGGGTGGAGTGATGGGCGGGGGGGAGAGGGGCCGCGCGATGTTCCGTAACACGCATGTCGGGGCTCCTCTTTCCGAGGCTCCCCGCCCCCGGGGCTGGGCCGCCGCCGGTCCCTCCCGCCGGCCCCACCTCTCCCTGTGTCCCACTCAATTTCCGAAAGCGATAATCAAATTGTCATCTCCATTCAATTACGATGCAGCCCGGGTCAAAAGATCGCGCGCTCCTCGCTCCCTCGCGCCCATCCTTTCTTCGACTCGGCTCCGCTGGCAAGCTCTCTCGAGTCTGCGGCGCGTCGGCCTGGCGCGTCGGCCCGACGCTCGGAGGGTGAAAATTTCCAGAGCGCCGCCGCGATAACTAATTGACAGTTGCCGGAGGTCGCGCAAGCCCTGGCATCTTAATCACTATGCAAATGAACCCTAGAACAATCTCCCGGAGAAAAAGCAGTCTCCAAATTTTGATGTTCAATCTCAAAACCCCTCCAAATTACTCACTATTTCTTCCTCGCTTATTTCCTTCTGCTGGTGCATTCGTCTTTCTAACAAAATATTATTTTTCATAAAAAACTGAAACGTTCCCTCTAAAGTTAGGTCTGAATTAAAACGGAAAAAATTATTTTCGTATTAAGGAAAACATATTGCATAGGACTGTATCAATTTTTATAATAATTTCATATAATCATGTATAGAAACGGTCGCTATGCAAATACGTGCAATTTCATACAATTATGTGTGTAACATCTTATGAATAAGAATACGCATTCTTGCCATATTATATGATCAAAGATTACCATATTTGAATAGTATGTTATATTATGTAGACGTATATAATCGTGTGATTCTATACAATCTCATGTTAACAAATGTAATCCTTTGCGATTGCATATCTTTACATATACCAAGCCTTATGGTTTCAACGCAAATTAAAGTTATGAACAAACACTTTAAATTGCACTTCAAATTTATTGGATCAGAAGTTACAATCTAACGTGTATTTTATTATCAAAATATCGCAATATAGACTGCTGGTTATTGTGGGTAAAATAAATAAACAAAATATATGCACTGAATTTCGATTACTTACATATACATCTCTTATATATACTTGTATAATACTTGAATACACATCTCGATTGTGCCGAGACCAAACTCATACAATTTGAATGATATAACAAGGAGGAATGGATAAATAATTTAACATATAATAAAACTAGTTCTATCAAATATTTTCCACTATCCAGGAACTGCTAGAAAATTTTTTGGCAAAACATATCCCCTTTCACATCGTCCCTCGCTTCGCCCTTCTTCATTTTTACCCTTGCACAGTGTTAGCCGTAAACTCTCTGTCGCAAAATAAAGGGAAAAACCGCGGGCACGGCAGCTTCGCGCCTTTTCGAGAGCCTTCGCTGGGCCGTCTTCTCCACATTCCTTGCGCTCGTTCGCGGAATTCACGGTTTTCGGACTAAAGCGCGCACTCCCCACCTTTTACGGAATACCGAATTCGCAGTCGAAATTCAATGATCTTCGCTGCGGCTTCTCCCGAATAGCTAAGATTCAAGCTAAGATTGAACATTGGAACCGAGTGTGCGTAACTCCGAAGCCTCGTCAAGTAAAGCCCTCCCGGATTCGAAACGCAGTCCCGCTTTCAAAGTCGCTTTCGTTTTTCAAACATCCATGTGTATGCTAAACTTCACGGCAATAATCCCAACAAAGATTCAGGCTCCGGTTTGGCGCACACCAAGCTCGGTCTGAGCGAGCTCCTGAGCGTCAATTTCACCTACATTAAGGAAATTTTGTTTTTAATTAATAACCCCCCTATTTTCAATTACGATAAATAAATTTATTACCGAATTAATAGCAATTTACCGATACGCTGAAAATACATTGAGTCTTATACACATATATATGTATGTGTCGATTTTTACATTAAAAGACTTTATAATGATAAATAAATATACTAAAAATATCAGATTATACAGATAAACATAACTATTACAGGTTAACACTTAATTAACAACTAAAACGAAAACAATTCCAAGCACGATTCCAAGCATCCTAATATGAAATAGTTTGAATTTGTATTGTTGAGTATATATCGAATAACTTGCTTTTTATTGTGAAAATAGTCTTAGACTTTTAAATTATCTTATTTCAGAGTACGTTTATTCTCGCGTACTCACAAATTGCAGTCGTATTGCCCACTTTATTTACATGAACCAGCCGCTCCGCGGCGCGACCTTGGGGCCCTCTTGTTGCTAGAAATGCAAACTTTCTAGAACATACATATTACCTCACTTGACATTTAAATTCCGTTTTATCATATTTTTACTTTGATTGGATTGTTATAATATACGCATATCGTGACTTTAAATATTTATCAAAAAATATAAATTTATTTTTCTAAAAACTGTGTATATTTTATTTAATGTAAATGAGTTATAAAATAAAAAATTATATAAATATTTTTAATTATTTTGACCGTTATATATGTATTGCTGAAACTTACAATTAAAGCCTTTCCCAATATTAACTTTATTTGACGTTAAAAATATCAATATTTACGGTCACTATGATATGGGTAACAAATTTTTAGTTTATCAGACCTGTTTTTCTTGTATCGACGATTTGATCACTTAACCTGTATTCTAGATTTCAGTTGCTATTATAGAATCAAGATCACATCCTGTTGGATTAGCGTATCTCTCTGTTTTATCGTCTTACGTTGGTATCGTTATTTCAAATGCAACCGTTGGAATTAAAATCGTTATTAATTATGAATTTAAAGTGATTTCGAATAAACATCGATCAGCAATAGAGTTGCCCATTGAATAAGTATTTTTATTTGAAATCAATATTTAAAAAAATACGAGAAAAAATGTTGTACGAATTTTTGACATTGAACAAATTCAAGCTTTATATTTATACTTGTCTTTAATTTAAGTTTGTCTTTATAAAATCTTTAAACTTACTTATATTATAATTTTATAGTCTTTTCATGTACATATTCTAAATGTTTTGATGGAATTATATGGAAATGTACACGGGTAAAATCGAATGTTCGACCGACAGTCTGAGGTACAGTCAGTGTAGAACTTTTGGTAATTTATAAATGACAGCCATTATGAACCCTATCCAATTAAGTATTGTAATTTATCACGAGGAAGCATCGTTACAGTTTACAATAACTATATAGGTAAAGGAGACTAATTTTTTTTATCAATTCGAATGCGTCCACCTTGAATGGTAATGATTCAGAACGAATGCAGCAATCCGACCAACGGTGCATGGTAAAAAATCGTCGATTCCCAGTGCTACAACGGGCCACTCGGATATCCAGCGGCGGGGCGCTGCGGCCGTCTCTGCGTGATGTCGCGCCATCATCGTCATCTGGCCGCTCACTCGGCGCCGAGTGCGAGCATACATTTGAAAGGGCTGCACCCACGCATCTGCATGCGTCGGAAACGTCGAAACTCTTTCTTGCATCGGGCCGCTGCTGCTGCCGCCTGCTGCGGCTTTCAGCGGGCAACTACGTACCTTCCGATCGACGCATTTTAATCAATTCCAGGTCGCATATCATATTATCTTGTGGGCGAAGCGTTTTTTGCGTGACGGGGAGATGTTTCCGAAGCTGCGGGACGACACGAGGAGAAACGTACGGATGTCTCGTATTACAATAGTTCAAACAGTAGCATATGTAAGATTTGATAGCGCACTTTGATGGATAGCTCACGTAGAAAGGGCTATGGAGATAATCTAACCAGTGTAAATGTAAATGAAAAATATTCCATTCGGAGATAGAGCGGCGACTGTATAATGCACAACCCGCACTACAAAGAATACACATGATCGGAGGATTCGACGAAATTCGAGTGTGTTATTTGGAAAGCTCAAGAGTGGGCCGTCGAGGGAAAAAAGAGAACGCGGGGTAGATGGACAGGATTCGTGCAGTACTACGGCGAACAAAGAAAAGAGGGCAGGGGCTAAGGAGGGCGGCGGCGGCGTCGGCGGCGGCGGCCTAGCGGCGAGCCTCGGGCGACTTGCAAATCGTCCTCGATATGCCGGGCATGTGCGCGCCGCGGAATCCCGGGCGCAGCGGCTACGGCGCGCTAGAGCTCGGCGTCGGACACTGAAGGATGGCCGCGCGCGGACTTGTCCGCACAATGCCCGCAATTTCCACGAGCTTTCTCCCCCGAGCTGGCCGCATATGCATACAAAGCGGGCGGCGGGCGCCGAGTTTCCGCGGCGCGCGGCGCATTGTCGCGGGCCGCATCGATTTGTGGAAACAAAACGCCCCATAGAAACGTCTGGTGGCGCGCGCGAGCCCCGCGACTGGGATTAATAGCCGGGCGCCCGCCGCCTTATCGCCCGCCGCGCCCGAGCCGCGGGAGGAAGGCATCCGGGACTCCCACGACGAGCCGACTATTTCGGACTCGGGGGCCCGCGGGGATTAACCGGCTAGCTCTTCGACGGCCCGAGGGCTTCTTTGTGCGCGCGCCCTGGACCCCTGCATCGCCGAGCGAGCTTTATTTTCGAGGCCTCTTGGCCCAAGCGCCGGACAAACATTTGCTCTCCTCGAGGAGAGGGACGTGCGTCACCGCGTCCCTCCTGTTCAAACAGCCAGGGGCTAAGCGCCTAGGTGTGCGTGACAAATGATGTGTGCACTCGCTTAGTACCGACCTATCAACACGTACTCTTCTTTTATTCAATGCCATTTCCCATTTACAATCATGCACGATACAGTCATTACGCACACGGCTTCTCCCTCGGCTCTCCCTTCTTGCGACTGCGAAAAATCTTCCAACTATGAGTTTCCAAGTTTTCTCAGCATCTCCAAAACTTTGTCTTTCAAGCTTAATAGTTGCATTTTAACAAGCCTTCATCTTTCTACACGCGTCTCCGTAGATGTATTTCCTTTTAGTTATACGTATGTTTAATGATATTTTCCTAAATATTGTACCGAGAAAATGGAGAATATGCAGACAATTTGAGAGAAAATTACTCGTAAACATACCTTTTAACTTCAAACACTCCAAAACTGTTTTCTTTCCATGTATGTAAAAGTTATTTATTGCATGCATATGTACATATATACTGGTTTATTCGAAGGCTTATTATTAGAGCATAACTTATTAACGTAGATAATAATTCTTACTTGTCTTTACCTTGATCTGAATTTAACGAGGACTAAAATTTTTTTAAATGCTTTTAATCTTGCAACAAGGTAATTCAGCGAGGTTTAATCAGGTTAAAGGTACAAGAATGTGTATAGTATTTAACGGACTAATTGTCCGCCTTTATATAAAATACATAGTTATTAAATGTTATTTACGAACAGATTAAAAGCATTTATTTGATATCGGCAGACTTAGCTGCAGCTTTGTTGTATAATATCGATCTGTACATTATTGTATAAACATTTCAACTTTGGCGTAAACTGCAACCTCAATGAATTGACGAATTACCAAGACGTTTTATTTAAATAACCTCATTTGTATGCTGCTTTGTGGCGAAGAGTTAACATTTGCTAATTTTCAAGTATTTCTATTTTTCTGGCATTTAAAATAAAGGAAAAGGTAAAAACGGAAAAAGTGGAAAGCTCGGGAGGGAAAGAAGGGAAAGGGGGAAAAGAGAAACAGTTTTGAAAATCGGGAGTCCCGTCAAGAGCAGGCGAAGCAATTTATCAGGCTCCCCGAGTTGGCCTCTCGGGTCAGGGAGCATCTCGCGATCCTAAATTCGCCCGCGGCGACGGGCGAGGGAATAAAAAGTGAGGGTTGCGCGGGCGCGTCGCAACGCACAAAGCCCCGGCGGCGCTGGGAGCAGAAGAGGCCCTCGCGCGACGGCGGCGCAGCCGAGGAAACACGATCCGGTACTCGAGGGGCGGCAGCCTCGAGCGCGCCACCGCCGGCGCTCGATTCCCCGTCCGAGGCGCTCGAGAGCTCGTAAAATTAGGCGCGCGCCCGGCGAGGAGGCCTGCCGGGGCGCCGGGGAGCCAGGGCTCGCGGAAACTTTTTCGGCGGGGCCGCGATAGGATCGGGCGCACAATGCCCCGGCCCTCGGGACGCCGGAAATTCACGCCGCCGCCCGTATTCTACTCGGCTCGCGGGCTCGGCTTACTTCCGCGCCCGCACCGAGCACTTGTGCCAAGTATTTTTCGCGAACACACGCTGGAGCTTTCGTCTTTTTCCTTTCTTTTTCCTTTCTCGTCAACGGCCGGCAACCGACCGACGCCCCGCCAAAAGAGCATTAGGGATTGCGCCCAGTTGAAATCCCAGCTACTAGAAGGTGTCTCCGCCATCACAGAAATTTTCTCATTTGTTCTAGCTTCGACTCTAGCTAATCGATACAAACTCCAGAACCTAGACTCCACGTAGAAATCACTCATTTCTTGTCCAAGACTCGAGCTCTGAGATCTGCGTGTGATCCACTAGATTCCTCGACCCGTTCGACTCGACAGTAAGAAACGTGCAAACTGTACTCAACCCTGCATCAGTCGAGCAAATATAATATATAATTCATGCTAAACTCAAATATAAAATAAATACTGTCATTCATTGACTTGTTTAATTCTCAGATATTGCATGCAGCCGAAAATGTCTTGAATCTGCGACATTCGCTAGCCTGAGAACTTATGATGAAAGAGGTTATGTTTGAATGTACGCTGCTACTTCAACAACCCAGGCGAAAAAGACCGCTTTAAATAAATTAATAAATTAAATAATTAAAACTAAATTCACTCACTATAGGTAACATTAATTTTATGTACTTATTCATTTATATCGTGCATAATTACGAAAAAACAATTTAACGTTAACGTTACATGCGCATGCCTTCTAGTTCAGTCATAACATACATGTTACGTAGTAAGCGAGATTTTACAAAACATTTTCAGTTTTAAATTAATAATAATGTTATCTTATTATCTTTTAAGATACTTACCAAACGTTAAGATACTTTTAAGATACTTACTAAACATTAAGAATTAATCACACAAAGAGAAAAAATTGTCAATAATTATCTACCGCGCTTAGTAAACAGGAAATAATAAAATTCGATAGAAGTCATTGCCTATAACTTCTCGGGGACTGATTATCTCATTTCTATGTTAGCAAAGGTAAGGAATGCGTTGCTATCAAATTGTATTGTTCCCGATTTACTAGCGCCTGTTGGTAACCGTTACTTAATCTTTCACTTCGTGAATGTGTTATTTATCCTTTTTACCATATGTTAAAAAAAATACAGTTTAATGGTTTGATTTTTATACAGTTAGAATAGGTAACCTGAACATGACGAATTCTGAAAACATACTTACATATTTTTCGCGTCTGTAGCAAGTTTGTGGAGACTATTGATCGTAGCGATTGCTACCAGAAACGTGTAGATCTGGAGGTGAGCCTCCAGAAACGCGGCTAGTCCTCCACCCCGGTATCCTGCACCCACGTTATCAAAATATTTATGAGGCGAGCGCTTCTATCCCGGCAGCCGCGCTCACCTCGGCGTTCACCCTCGTCTCGCCGGCGGACAGATTTCTCCCGAGGCCTGAGCCGTGCTCCGGCTGCCTGGCTATTATTGATTCTAATGACATTTTCGGCCGAGCGACACCTATACGCTCGGTAATTGATACCCGGTTATACGAGATGGGCGACAATGGAGGGAGAGCCTGGCTCTCGGCTTCGCGCGCGACGGCGGCGCCGGCGCTCGTACACAGGCTCGCGCTCGCCGCGCCCGTCCCCGGGAGTTTCGGGGCGGAAAAATCGATAAGTAGACGGCCTGCAATTTTACCTCCGATTCGATTATGCTGCCCCGGCGAGGCTGACAGGTGATTTTGCGCTCGTCATCGAACATTTTCCAACTATCCCAAGTTTGGGCGGGGGCGGGGTCGCCCGGGGCCGGCGCGAGCCCAAAGTTCTCGCCAAGAATTTCGTCCCTCCGCTCCCCCTCGGCTATCGCATTATAATCCTGATTTATCGCTCCAAATCGTCTCTCGCTCGATTGTTACGCTGGCTTTTCCAACCGGATTCGCTATTTACTTCCCATCCGACCTTTTCACCGGCGTTATGTATACGTCCTTTAGCGAGGTTCGCCATGAAGGCTCGCAGCACTTTCAGCTTTGCATGCACTGGACGCATACGCGGCTTAGCCGTTCTTTGAATATTCTTAAAGGAATAGGGAGCTGTGTCGGGCGTAAAGGAAGAAAGATCGAAAGAGCGCGGCGCGGATAAGGTTCCCCGTGGGCCGCGAGTTGGCAAAGCGCCGGGGGAAAATCGATCGGCGCTTGATTTTTCACATGCCGGGGCGGCTTCCCGCTTCCTCATTTCCGGGGCGACGAGGCGGCGGCGGCGGCGGCGGCGGCGGCGCGACCGGCCCGAAGAATCCCGAGGAGAATCCCTCTGAAAATAGCCGTGGCAAATCTGCTTTTATTATTACAGAGCCGAGGTCGCGGCGAGTGCCTGCGGGAGAAAAATGAGAGGCGCGCGCGCGGGCGCAAGATGAAGAGGAGAGGGGGCGGGGGGCGCGTAAACATGAGGGGAATACGAAAGCCCGGGCCCGACCGGGTCTTCGCGGGACGACGGCGGCGGCTGCGCCGCGGGACTCGGGAGGATTTGTCCCCCTCCCCCCCACCACCCCCGGGGGGAGGGGCGGACCCCCGATAAGCCGTCACGATCCCGGCAGATAAACCGCCATATTATGTCGCGCGCGACTAACGCGCCGCCTCTTTTTCTCGAGCCGCGGCCCCGCGGCGGCGCCCCGCGCACTTTGCCATTTGCGCCCCGGCCAGTCGCGCACGCACACGCGCGTACGCACAGAGGCGCATGTGTTGCAGGCCAAGCGAGGATTCCCGGCCGCGGCTATATATAGTCGCGCCGAGTTTTATCCAACGGCGGCGGCGGCGGCGGCCGCGCGACCTTCGCGTCTTCGGGGAGACAAATTGTTTTCGGCCCCCCGCGCGGGAAATATGGAGAGGACGCGGGGCGCGCGCACCTTGTCCCTCTCCTCGTCTCCTCTCCACTTCCATTTGAATAAAAGCAACGATAAGCACATCCTTAGAGAGCTCGCAGCTCTGAATTGTTTCCGCTTCTTAAACTCCGACAAATTTATTATAATAACTACCCTTAGCCCCGGCGTATCTCCGCGCGCTGACTTGCATTCCGACCTCCGCCTCCGCGCGGATACCGAGGCCGCCCCCGCTCTCCCTCTCTCTCTCTCTCTCTCTCTCCTTCCCGCCATTTCTGCTCCGCCGTACTTTGTACTTCTTCCACGCTGCGCCTCTTCGCCCCCCGAGCCGACCTCGTCCCGCGCCCCGTCCCTAGCCCTGTCCGCTCTCGCCGGCATGATAAAATACCAACCCGAGACTCGAATTATATATTCGCGAGCCTTAATGCCCCCTTTCTTATCGCTCAAGGGCGGCGGCCGCCACCGCCTTCACCTCCGCCTCCGCCCCTGCCCCCGCCCACGCCCCCGCCCATCGCCAAAAATGCTCCTTTCACTGCGCTCCATAGTCGAGGATTAGAAAGAATGTGGATCTATTTAGGATAATGCTCCCTTTTGATCGACTCCTCAACCCGGGCTTGGGCTCCCAAGATAATTTACTCAAATTGCATATCGCGCGCAAGGGGGTGATTCGCCTCGGTGACTTTGTCAAACGCTACTCTCCTCCTAAAATCTACCCACGTAAATTATGTTCTCTTTACTTTTGAGATTATGTATCTCATTGCATTCCAAAAATAAATTGCCAGTTACAGGGTGCCATAGACACCCCGTGCTGGTTCTTAAAACTCCTATCTTATTGATCACTTAATTTTAACCTTTATTACTAGTTTTATTATTTGATCATTATTCAAATCATCAATATATTTCTCTAACATAAATTTATGCTATTTTTAGGCGATTAACACATGTAGTTTTGATTTTCAATGATTTTTATTGCCTTCATTTGATTAACACATAGTTAGGTTATAACAGTTTCAGTTCTACAGAAAAATAATTTTTACAGATAATCAAAACGGATGATTTTCAAGATTGCTTCATCCACTCTATTTTTTAGTGATAATACTTCTGAAATACATTAGATCGTGAATTCCAAAAACAAGCATACATCATAACTGCGTTCACGAGCGCAGTACAAAATGTCATGAAATTCATTTATTAACTTTAACATTCTCAGGGCGAGAAATGATAAGGAGCACAAGCAGACAAACGCTTTTGCACTGTAAAACAGAAACAAATTGTTTTATCCAAAGATTTTGGGTCCAGAAAGGAGCTCTCTTCTACTCCGCATCCTTCCGAGGTCGTTGGAGCGCAGCCGACGGTACACCTGCAAAGTTTAGCGGATTATCCGTTGGCCAGAAGGCGCAGCGCTCAAATCGGCAATGAATCAGTGCGCCGGCCATTGGAATGAAACCTTTCTATTACTGCGCGGCTGACAAAGGGCCTATTCATTGAAATGAGTCAGCAGGCCCGCGTACAGCTGCATGGATTTTTGAGGAATGGCCGCGGCGAAAACGCGCCGCGCGCCGGTCAAAAAAGCCCGCGCGAGTCCTTGACCTTGCTTTGTTATTCAAAGGCAGGGGCGCGCGAGACTCGGGCGTGCGCGCGCGCGCGATGAAAAATTGAAAGTTGAAAAACGCGCGGGAGCGGGCGGCGCGGGCCGCGCGGCCGGGGGGAGAAAGTGCGCGGCTCCGCGAACAAAACGATGCGTCGTCGCTCATCTTGTCCCCCGGGCGCTCGCGCGCCGTGAAAGCGCGACGCGCGCGGATTTCTCCTGCGCCGCCACGGGAATAAAAAGGACCGGCTGCCCGCTCCGCGTACGCGCCAGCCTCGGGGATATATAAGGAGAAGCGAAGAAAAGACACTGGTCCGCGCTCTTGTATTAAACACGCTCCGAGCTCTTACCGCTCGAGTACTTTTCTCCTTTTGTTCGGCTCTCTGTTTCATCCTTTATGCTTAATGAATACCCCCCGCTGTCCCCCGCCCCTCTCGCCCTACCACTCCCCCCCCCCCTAGCCCCCCGCTCCCGCTCCGAAAGGACACAATGCCTTTGCTATCAGTTTCTCGATTCTTTCAAATTTTTCGCGCTCGGCGCGGAGACACAGGGGATATTCCCTTGCTCGCGCGCAATTCTACCCTGCGCACTTTCATCTCATTGAAAGCTAACTGGAAAAAAGATCACTTTTGAACACGTTCAATGGCAGACTTTTTGGCCCAACTCTTCGTTCCAAGAAATATACTCGGAAATATAAAGATTGCACCTTTTTGTTGATTAAGCGAAATTCTCTTAATCCACACTTCGGTAATGAAAAATTCCAAGAGTGGAAAATGGAATACTAAAAATAAATTGATACTTACTCGGAAAAAAGTTGCTATTCCGAAACGATTAGCACGTACGACTATGTTTAGGACTTTATTTTTCATTTTTAAGACTATCAACTAGTTTTTCTTTGAGAATTCTTTCCCAAAAATCTGTATTGACAATAGCATTTGTAATTTTGTAAATTTTTTCTTCTTTTGAAAAAGTTTAGTTGTGGAAAAGTTTCATGATTTTTCTGTAATTTTTATCGGTTAAGATTGAGGCTTGAAACGTAGTCTATTTTGCTACTACATATTTTTTTTTATTTGCTAGTATTTAACAAATACTTAAAACTATAATTTAATCGCATCGCTCTTACATCGCTACTTAACTTAGACTATTTTATACAACATGTTCAATTGCAACAATTGCAAGAACAACACATGCAATAGCAGCAATTGTTCCTATAGAAGAAAAATACTTATTTATTTTGGATACCAACCTAGCTCAAATCTCAACACTTGCAGTTATATACTAATTTGCGGGGTCATCACTTATATTATAAGAAGATACAAAAATTTATAATTTTTATTATTAAATTATAAGTTATAGTTTTAGATAATTTTACTTGGTCATGTTCTCGGTTTGGAATAGAAGATAGAACTCGGATCTTCAAGTATCAAAGGTACTCAATGTAGTATGGACTCAAACTGTGGAATGAATACTGTACTATTTAAAAAAGTAAAACCATCTTATATATCCTAAAAAAAATTACGATATTAAAATTGCAAATGTTCATAATGTCAGATTTTGTTCACAAAATCCAGTAATATTTGCTAAACAGCTTGGAGCGTTCCTTCTATAAACTAAAAATAGGTTTCCTAACCTAAATTCTACGCTTGAGAAGTTTCTAATATTAATTTAATTGCAAAAGATTTCTATTCGAGTGTCGACGGTTGAGAAAAGGTAGCACTGACGATTTTATTACGTTAACTATTGTGTTTGTAAGTTAAATCTTAGCATCTAAGATAAGAAATCGATTGTAGCGTGTCTGAGAGATAATATTGTAAAATAAATAGATTTCTCGTTACGTGTAGTCGAGCGGAGTTCTTTATTTACAGGCGACAAGACGTTAAGCCTTCGATACTTATCGTCATGCAGATTTATACGTGTAGTGTATTTGCAGAAAAGTGGAGAAGGAGAAAGGAAAACTAATCGCTTCCATTAGGGGGCCCCGAGAAAAGCTGAAGAAAACATCTGGAAAACATGGCGCAGTACAAAGGAGTCGCGTAATCGCAGGGAGGCGAGTCGCGTCAAACAAATGAATTTGCAGGTAGAGCTTTCAAGCTCCGGCGCGGCGCCTCGAGAGCCCTAGGACATTCCTCAAATGCGCGCTCCGCGGGCCGTCATTAAAATACTCCGGCGGGCCTTAATGGCTAAACAACCTCCTCGAGGCGGCGGTGAGGCAGCGGGCGCTATTGCAAAACAATCGAGCCGAACCCCTGCGCACTTATCCCGCTCGGCGAAATCGATTAAACAGCGCTCGGCAGGCATTGTCTTCCGAGCGCGACATGCGCGCGCTCGCCTAGCTAAGAACTCGGAGGCGGTTATCGGGGCCGGGGGGACCGAGCGACGAGGCGAGCGACGAGCCGAGCGACGAGCCGAGCGCCGGGCTTTGATTGAGGAGACCGGGGAAACAAAAGAGTTGGGCGCCCGGGCCCCGGGACGAGGGGCTGGTTGCAGGGGAAGGCGCCGCGACGAGGCGGCGGCGGCCGCGGCGGCGCGAGCAGGAAGAAGGACAGGGCGGAAGTGAGGAAAATAGGGGAGGGGCGGAGCGCGGAGGCAAGCGGGCGCGCCGGGAGAAGAAGTAGGGGCCAGCCTCGCCGGGGCTTGATATTTACGACGTCATTTCCTCGCTGACTGTCAATAATTTCCCTAGGGGAAATGCAGAAGGCAGTCGCGCACCACCTTACGTGCGCGCCAGCTTTACTTTTACATCTACGTCTTCCTCTTTTATTACGCCTCGACTCGTCCTTCCCCCTTCCATTTCTCTCCGAGTTTCTCGGTTGCCGGCAGCAGCGCCGCCCGCGCCGCCTCCGCTGCCGCCTCCACTGCCGCCTCTCCTACAGTTACGTCCGACCAACCTCCTTTTTCCACTTTCCGCCTTTTTGCGCGAACCTCCTTCGCCTCCAGCAGCTAGCTCCCTCCCCGCCCCCGTCCGGCTCCTCCCCCGCCCACCCCTCGCTCCTTTTATATCTTTTTACCACTCCTAATGCTTAACGATTCGTTTATACTAGATTCTTTCGCTTTCATCTTTCTGAATTGCACTGTTTTTCAACTCGATCGTTTATACGATGTATTCCCTGGCCGCGGCGCTCCATCCTCCAAACGGGCCCACTGTCATTTGCATTTTTAATCTCAACGCGCATCTGCAGGCTCACTCGTTGCGATAATGCATTCGACTGCTCGTGGATTTGGAAATAAGATCAATCTTGATAAGTGCAGGCGCATTTGCATAGTTCTAATTGCCGAGAGGAACGATTGACGGAAACGTCCGGAGAATAAGCACATACATTATACATAAAAGTGCAGACCTCCACATTATTAGCCCGATATAATAACTGTGATTCCTCGAAATATTAAATTGATTATTTACACGAAGGATTTTGCCGGAAGGAAAGCATTTGCTTAATAAGGGCACCATTTTGTGAGAACCGCGCGCGTCCATTTAAAAAGTGAATGCAGAAAATCTAATAAAGAGCGTAACCGAATTAGCGCAAGGGTTCCCGGGCCGCCCGCGGCAACAGCCAGTCTGTTACGTACAAGCGAAGAAGCGAAAAGAGGACGCCGATCGGATTATGCTAAAAATCTTGTCTGCAATGCATTAATAAATTGTTTCTCCATAAATAAGAATTCGACATGACTCGTGTACACCTTTGATGGCTTCCCTATTTAAATGAGACAGCGCCGCAGTAGGAAAATTTATTTTCGCCTCGCACACGTGTATACACAAATACATATTCAAATTTTAATCCTATACGGGTCGTAGGTACCTGCCCGTCGCCTGCATATACTACACGCGAGCCTTTGCGCAAACATTCTTTGAGTCATCCTATACTGATTTGAATGCGTACGGTACAAAGACAGGATCCCATATACGCGCGGCTCTACTTTGCATCCTACACGGCAGGGAAAAATATTTCTAGAATAAATCCTGTACTTTGTCTGTGGGGCTCCAAGGTACTGAAAAATTATGCGGCTTACGGTACAACTAAAGTCCTATATTCATGAGGAGGTAGACTCTCTCGTGACATAAAAATGGAATGTAATGGGGAGGAAATTTTCATAAAATCATCAATGCGGGAGAAACAGTGCCACTCGTGATACAGCACATCTAGACAATCAGACAAGCTTTATCCTACATCTTAGACTATCCAATAGTGCGACTTTCTCTCGTGATTCTATCTTGTAGTTTATTGTTTAATTATTTCCTGAGGAAACTTGTCTTGAGTTTGTCTTACCCCCAATAAGTCTACAATGCGCTCCTGAGGTAGAATATTTTTTTGGCAAATGGACCTTAAAGCCTCCACGCTACAAAAAGTCTTAGTAAGTAAACTAATTATATATTTCTCATAGAGCGGAAAGGTACAACAGCCCCTAGTACCACGTTACGATGCGATTAAAAATTTCAGAGCAAGTGCTTATCGTAACGAGTGCACTTGAGCGGACAAGCCAGGCATAAGGATCGAGGCACTTGGCTTGTTTCCCTACAAGTTTTATTTGGGTAACCGGAGAGAGTATGTTTACCTAGCATTACTCGAAAACTGCCTCGGCAGTTTGAGGCGTGGTGGTGTGTAAGGAGCCAAGAGCTCGAGGCCAAAGGCGCGCGCGCATTCTTTTTCCCGGGCCTTCGACTTATACATTCCTCCATCTCCTGGGCGAATGGAAAGTCGCGGGCGTGTCCCCGCCTCGAACGGAGGCGGCTTCCGGACGGGGACAGACATACTCCTTACATTTTCCTCCGCTTGTTTCCCTCCTGCCGTCCCTTCTCCTCCTTTTTTTCATCATATCGTGTAATGAAAAGCAGCCAGCCGGGAAGACGTGCCCGCGGGCAATTCGAGAACCTCGCGCAGATCCTCTGCCAAGTAATATGGGAAAGAGTCGGCGGGAAAGGGGATGCGCCAAGGGCCCGCGCGTCCACTGAGCAAGATCAAAGATGGATTTTCCTCCTTTCGCCGTGACAGCGAGGCCTGATAGCTGTCGCCAAGTCCTTTCCCATAGCCCCCGTGCGTCTAAGAATATCCTCGGACGTCTTTTCTTTGTCGTTCTTTGAGGAATGAAAAAGGGCGTCTCTCCGAGTTTCGAGTAAACAGAGGAACAAGTTATTCGCGAGAGACTGCAGCTCGCTTCCGAACAATTTCTTTGTTAATAACTCAAGATGTTTTAGATGAATGGAGCCGAGGTACGCCGAGAGTTTCTCTTCGGTCCCTTCTAAACAAAAATGACAACTGACATCTTTTTCATTAAAAGGTACCTTCGTTGTCTTTCCCTTTGCCTTGTATACTTACAAGCAATAGGTACTATAATTGTGATTGCTGAAAATCATCTTCATATTTCTAATGTTTGAGTATTTCTACGTAATAATACAAACTTACAGATTTATTTACTGTGATAGAGATACATGTACGAACTTGTACTTAATAAATTATTGTAATGAATGTTGTAAATATTTAAATTAAAAGCTTGTGCATGCAAAAGTATTTATAATCGAGCTAAAACACACGTGTGTATGTTTATGTGTATAGGCAGTAAATGAAACTTATTTTATTATATTTTTATTTTAAAAAGATGTTTCTGCGCCTGATCAAATAATTACAGATCAAAATTTACTGTACAGTGCATTGTATAAACGGCATAATGACACAAGTACAAAGGTGCTGTGTAATCGCTACAATAGAAATGTAAAAATTTTATAATTCTATGGGAGAATGATTGCGCATTATTAGCGAATCGATATTCAAAAACGAAGGCAACATAGTAGTAAACATATCTGATTTCAAACGCATTCACATAAATTTCATTGTAGATAACAATACAGTAATTACATCTGATAACAATTTGTCATTATTTTAATGGCAAATTTAAAAAAAATCTTATATTATTCGTTTAATGGACTTCCGCATAAATCTATATCTGTAAATTATGACGATCGGCCAATGAGGTCTTACGGCCATTTGAGCATTTATTAGGGATGATTTGTAACTAGCAAGGCAATCTTAACATTCTCGAGATCGTTAGATCTTGCGAAACAATGATTAACATAATAGAAACATTGGAGCGCGCGCGCGAGCGAAACCCTATTATTTGATCGTTATCGGTGGCAATCTCTCGCCCGCTTCAAATTGCTCGTTCAGAGAATTCGAGCGTAATACTGGCCGCAGTGCGGCGTGCGAAGCAAGTGGACATGATATCGCACATTACGCTTACACGAGATACAATCTGCGCGAAAGCGCGGCATGGCGGTGCCCTAAAAGAAAAAACCTAATCTACGTGAGAATTACTTAGCCGATATAAAAGCGAGGCCCGGGACGATTCATCAGGCGGGAAGCGGCGCACTTACCCTCGTTTCCCGCCACCCTCGCACATAATTGGAAAGTTCCCCGGCGACCTTGCCGTCGTAAAAAAGTTTCGCCAACTCAAACGACATTCGGCGCGCAAAAAAAAAGGAAGAGAAAAGAGAAAGAAGCAGGTGGGCGCCAGGAGGGGATCATGCCGGGGGCGGGGGCGGGGGCGCGGGGGCGGAGGGAAAAATCGCGGGGAAAGTCGGCGCATGGTGGCAGTGAACTCGTCGAGCTAAGAGACTCAAGGTAAAGGTAACTTTATTAGCGGGATACCGAGAGCCCCGCCAGCTGACCTTAATAGAGAACATCTCCTTTAACTAATTTGCAATCAGCTCCTTCTCGCTCGCTCTCGGGGCGCGGCCGCCAACGTCTCGGGGGCAAAGGAACGAGGCGAGCCCAGAGGAAGGCGGATGGAGCAAGAGGAGCCGAGGAGCAGAGAGGGGCAGAGGGGGGGGGGGGAGGGGAGTGGGGGCGCGCGCCCACGCTGTACATCGGAGAGCCTGCGAGACTACCCGGGAGTTAAGTACTTGGCCTCTCTTTCTCTCACTCTCGCTCTCTCCCCCGAGGTACCCGGTCTCCGCGGCGCGTCGCTCGGGCAGTTTCGCCGTGACCCAGAACTCTTTAATTTTCCACCCCTATTCTCCCCCCCCCCCCGCCGCCGACCTCCCCTCCTCCTAACGCCACGGAGTCGCGCGCCGCGATACCGCCTTATCCCCTTTAACTCATTAGACTCAATCAATTATACGCCGTACGCTAGGGCATTTTCTCCCTCCGCCCGCACTTCCTCATCTCCCCCGCAGCGACTTTTTCTCTCACTTTCTCTTTCACCCTGTAACGTCGCTACCTACATACACACAAGCCTTTTCCCTTTCCTTTCTCATTATTTCTCTCTCCCTCTTTCTCTTTTGGAGGAACGGCTCGCGACAATGGGCTGCGTATAATTGTGCCCCTTGCTCCGTTGCTTACTTTCGGCGCTCGGAACACTCCCTTGCGCGCCGCCTAATTTGCATAATGTTTCGGAAATATGAATGACTCGGTCGGAAAGGCCGTTATTACGGATTATAATTCACTTAGTCGCCGGCATAGCTTGTTAATCGATGCCCGAGTAGTTCGGAGCTAGTGACACAGTTATGTACACTCGACAAACTACCCCTTATTCCAATGAGTTTAAGTGAATTGAGGGTTACGACGCTATTAAATATAATATGCGTATCGTGCACGTTTCCTTTTACCTGCTCAACTTCCGCAAAACCTAATTTATTTATTGGTATCGGGATATGCTTTATTTTAGATAGTAATATGGATTTCTTGATTAAACCTATTCCGTATGATGTTTTTTCCTGATTGAAATGTCGTGACATTTGTGTAGAATTTACTAAATTGCGGTTCCTCCCAAATGCGCAATAATAATAATTAAATACAAATTATATTAATATATCATGTAAAAGTAAATAGTTCGATATTCATATTTTAAATGTTGTTGGACACGATTATTATGTCTCCCGCAAAATAAACGAATACTAGTGTATGATGTAAATTATAAATTAAATATCAGTGATAATACAAGTAAAAAATACAAGTAAAATAAATAATAATGTATACATTGTTCAGATAATGAGTATTGATCAGTAATTCCTATTAATCTTTGTCTAATAAATATGAGTTTTGTACATAGATTTTATTTACAATTTCTGTAGACGCTATTAGTAAATATTTAATCATAATTTTTTTCCATATTTTATTTCTTGCAGTCAACGGAGAAGCCAATCTTGGTATTACTAATGAAGCTTTACAAGAATACTAGATGGACTGTATCAATGAAATTGTCCACTAAATTTTTTTTACGTATTGATGTAAATAAATATATTTATCATAAATTACAATCAATATTTTTATATTAAATAAAAACTTTTGATAGACTGAGTTGTAAATAAATGTGTTAGAGAGGATTTCATGACTTGTGAAGGTAGATCAATTACTAAAGGTACTAGGCTGGATATATAAGTAAATAATTAATTTTTTATTGTAAATAATCTTATTTTATTGTAAATAAATTTACGAGCGATATAATAATACTGACATATAATGACAAGTGCAATATAATGACCCGGAAAAGGAACCGATTACATCATTCTAACAAATCTCTGATTCAAATCTATAGTTGAAAGAATCAAAATTATATACAGCAAAATGATGTAATAGCAACATTTTCTACTCGAAGGATACATTCTATATTAATCAATGACTTTTCAACATATAATAAATCACATACATTATAAATCATATAAAACCAGGAAGGACATAGATTTACAAAAATTTGACTTTATTCTGCTGAAAGACTTGTAATGTAAGAAAAGTAAGTACACGTAAAAATTTATAACGACGCGCTTGCGATTGAAACATTCCAATTCGCAATAGCTATAATACGTATTTCGAGGAGAGCCCCAGCCTCTTCGCAAGCAACGTTCCCCGAAAGTTTTACTCAACTCTCGCTAGTTATAAGGAGTTTGAAACTCGTATACCATCAGAACGGTTGAGAGTCGCGTCGCACGGCTCACGGGGCGCCCGAATCGAAGATTTAGCTCGTCGTTGCGCCCGAGGAAAAGAACGAGCGGCAGTCGGGGTAGAATCGGCGGGAGGGCGCCAGTGGGCGGAGGGGCGAGGCGGGGTCATGATATACACGCGCCGAGGACGCGGATGCGTATGACGTTGCGCAGGAGTTGCGAGGCTACGCGACTGGCCCGTCGCCGAGGGGTGGAATACGTTTACCGTTAATTTGCGCGATAAAGGAATTATTGATTTTTACTTAGGGCTCAGTCCGCGACTCCACGGCAGGGAGGACTCGCCAAGCGATAGACAGAAGGAGAGAGAGAAAGAGAGACGGAAAAAGGGAGAGGCGGCGGGCGGGGGCAGGAGGAGAGAGTCGAGCTGTAAAAATAGAGAGAAATGGCACGAGAGTGGCAGACATTAAGGAGGGAAAAGCTCGGGGAAAATAAATATACACGCCCCCCGCCATCGCCTGCCTCCTACAACGCCGGGGAACGACATAAACGAATAATAATCCTGGGGAGGAGGGGGCGGAGGGAAATAAATGCGGCGGGAGGGCTCTTAAAATAGTTTCAGGAGATAAGGCTGCGGCGCGAGGGGGAGAATAAAAACAGGAGCTGACGCGCCGGCCCGGCTCGAAAATACTTCGGCGAGTATATACTTGGTTACGTGTACTCGGATTAAAATTCTTCCGAGTTGTTGAGAATAACGAAAAATGTTGGGATGCCGCTCGAGATCCGAGCGAAGGAATACGCTATAAAAAATAAACGGGTAGGAAACTCTGTAGGCAGACTACAGCGGTACTAAACATGAGTTACGTATTGTTTTCGTCCGCGATGCCTTCGAGCTTGGAGATTAAGTCATTGGGGGAATGCCAGGCGTCGAAGAGGGTGGAAATATTTAGACAGCAGCACGTGTAAGTATTAACGACTCCAGCGAGAAAGTACAGTCACTGGAAACAATGTATTTTAGGATATACCTATGGACTGGAAGATCTACTCGACCCGCGCTGAGACCTCGTTAATCCTCGGATGTTTAACTATACTTTTATGCTGGACATGGATCGCTATTTCTAGACAAACCTCGAGCTGCACATTTCTCCGTTAGTCGGAATTAACCACGAACGACGAGAGGTTAATAAGAATAAAAATATGGAAATACTGGACAGGAATAATGCCGGTGTCTCCGCGTTGGAATCAAAAAGAATTAGACGTCAATTGCTCGCGTAACGAGATATTCTGCCGATCTTTCACAAAAGTATTCTTTACGATAGTATCTTTCTAAAAAGAACTGTTCAGGGATAGCATCATGCACTCGAGCAGCAGCAAAAAAGGAAATTTTTAGGGTTCATTAGTACTGTTCAAGTAAATCCTTTGTTCAAGTGAAGAACGTACTTCTTGGGCACAATGCGAGAGTTCAAATGTTTCCGCGATGATTTTTTTTTTTTCAAATGATTACTTGAAACGAGAAGATCTGCCGAGTAGGCAGTCTGCAAAATGGATATTGCCACTTTTATATGCGCTCCCATAGACAAAGAGCCTGGGGAGATAAATGAAATCCGACTTGCACAAAGATCTCAAAGGGAGGAATCCCGAATGTACGCGGAGACGAGGACAGTGAAAAAGAAGCCATTAAACTTTGACAAGCGTAGTGCAATTGTCGTCGAACACTTTTCACCGGCGGCGGCGGCGGCGGCGGCGGCGGCGCAGTGGGGATCGGGCGAGTGCGCGCACTCGCGCGGCCTCCTCAAAAAGACGCCTCTAAGTGAAATTCCCGCTAAGAGCGTGGCTTTCTCGCGAGTCGCCTGCGCGGCGCCTCTTATCCACCGAGGCCAGACTACTAATCCGCGCGAGCCCCGGGCCGTATAACTCCAAAGGCGCGCGCGTACGGGCGCGTGGACCCGGAGATATACGCGTCGCGGCGGGGGCGAACATTCGGAGTAATAGGAAAACTCCGGGGCCGCGGGGAAAGAAGTTCAATCCGGTGGAGACTTGGAAAATGCTCTTTTGACTCCTTTGATTCCCGGGCGCGGGGCTGGGGAGCCGGGCGGGAAGGACGGCAGCCCGACCGCGTCCGCATCGCAGTCGCCATCCTCGCGACGCGGCGCTACTTCCTCGCGGCTCCCCGCATTTTCCCTCTTAGGCGGCCGGCGAGCCTTTGCCGGGATTTACACTGAGAAATTCTGCACTTTTACCTGGCTTCACGGTATGTCGTATATCTGCCTGTATACGCAAGCTTCCCGACATTCTCAACTTTCTGCACGCTGTCGTAATCTTGAACTTTTATCTATTAAAATATGTGTTTGCTATTTGACGATGCCGCGGGGCGAGATCCGGCTTCCACGTTTTTATCTTTATTTTTTATTCCGCTCCTGTTTTTCTTTACAACGGCAAATATTTTTTTTCCTAGAAATAGATTTTTTACTTATAGTTTATAATACTTGAACTATGCAATCACGTGCAGAACAGTCGCTTGCATCAGGATATACATGATTTCTTTGAAATACCGTTTAATATCACATGAAGACTATTGTCTTTGACTGCAGTCAACCAAGAATTTTTGTTCAGAAGACGTATTTAATGATTGCATCGGCATGAAAATAAGACGAGGAAAACGTTTAAATCAAATAATTTAAAAGAAGCAACGACAATGTCCTCGGCCAAGGTAAAAATACATATTTAAAAGCACGGATTACGCGTATGCATAGGTACAAGTTACGTGGCAAGTTGACCAAAAATAGTTCTGGCTTTCTTTGGACAAGTAACAAGGGTCGGGCAAAAAGTATTCCCAGTATACCCCAGTGGAATTTAGAAAAATTGCATTTCTCTAGCATATTTGCCCGCGGCGGAAAAGTCGGGATTGGGGAGTTTGACTGGCGAGTCCCCGCGGGACAGTAACTTTACAAAGCCCGAGTTGGCAGTGGCCCCGAGCCGGCAAAACGCACTTTAATTTCACGTCCCTTGCACGGGCCGCGGGGGCGTCTATCATAAGCACTTCTTTTTCCGATGTCGCGTGCGCCGGGTCCAAAGCGAGGAAAAAGGAAGCGAGCGAGCGAAGGAAATTGCGAAATGCACAATTCTCGCGGGGGGTAGGAGCAGGTTGAAAAACGCGGCAGCCGGAGCGAGAGGCAATAAAGAGCGAGAGCCCGAGGTGCAAAAAGGGCGAGGAAAAAGAAATACGCAACTTTGCGTATAGAGAGGAGTTTTATATCCGGGTGCGCCCGGGCCGGCAGCTCCGCCGCCGGCGACTGGGCCCCCTCCTCCTCGCCGGGCTCCCTGCCTATTGATTCCCGGCCGAGTGTAAAGCAGCGCGATTCCGAGGGAGGCGCGAGCGCGGCGCCTTCGCCGGCTCCGGCGGCTCCGCCGCGCTTCCGAATAAATTTGCGATCGCTCGGGCGACGTCGGTGCGCGCGGGGGCGCAAAAAAGCCGGCAAGGGTGGAGCGCGGGCGGAAAAGCCGCGCGTTCCTCTCTCGAATTCACTGCAGGCGCGCCACGACCCAAGAATTTTCAATAGCCCCTCCCCTCCCCTCGGCCCATCCGCGCGGGCTTCCCCTTTTTCCGCGGATCCCGGCCGGGAGCCCGGGGGAGGGGAGCCGCTCCGCCCGCCCCTCCGCCGCCGCGAACGCGATTCGCGGCCGATATGTAGATCCGAGGGAATTTCCGCCCGGCGCCCGCGCGGACGCCTCCCCCGCGGCCTCTATACGTAGCCGGCCTCCGCGAGCAGTCTTATGTGGGCCCGCGGGCACCCCGCCCACCTCCGGCGCGTCTCCGCCGCCCGCGCTGACGCAGCGGCGCTACCTCGCGGCTCGTTACGAGCCGGATGATTGGCGGGAATCTCGTTAGCCATTACGTTTGAATAATCGACTCGGCGATCCCCGCGACTGGGTCCCCGAGTAATGACGCGTGCCCGGCCCCTCGCCCTCTTCCCGCCGCGCCGATCATTTTTCCAAGGAGGATCCCGTGGCCCCGGCTCACCCTCTGTTTCGCCCACCCGATCGCTCCTCGTTAGAGGCAAATTCAATTGTACGGTAACCGTTCGCAGAACGGCCACCAGCCGGGGACGGGGGCCTCTCCGAGGACCTCGAGGGCCTCTCGCGCGCCCCCGTCGATAATCTTAGAGGGGCATAGAATTATTGGGCGCCGGAGGAGTAACTTCCTCCTCCGACTCCGCCCCGTTTGCGTTGCGCCTGCCGCCGAGCAGTCGGGATGAGTCCTTTCATCGCCAGAGCGCCTGTACATTTTTTGCTTCATTGGGTTTTAATTTAAGAACCCTCTTCCCTCCCCGCCCTGCCCAACATCCCCGGCCTTCCTTTCCTCTTCCTATCTTTCTCCCGCGGCTCGTAAAAATATTTTTTAATATGCTTAACTTTATGATGATGAAAATTGTGCTCCCGAGTTATTGAGCAGTTAAACCCTCTAATGGTTCAAGTAGCCAAATTATAATCAGTTAATTTTATTAGCTTCGGCTAACCCAACCATTTTACTGCTGTCATCTGTCTTCTCTCCTTTATCAATTCTAACTCACGGTTTTCTTTTTTACAGAGCAAACCATTCGCTCTATTTCCTCATTCTAATAAGTTATCTGCATTGCGCCATTTTGTGATTAGTTTACATTCTTTGACATGAATTGCTATGCAAAATGAACATTAATCCATTAAATTATAAAACTATTGGTGAATAATGCTGTTACCGATCGATTATTAAATGATAATATTTTACTTAAATTTTGTTAACATTTCAAAATTAAAGGGTATGATTATTAATTTTGACTCATCACAAGTACGAGTTTGAATTTTTTTGATTATCTTATTCTAAAAGAATACAATAAAAATGGTTAATGTAATAAAGCGAGTAAAGAATTATTCGGAAAACGTTTGTCTAACTTCGTATTTCATGCGTATATTCCGTTGTTATACGGGCGTACGATTATTGATATGTATTTCAATGAACTAAAGGGTGAAGGAGGCATAAAAAGGACGTGACTAACGTGAATCGATCAAAGGTATTACCAGCCCAGCGTGTACTTTTTGCTTGTATATTCTGCTTATATACATAAATTCCTAAATCCAGGTTGATTTAATAATGCTCTAATGAAATAATACTGTATTATATATATAGGTTTATACAAAATTTTTATTTTGCAATATATTACAAAACGTTAATTGTTGTTAAAACTATTTTTTTATAAAATAGTTTTTGCGTTCGATGACAAAAACGTCGCTTTATTAGAAATTTAAATCCTATTCAATCAATTAAATAATAATTCTGTACATACAAAGATTCCTAATGTCGTTGTTGGTTATTTCTGACTGCAGAACTGGTTAATTACATAGATTTGTAACGAAAACTTGAATTAAACCAGTGTCTATAAAACCTAGCTATACATTTTGCACCGACATAGATAACAAGAGAATAATAAAAATTTTAATGCATGATTTGTAAAAGGGGAGCGTCGGCATATGGCGGTACATTTAAAAGTAACAAAGAACTTGAAAACGGCGATCAATTGGATGAGAGAAATCGGTAAAATAGGGGAAAGGTACAGAAGGCCGATTGGTGAATGGAGCGAATAAAAATATAGCAGGTAGCTTTGCATTTAAATCCGGAGAATGAAGCCGGGGAAATTCGACAGCCCCTCGAGGCCGTGGCTCCGCCCCATCCGACGAGTCATTTGGGAGGAAAACACACGAGGATCCGGAGGCTACTTAGAGCGCGAAACAATTGGCGAGGCCCCGGTTTAATATACGTCCCCCGGGCCGATCTATCCCGCCGGACGGATTCTAATCAAATCAAGGGAGGATTGGCGAAGTCGCGTCCCGGGCGGGGCGCAGCGGATAAAGAAGGACGGGCGCGAGGGGCGGAGGATCAAATAAAACGGCGTATATAGCGCATAGACGTCGAGGCACGCCGGCAGATCAATCTTCTCCATTCTGCCTCTCCTCCTGCCGCGAGCGCCGCGGGGCCGTCATCCTCCTTGGCTCCGCGAGCTTCCTGGCTCCGGCGTGCAGGTGGAGCTGGGGCGGGGCCGCCGAGATTTATCGGCCGCGGATGGCTATTATTCCGCGGATTAGGCCGATCGCGTATCGCGGAGGATCTGCGCGCGCGCGCCCGGGGGGACGGATCGATCGGGCCGCGGGTCCCCGGCGCCCGGGTGGCAGATGCGGGCCCGATAGCCGCCGGATCGCCGGCGCGATTGGCCGGGGCGCGCGTGCCTTATCACTGGCCGGCCGCCCGGCCGCCCGGCTCAAGGCCGAGGCTCGTTAGGGGGATTTTTGTCGGGGATTAGCCGGAGGCTGCAGGGCCGCGCGACTTGTTGACTGGGCCGCCTCGTTACCTAGGGGCTAACGAGGGCCGCGCGGCGAGGACGCCGCCCTCGGCGCTGCCCCGAGCGCCGCCCGCGCCCTAATGCGATTTCGATATCGGCCCGGGCGCTTCCGAGCCGCCGGCGCTCTATACACGGCCGCGCCCGGAATCGCAATCGCCCCGGTGCGGGGGTGGGGCGGCTTCCTGCGCGGGGGCTGCCGGCCTGGGATGTGCAAGGGGCTCGACCTAGCCGCCCCGGGGAGAGGAGGGGCCGGGTGGGGCCGCCGCCTGGAAAAAGAACCCGAGGGGCGGCGCGGGCGGCGCGGAGCAATGGAAAAACGGACGAGGAGGAGAGCGCGGAGAAAACCGGGAAATAGCAGCCGACAGAGCTCCCGCCCCCGCCCCCCCCGACCCCCCCGGCCCCTGCTTCGCTAGCAATTTGTTGCAGACGATCATCTCGCTCAAACGTCGGCTACGAGCTCCACTACGACCTCCTGCCCCTGCAAAACCTCCTTTTTATACAACTATTCCTCAGCAACTTTGCAAACTGACTTTCTTCTAAACCATATCTTCAGCATAATGTACCAATAGCTATTATTGCTAGTGGAAACTTTAGGGTCAATGTGAGTTTTAGTTGCATGAATATTATACGGCCCTCACTTGCACGGGAAGACGCTGTGCGCAGAAAGAATTGAATTGCTCCACTGAAAGGTAAGTTATCATTTCTGTTCTTAAAAACAACAGGTTTATCGTCTACTCGCTATCCAGCCCTGGAGCGTAATAAATTTAAACTTAACCACGGTTTAACTTAATATACACAGATGATGAGCGCAAGCGAGAACAAGCGACTAAACTGGACAGTAACTTTGAAGAATTAACGTGCGCGTTATTTTTATTGCTCATCGCCAGAGGATGAAGCTTTTCAAAACTTTCTAACGCGTTTAATAATTCCGCGGGCAGAAGGATTGACATAAGTATAATAATGTAGTAAAAGATCGCTAGGATAATGCAAGTGGGGAATAGGCAGGATTTTCGGGTGAAAAGAAAATGTCGGTCTATTTGGCGGAGAAAGCGCAGAAAGCATAAAAGTGACATGAAACTTGCAGCGCGGAGCGAAGGCCGAGGTAGAGGAAGCGGGCGGTCGGCATGCGCGGAATAAAGGGGCCGGAGTGTCGAGGGAAAATTGAAAAGGCGACGTAATTGCGAAAAAGTGACGGAGCAGGAAGAGGAGGAAGAAGGAGCAGAGGCAGAGGCAGCGGCGCCGGCACCGGCGGGAGAAGGAGGCAGCCGCGCCGACGGCGGCTTGGCAACGGCGCGGGTGGCGGCGCCCTGGCGGGGGAGGGCGGCAATCGAGATTGGGTTAAAAAGGCGAGAAAGGCGCGGCGTCGGGGCGGGGGCGCCTTACGTATGCGGCGGACGCACCGGGGGCCGCGCGCCCCCGCCCCTCCCCTGCCATCTTGGAATCGACGTCGATCAAGCGGAAGGAAGGAAGTTCTGCGCAGGCAGGGGCGCGGGGCGTGTGTGCGCGCGCCCCCGGCTTCTTCCTCCGCGGAGCCGGCGACGAATGCGCGGGCCTACACACGCCGCCGCCGCCGCCGCCCGCGGGGAGGCTCCCGCCCCGGCCGCCTTTATTCCGCCTTCGCCGCGCGTGGAACCCGCGGAAAAATGGCCGCATTCGTCCTCGCCCGAGGCGGCCATTTTTCCTCCCTCGGCACTCCCGACCACGCGAGGACGCGGGGGCGCGTGTCGAAGATTCGGCGCCCGAGGAAAGAGTGGAGCCCGGGGCCGGGTCCAAGCCTTTCCTTGCCGTCCATCTGCAATGCGAGATCCGTCGATTTTCGGGAAGAGCTGACTGCGGTTGCGCGCAAGAATATACTTGGCTTTTAGACGACTGTTTGAAAAGTTTCTTCAAGCATTTGGAAGGAGGAACGATCGGTTTGGCGGGAAGTATAAATATTGATTAGAGCTACGTGCGTTGGCGCTCGTTTATTCCAATCTAGTGCTGGAATAAAATCGAGAGCCAAACTTTTTCTAGATCGTACGCAAGAATATTGCGCTCGCAGTTTCCGCAGCGATTCATAATAAATTTTTACGTTCCTCAGCGAGACGCAAGATCCAACTGATTATTTGGGTGAGCGCGGAGACCCGGGGGTTGGTAGCCGTGGGCGGCGGCGGGCGAGGGCCACGGAGAGCAAGTACATCGTATTTTATACGTTAATGCAAACGACTCCGTTTTTTACCGCCCCTCCCCCCACCCTACGCCCTCCCACCTCCACCCGCCGGTCCGGTTTTATTAGTCATTTTCAGGAATGTATTCACCGGCTGCCGCGCGCCGCCATGAGAATGTATTCAGAGCAAGCGCGGCTGTTAACGACGTATTTGAATGAAATATATACGCGGGCGTATAATAATAGCCACGTAAGGACAGCGCTGGGGTAGATAAGGCTTTCTATCGTGCCGCCGGTAGAAGATCCGAGATCTCCGATGATTTATAGTTTATTACAGTCGGACACGCGAGGCCCCGGACTTGATCTTCGCCCTCTCTCTCTCCCTCCCCTCCCCCCCCCCTCTCTCTCTCTCGATCCCGCGGCCTGATGTTCCTTTTATGCACTCGCGCGAGCCAAGAGCCGGGCCGAGTGTAATTCAATGCGACTCCCCCGCATTTTTCGATACTTTAGATTGAGCCGGGGATCGCGAGCGGGGCTATGCCGATAATAAAAACTTTGTCGAATTCGAATCGGGCCGATGATAGTGGAAATTGTCCCTCTGCCGTTGTCTCCGCGAGCGTCTTTTACGCTCGAAGGGGTATTTTCCTCCGATAAGTGCGCCTGCGAGTGCTATTCGAGAGTCGATTTTTTAAGGGAAATCGAAGAAATTGCAGCGCATGTTATTACACGGGCAAATTGGAGAGTGCGTGCGGCGGCGGCCAAGGACTGACATTGTTTTTCAAGTTCAAGTTGAAGGAGGGAAAGGCTGCGAGAACGAAGAGAAAAGTAAAAGAGAAGTAAATTAGAGGGGGCTTAAAAGTGGTAGTGGAGTTAACGAAGAAAAAAGTCGGGCGAAAGGTCAACGAACCGAATCAATTTGGCGACGCTCGGCTCGGAGCAGGAACGGGAGGAGGAAGAGCGGGAAGGAATAAAGAGCCCCGAGTCTATCGATTAACGCGGAGATAATGACTGGGGCAACGCGATAAAAGGCCGAGTCGGTCGGGACTCGGGGCGAAGCAATAAAAGCAGCCGGGCAGGCGGCGGGAGGGGTGGGGCGGAGGCGCTCGCGCCCCTCGATCTTAAAGAAGAGGCGGGCGGGCGAGGGGAGGGCGGCGGGGTGGCTGGGCAGCGGGGCGGCGGGGCGGCGGGGCGGCGGGGCTTAATGAGAAATCGGGGCGGCGCGGGCGCACGGGGGTAAAAATTGTGCCAATCGAGAAATGAATTCGGTCAGTGTGCCGCCGGGCGCCCCGGGGAGGGTTGAGCGCGCGGCCGTGACCTTGGCCCCGCGGGAGGCCGATGCCCCGGGGCTCGGGGCGAGGTAATTAAATGCCAAGGACGGGGTCGCCCGGCATAATGGCCGGGGGCCGGGGCGAGCCGGGGACGGGGCTAATTGCCGATGCAAGGAGCGCCAGCGCCCCGCCGCCCCGCGCGAGAATCCTTCAAGGTGCTCATTCGCCGCCGACTTAACCTCCAATTATTCCGACTCCCATTTCCCGCGCGGCTCGCCCGCCTCGCCCGCCTCGCCCGCCGGATGCCGGGGGATAATCATCGCTCTCTCCTCCTCTCTGGCCCTGGGCAGTGCGGCGGCCGCCCCAGGAAATGCAGCCGGCGACTCGGCTCCATTGACGGGCCGCGAGGCCTGGCCCACATATCCCGGGCGCCGGGACCGGGGACGGGCCCGATCCCGCGGCCGCGGGGGAGGGGGGCTGCCCGGGACGAGAGCCGGGGCTGGCGGACCGGCCGCCAAGACTCTTACTTTTAACTTCCGGCAAACTTGGCTCCCGGGCGCTCCTCGGTCGGGGCTCGGGGCTCGGGGCTCGGGCGGGGGCGCGAACGGAGAACCGCTGTTTCAGAAGTAGCCCAGTTACAAATTAGCATCCAAGGATTGCCCTTGGCGTCGGCCGGCTCTCCCGCTCCTTTTACTTTCCCCGGCCCCCGGCTCCCCGGCTCCCCGGCTCCCTCCCAGCCGGCGCGGCGGACTTCTTTCCTCGCCGCCCGAGTTATTAAAGAAAGCCTTTGGGGGTCAGGCCGAGCTAGGTCACGGCGCCGCCGCGGAATAATGAGCGAGGAAAGTTAAACGAGAGTGTTTTTACGCGCGCAGCCGCCCGCGCCCGAGGGGAAATTGCCGGCGCGGCCCGGCCCGCCCGGGAAAAGGAGGGGAGGGCCCGGGGAAATCCGCGCGCGCCTCGTTCCATTCATTACCGCCGGTTAGCCTTAATGGAATCTTCGTGTCCTCATCTCCCGGCCGGCTCTGCGCCGAGCGCCGCTTGCCTAAGCGACAAGAGGTCGTTTGTACCGCGGCCTCGCGCTCAAGGCGCTCAAGCCGCTCGAGCCGCTCGAGCCGCTCAACGCGCCCGCTGAATAATTGCGGGCCGGCCCGCGGGGAAGAATGCCGGCCCCACCCCCGATCCCTCAATTTTCGTTAGCGCCGCGTGGCTTCGCCGGCGCCGCAGCCGCCTGTCGCCGGCAGATGTACTCCTTCCGCCCCCGTGCCCTCGTAATCCGGGCGCACCGGGCCGATTTCATCCGCGCCTACTCCTCCTCCGCAATTAGCCACAGGCGCAGCGGCACGAGTTACGCCGGCTTATTTATCTCCCTTTCGCCCCGCTCCTACAATTTTACGCCAAACTCCCGCTTGAAATATCCTCGATCTATTATGCACGGCAGCGAGCCAATTTCAATAATTTTATTCCTTCTCTTTTTGGATAAATGCTCATGGAGTTGGGTCCGGCCTTGTTCGATCTCCCCCGTTACCACTGGCCTCGTAAGAGATAAATTTTCCTTGCGCACTAAAAGCCAGATGCTATAAATGCGCTTTGTTGTACCTACTGCACTTTTACAAATCCGCCAAAGCTTTATGCATGCCCCTCGATAAATTGCTCCCCGGTGCTTTCCAACCCGTGCATTATAAATATCGCGGGTAAAATTTGAATGCGAGGTCGGATATGTTCTTCATTTCGAAAAAGCCGCCGCGCCGTTCGAAAGCGCACCAGCCTCCGCTTCTATTCGGCCGCGGCTAAGAGAACGATTGGGCCTCTCGAACAAGCTTATCGGCCGAGGGTACCAGTGCACCTACGTGTACTCCAACAAGCGGCAATAAAACCCAGGGCTTCTAATAATTTCACAAAAGGCTTAATTCGCCGATAGATCTGCGCCGGGGAATAAGAACCCGTTAGCCGGTGGGCGCGGGTAGAGGCGGGCCCGATTATAACCGGGGCCCCGTGTTTCGCGATAGGCGCGCTCTCGCGGGCGCGTATCGCGGCCGATTCGACTCTCGCCTCGTAAATCGAGTAATCGCGAGGGATCGCTGCGTTCGGCCGGGCGCGCGCCGCGTCAGAGTTCGGCCCCGTATCCGCGGGCCCTGGGAGCGGCTTGGTTTTCCGCGCGGCCCCGTTACCGCGCGACCGGGCAGCGGGACCGGGCCGCCAGGCCGGTGCCCCGGCGATTTACTGCTAATGAGCTGCTCCCCGGGCTCCTCGGGGTTATTACCCTCGCGCCTCTCCAAAGCCCAGCCGATGCCCGGGCGATCGGGCCGCGGGTCCGCCCGGGGAATCCCCGGAAGGCCCGCAGGGCGCCTCCGCCCGCCCCTGTCATTTCCGCGCGGCCTGCCTCCGCCGATTATGGCCACCGGACCGCCAGGGCATCGATGCCCCCGAGCGCTTTTTCCCTTTTTCCAAGCGAGATAGATTCCCGGGCGCCGCGGAACTTTACGGGCCCCCGTAATTGACCGGCCCCTGGCTTTCTCGCGCCGCCCCGCACCCAGAGAATTATGGCGCGTCTTCGGTTTTCCTCGGGCGCTCCTGATAGGTTTACGGCACCCCTAGGCCAAGCTCGGGAATATAATAGAAAGCTTTTTACGCGCCCGCGAGTCTAATTGAAAATGCTCTCGCGCCCGCCAATTGTACAATCAGTTGCAGGGTTATTTATTAGCCCGGCGATAATTGAGAATCCAATTACAATATGGCCGAAGAGTCTCAAAGTCGAGGGCCGATTCGTACCACGAGACGCGGGCATTGCCTCGAAAAACTCTAGGGGTCTTTTGCGCCAACCGGATGAGATCAATTGGTCCCCGTTCCCTGCATCTGCGCAATTGACGACGCCGCGCAAGGAGGACGATCTCGATAAATCGGCCCGAGTGCTACATTCGAATGTCGGAGGCTGCCTGCTGCAAGGAGAAGTATAACCTGCAAGACAGGTCGATCCGTATCCCCGCGCGGGGAGCAGGCGGTCGATTCCTCGGGGGAGGGGCGGGGGAAAGAAGCCCGGGCGGGTGGGTCCTCCTCCGCTTCCGGGGTCGGCTAACGTTAACAACAAATGAGCGGGGCGAGGGCGGGCATCGGTCATCGCGACAGGTGGGGCAGGCGGGCGCCGCGGCGGAGATGGATCGCGGGCGGCGGGGCGTCGCGCGCATCGATCAGCTCTCGAGAGCGAGGAGCCTCGAGGTCCTCGGGCCGCGGGTCATCGACCCCGGCGGCGCGGCTCCTCGCGAGGACGATCGCGGCCGAGTCCTCCCACGAGGAATTCGGCCCGGAAGTCGGAGGGGCCGAGGCCTCGGCGCTGCCCGGGCCTTTCCGCGGTTATTAATTATCCGGCGAGTGGCGAGTGGGGCGCGAGCGGCTCTTAAAGCTCGCGGTAAACCGGGCCAAGTAAACACTCGGGGCACGCGACGGGCGCGCGTACGTTTTCTCCGGGTGGCGGTCCCTTCATAAATTAGCCGGGCGGTTAAGTGCCCACGAAATTGCGCGGGCGCGGCGCGAGAGAAAGCCGGCCGGCGCCGGCAGCCCCTCGATATTTACGATTGGACCTCTCGAAGGAGGGCCGGCGGCCTCTAATCGCGCGCGATAAGCCCGCGCCGGTCCCGGGCGGCCCCCGGTCAAAAGAAGCCGGCGCGGCCGAAGGGGCGCTCCAAGACGGGCCGACGCGCGCACGCGGCCCGCGGCGCCGGCATTGATCTGCTCCCGGGCGGCCCCAGCCTCCGCCGCGCCCCAACCCTTTCGCCGCTTTTTCCCTCCTTCTTTCCCGGGGGCCCGACCGCGATCCCCGCCGCGATAAAGCGCACCCGCCTTTGATTCCGCCCAACCGGGGGAGGAATCCTATTAATGGAACGACCACGAGCCGCGAGCCGGCTCTGTGTACCCTCGGGATCCGCCGGCGCTCGGCGGCGCTCGCCCGCGGGAGCCGGGCTTCGGGGAGCGAAAAAAGCCTTTCGCCGCCGCCCGCGACTCGGGGATCGCAGGGCGTCGTTAGGGAGACGCGCCCCGAGATTAGTGTAGCAACTCGTTAGGCTTACGTTAACGCCCGGGAGCTTTTACAACCGCTCCACACTCCTTCCCTGTTAAACATTTCCTCCCTTTCAGCGAGCCTTTTATCTACCAATTTTTTCTTCCGTTCCCGCTTCTCCTTTCACGTAATAACTACGGCTTTCGTCAAATGTAATCTCAATTTTGATGAATAATTCACAATGAATTTATACTTATGCCGTACTTGAAACGCTTGACCTAATAACAACTTTGGCTGAACATCCCACGATATTAAACTACAATTATTAGCTTTCTTCGTTGACCTTACTGAATCCTATGCACGACAATTTATTACCAGACGGTTTTTCGCGTCTTTTTTTAATATTTAATGTTTGTATTACAATAAAGCATCCAATCGGGCTTTTTAAAATCGCACGACTAGCATTGTTCGTGCAGGATTAGAAACAAAATAAATCTCTCCGCTGCTGACACAAAAGACTCGTTGACGGTTACAGCTATGAAACATGTCGAAGCAGTAACCACAGAGTACAGAAAGGCCATATTACAGGTATAGAATCGTGATTGAAGAAGAACAAAATAATTACTCTTGTCCATCTTGGCTGTAGGGCGTATATAGCATCGAGGGGGCCGCCCGAGGGCACGGAAGGGCGTCTCTCGGCCTCGGCGGACAATAGAAGGCATGAGGTCAAAGAGGAATGCCATTAAGCACGGCAGCGCCGCGGCCCCGGGGCTCGGGGCGCCTCCTGGCCACGAGGCGGCGGACGTCGGCGCCTAGGCACCAGCACCTCCTGGTGCGGGATAAACAAAGGCCCGAGGAAAAAAGACGAGCCCGCACGCAATCTAGCGGTTGGGTGTCGTTTCGGCGGGGGGCTGGGGTGGCGGGGGGAAACCCTTTGCCGCGGGGCTGGGGGCGACCTATCGCTCAGCGCTCCCGGGACGCGACGAGGCGGCCGCGCATAGAAATGAAAAATATCGCCGGAGATGAGAAACTTGAAATATATACGGACGGGCGGGTGGGCCGCGGAGGCGGAGGAGGAGCGGGGGGGAGGGGGGGGCGCTATCTCCAGGTGCGGCCCGCGCCGCGGCCTGTGTGGGGCCACGGGCGCGGGGCGCCGGAAGCCGAGCGCGGCGCGCATGCGCCCCGCGGCCCGTCAATACGGGGCCGAGAGCTACCCTTTCTCTCCCCGCACGCGCGCATCGAGCCGGTGTGCGCGCCGCCCCCGCCGGGCTATCTCTCGGCACCATTGTCGCGCGGCACACGTACGCCTGCGCGGCTTTTACTCCGGGACTCGCTCCCCTAACTATTGTCCGCCGACTCCCTGGAAACGCCGGCAGCCCCGGCAGCCGTCGTCGCCCGGCTTCCTCGCCCGATCTTTTTAAATGGCTTTTGCCCTAATTCTGCTGATTGGGAGGCCTGGCAGTCGAGCGCAGGCAGCCTCCGGTCTTCCGTGCAGCCCGGGGCCCCGGCTCGCCTAGTTGCTCTTATCGAATTTCACGCATGCCCGGCCGTTTCTTAAAATTCTCCTATTAAGCCGCAGCTATCGCTTTACGCGGATAAATACTCTACACTGTTTCTCGGCTTTTATTTTCACTTCCTGCAGATTAATTAACCCTTGATAGATTTACGCTGGCTGCATTATTTTCAGTTATGCTGACTATTATTTTTATCTCCTCCTCTTCAATGCTCGGTATTCCGCGTTATATTTGCACTTTCTCGTGGGCGTGAATTGAAGATTTATGCGCGCGATATGGCGATATGATTGCGATTTCATATAAGACGCGCAAGTTATGTTCAAACCTAAAGGAGTATGTTATGTTTCAGCCTTTTTGAAACCACGCATTTGTACGTACTATCTGCCTGACAGTCAATTTAGTAAGAACCCTCTGACTACTATTCCCACGCGATATGAAAATCGTTAATAGCTATCGAGTAGAAATTGTACAACGAAACGTTACATTTTTGTTGGGATAAACACTATAATGATATCGGTTAATTTGTAATAAAGTAAAGAAAATAAACTTGTAACGTAAACATTTACATGTTAAATATGCTTTTATGAATTCATAAATTCGAAACTTTATATCTTGTATGATCGAAATTTTTATTAGTACGACCAATATTTTATCCAATACTTCGTATAGATATTATTAGAGGACAACTTTATTCAAAAGACATAAAAATCTTGTAAAATCTTTATGGAAAAACTGTTTTATGATCAGTAAACGTTTGAAGAACTTGGATACGTTTAATTGTTGTTAAACACTGAATTGATCTCCAATCGTCAGAATATAGTCCAGCATTTCAAAGGTTAATAATAGAGTTTAACTAAGGAATTACGTCTTGGCAAAGCATTTCGTGTCTTATAGGATAATGCATCCAAGAAAAATGTCCTAATCTTTCGAAACACGCCAGAATCTTTAAAGGCTTCTCCATTATCGCAGGCAAGGTATCTGGTATCGCAGCAGGATAATTTTTGTACAGCTGAAATTACCTTGAAATTCACGAGAATGATAATCGTGAGATTTTTTAAAATTTTGGTATAATTTATCACGCAGCAAGAGAAAAAAATATTATCGGGAATCTTGATCAAAATATTCAAGGATTTTTTAATTCGTATAACTTGGAAATTTTCAGTTCCATGGATATTCAGTTTCTTGGATATATTTCCAAAGTTCCACTTTGGCGATAACATACCGTAATGCCCTTGCTGTCATTGAAATTGCAGAACGCTCGTTTCAAAACGGACGTCTTTTTAGAAACTCTTTTACTTTTATTTCTTTTATATATTTATTTCAAGATAATTATAGAGCTAGAACAAATACCGAGATAATATGACTTATTGGCGAGTGGAAAAAAATTTCATTTAGCCAGAGCAATATAGTTGGGGCGCCAGAAGGAGCCAGAGCAATATGCGGATGTGCGTTGTGGGAGCGCGCGGTGCACACAGACAGTCGAGCGGGGGCGAGTGTGAGCCGCGGTCGAATGAAAGGGTAGCAGTGGCAGCTCTCAATCGCGCGTCGCGGCGTCGGGGCGGACGGGAGCGGCGCGCGGCTCCAGCAAACATGCATTAATGGCATAACCATCCAATCTAGGCGGACGCAGGGGGTAGGGCGGCTCGGTGCGGGCGCTCGCGCCTTAAATATAAATGGCGTCTCGGGCCGCCTCGCTTTCGCATTCATGCGGAAGTTTGCTCGCGCGCGCCTCGTTAACTTTACATAAGACTCGGTCGTTTGCAGATTCGGAACTCGTCACGATCATAAAGTCCCGGGGGCGCAAAAATCCGAATGCCAGTAATGATGGACGGGACGCCGGGCATGAATAATAACCGGGGCGCGAGCCGCAATACCGCGCCGAGTGATACGAGTACCACTTGGAATTACGGGTACTTTGCCGCCCCCCTCCCGACGCTTATGAATCGCGGCTTTTTTCTTCGCCGCGGGAAAGTTGTCGGCCCCCCGTAAGTTTTAAGGGAATTAATCAGGGCTTCCCCGCGCGACAGTTTGCCAATTCGTTATTTTCCAATTTGCCGGGCCGTCCGCGGAACCGAGGAAGTTTGACGGGCGGCGCGAGAAGCTTCTCGCCCAAGTTCCCGGGAGTTGCCCTCGGGTCTCTATATGCGCGGCGCGGTTATGCCTCGAGCCGCGCGACTGGCAAGTTTAGCCGGGCTCGCGAGTTGCGGCCGAGTTGGCCGGCTCGATTAAAATTGTGCAAACGCCCGGAAAGTTGATAAGAATCGCCGGTGGGCCGGCGATCGCGTTTCCGATTGGCTCGGGCGCGTTGCTCCAACCGAGGATTACGTAAGAGCCGCGCAATGATTTAGGGAGGCGTGCGCGCGGGCCGCGACAATTTCCCCCGGTTACGCCGGGGATTTTTCGAAGGAGGAATGCACGAAACGACGGCGCGCGTATATCCGCGGCTTAACGAGGGGAGCGCTTGCCGCGCGTAATTCTTTGGTTGCGCAAGGCGCCGCGGCCCTCGGCTTTCAAATCTTTCATTCGGCCGAGGTACGGCCGCTTGCGTAAGAATGTCGCTTGAAAAAAACTCCGCCTCGGTGTAATTATCCCGGCGGTTAATGCGTGCAGTTCCCTCTGTTTACTCGAGTGCTATCAATTTTCCTTTAAGTACATAACCATCAGGCGGTATTACAGGCGCGCGCTACGGACAATTGCTACCGCGAGGCGCACGGCTCTAATAACACGACTGCAGTCAATTAACGAAAGTTATACCGCGCATAGGGAGCCGCCGGGCCCCGAGGAAAATACAAGGCGACGCGCGCTATCAAAGTTGCGGGCTGCGCGCATCATTGGCACACCGCGCGTATACCGCCGCGCATTACCGAATAATTGTTGCTTGCCGCTTGCGCGTTTGGCCGATCTTCGTCCAGGCGTAATAGGACTCTTGAGCCGGCTTTCAACCGAGCCGTGCCCGGACGATCGACGAATAGACATGGAAGCAAGCGGAAGCGCTGATACAGGCAGGCCGTTCCTCTTCTCCTGCGGGATGGACGCAGGTGCGAGGCAGCGCCGGTGTGAAAGTCGGAGGGGTCCGGAGGGCTCCGGGGCGGTCCGGGGCGGTCCGGAGCGGCGGGCAGGTGGCCTCGGGGTTAAAAGTCGCGGGGCGCGGGGCCGCGGGGGCCGGTAACAAGCCGGCGCGCGAGAAAGTTGTTTGCCGCGCGCGGCCAAATGGGAGCTAGCGCTAACGATCAAGTGCACGGCGGGTCGCGTGGGCGGCTCGGGCGTCCGCGAGGAGGCAACTTTCACCTAACAAGGGCGGCTGGAGCGCGCGCGGGATATGTAAATCTGGTTTGTCCGCGGGCCGCGGCCCGGGCGCCCGGGCGGCTTTCCTTTTTGCGCCCGCTCCCTCGCCCGGTTTTTTGCCGTCCCGGCACTTTGGCCCGAGCCGGGCGGCGAGCGCCTCTCCCCTCCGGCCCCGCTCTTCCTTCCCCGCGGCGCGCGGGGGCTTTAACCCTTTTCCCGCGCTCGTAACTATCGATTTTTAGCCGAGACGCCGGGCGCGGGGCGGCGGCGGCGGTGGGGGCAGGGGGCCTCGCAGCCACTCCACACCGGCTCCACTTGGCTTTTTCCAAGGCCCTCTCGCTCCCCTTTTACCACTAGCCCCCTTTGTTCACCTTCTTTTAGAGTTTCCGCCGCGCGCCCCCCGAGGGCCGAGCGGCCGCCGCGGGCGCCTCGTCTTTTTGGAAAGAAGCGATGAGTCATCGGAGTCGGCGCGCGGCGAAAGGGGTGCGGGCCTCCCCGACCCCCGACCCCCGGCCCCCGGCCCTCGCGCCCGCCGCTTTTATCGCCCGTATAAAAACAATCCTCGCCCTTAATTACCGATATCATCTAGGTATTAACGTGCCGCCTGATTTATGCCCTCGTATACGCGCGGCCGCCGCCGACTCGCGGTTCATTCAGAAAACGAGCCGGCGCATAAATTAAATAAATGTAATCTGCGCTTTTACGAGGCTGCGCCGCGGCGGCGGCGGCGGCGGCGGCTTTCACGGGGACCCGCCGCGCCGCCCGCAAAATATACTGCAGATTAAAATCGCCAGCCCCGCGCGCGGCCCAGCCCTCGCGGCTTTTTTTCCTCCTCCCAGCGCCGGCGCGTCGCTCGGCCGCGCGGCGAAAACCCACGCCCGCGCCGCACCGTTACGCGCCCGCTCAAAACTGTTACGCCCGGTTTGCGCCCCCCACCCGCCCGCCCGCGCCGGCCCAAGGTGAATTGAATTCGGAATAGCCGCGGAGGCTTTGATCCCGCCTCGGCCCGCCCGAGGAGAAAGCCTCGCTCTAGAATACACCCGCTAATCTTTTAGCCTTGCGAAGCGGCCCCGAGGCGCCCGCGACACCCGGCCCCGCCGACCTCCTCGGCCAATGGAAGCCCCGCCCCGCCGAGGGCCGCCGCGGGCTTGATTAATGGCTCGCGATTGTTGCCGCGTTCTAATGAAAAACCGAGGCTCCCTATCAATCGACTTTTTACGCCAAGACGAATCAATCCGCCACATGCGGCCAGCGGTATTAACCGCTCAATGCCAAATTCAGTCCCGGTTCTCCATTCGCTCATTATAGACTTGTCAAAGCCTTTCCTTCCCGTTCCGTAGCGTTGACCCTCCTCCGCCTCTGCGCCCCCCGCGATGACGGCACAACAGCAAGGGTTCGAGTTAACTTCAAAGGTTCCGAGCAACTTTTATCCTTTTTATTCTACCTCTTCCACCGCTTTTCGTGCCTTCTGCCGTATTACCACGTATCAATTGTTCCACAGTTTATAAGCGAACAACGTCGATTACGCTCGACGAATAAGAAAGAATACTGGACCTTTGATTTCCAGTGCATTATAATAATTTTTAATCCGTACGACTCTGACACTTAACAAGGACGTGATTCGTGAAAATAATAAAAAGTTGACGCATGGAGCGGAACCGTCGGAGTATCGCGAAGAAGCGCCACACAGCATGGCAAGAGATGAGTGGAGCAGCCAATAAATCCTCCCGGTGAAGCGCGAAAAAGCAGACATCGGAGCCCCGGGAATTGATTAGTTAAGAGAGCGCGAGGCGGCGGTGGCGGCGATCGGCCGCCCATGTTCCCGAAGGCGCTCGGGAGGGGGGGCGCGCGTTCGATGAGTTCGGTTTGATTGATTGCCGGGGTGGAGTCTGGCGCGTAGCCAGGGGAGACCGGCCGAGCGAGTTAAGTAGGTGGGCCGCCCGGGCCGCCCGCGCCGCCAGCGAGGAAAGTCGGGCTCTTTTCGCGGCCGTGGGGGGGAGATAAGCGGGCGCGACGCACATGCACACACGTCCACGGGCGCCGAGGGGGGAAAAGAAAGCGGCCGCGGCGGGCGGCGGGGGCGAATCGAGGGGGGAGCGCCCCGAGCGCCAATCGGAAGCGCCGCTTTCTTCGGCTATCCTCCGGGGGCCACGCGTGGCTCGCGTGCAGGCCGAGGCGTGGTCTCGCCGTGTGTCTCCCCCCCCACCCCACCCCACCGACGCCGCCACGACCCCCCGCGACCCCCGCCCCCACCTGCACCCGCGCAATTACGCCGATCAAGATTCCAGATGCAATTAATGCGCGTCGCCGAGGCCGCGCGAGGGGCCGGCCCGATTCTTTTAATTAAGGGTCGCCTGCCCCGCGCCCCGCAGCCCCGTCCCCCTTAGAGGCCCGCCTCGGACACGCTCGTGCCCCGCGCTGCGGTGAAAAACTCATCGCGGCTACTGACCCCGGAGGCTGCCCGCCCGCCCCGACTCTCTGGACCAGTGCGCGGCACGAGCGCTTTTAGTGCAGCTTCGGAGGTGGCACGAGTGCCGGACGTGCCGCGATATGGTCTAGGAGGCTGCACTATCCGAGACAGCCTCGAAACAAACTGTTACCTGCACCCAAGTCCACTGTTCACCTTCAACTTTTGCCAAATAATTCCACAGTTTATGGCTTATTTAGCGAATTTAGTTATATTCGAGATTACAATTTGGTTATTCAACGAACCCTGACAAGCTATGTACACATAGGTGGGCGTACAATCAAATATTCAATTGGAAACGCTAGCCTGGATGGTACAATATTTTCCTGAGTCTTGGTCTACAATCAATAACAGCGCATCAAATTACACGTTTGATGCTTTGATACGTGAATTATTGTTCGGTATTGATGACACGAGTCTTTCGGGAAATAAATACGGGAAATTATTGACAAAGCGAGCTGCCGGTGCACTGGGAGGCGCGTATAATGTATACGCGATGGATTATTCGGCGAGGGCAGGGGCCAGGTACTGCTTTCCCGCAACCTTTTCCCACGTGCAGGAGTGGCTTCCCCTGCTGCACGCGCGGATCAAATTATATTAATATTCATGTTATTATATCCGCTCGGGCCTCGGCGCCTGGTGCGTTTTGAATTTCAGCGCGGCGGGTAGTAGCGCGCGGGCCCGACATCTGCCGCGCTTTCCGCGAGAAAAAGCCCGGCTCCCTTCGCGGCGGGCAAAACGGGCCCCCGGGGCCCGGGCGCCTCGATCGGCCCAACAATGCGCGGCCCGCGCTCTCCTCGTCATTAAGTCCCGGCGCATCGCACAAAGGCCCTTCTTCCGGGGCAGCCCCCGGCCTGAGCGGGGGGGCAAAAACAAAAAAAAAAAAAGGGCCTCGGCGCGAGCGCAATCGGCGGGGATCGCGGACTGGCCTTCCTCGCGGCTCGCGCGGCTCCCCCGCCCGCAGAATCCGCCCCGCTATTGTTCGGCCGAGTGCCGCGCGAGGATCGAATGAGCGACGCGCGGCGGCGCATAGTTAACGAGCCGCCGCGAGGCTTCGTTCGGTGGGTTGGGGGGGAGGCGCAAGTGCAAGAGCCCCGGGAGCCGCCGACTTCCTAATGGCTTTCGAGGGCGCCTCTCTTTCGCCCCGGTTGCGCATTTTTCCGGCCAAGTTGGGGCAATATTTTATTTGGCGGGCGGCCGTAAAATTGCTCGGCGGCCTTCCGGGGCTTCCGACTCGAAATTTCCATTTTAAAACGGGCAGACGAAATTTCAATTGGCGTGTTTTGCGCGGCACAATCGTAACAAGCGCACTGTACATAATAACGCCGAGGCGCGTAATACGCCGGCTTTTTTATTACGCAAATTAATTTAAAGCGTAAAATTGTTATGCCCGCGCGACCGGGCATACGTATAAAAGCAACTAATTTTGCCGCATAAATCAATCTTTTATTTGCAGGGGAATTAAATCATTTATTTAATAATGCTTCACGGGCACCGGCCAATGCCATTTTTTGAAGGGACGTAAAAGCATAATAAAATTTTAATAAATTATCGAGGCAAGCGGACACGCGGCGTATTAAAATTTAATCAAGCCGCGCGCGCCGCCGCCGCCGGAATTCCATCCCGCGGAAAAAGTCGGCCCTCCGTCCCGCGCGACGGGCGCGACGCCTGCGCCTCGCGGTCACACCCGGCCGAGCGGATCTGTGCCGCGGGCAGGCCGATCGGCCCTCGTGCTCCGGGCGGAAAACCCGCCCGACAAAGCCCGTAAAGATCGGGGCGGCCGCGGGAGGGCAGCGCTAACTCCGGGGGCTTTGAGCCCCGGCGGCGAGTTGGGCCGCGCGATCCCGGGCACCTACGGGCCCGCGCGGAGCCCGGCCGAGAACTCATTACGCATTCCTTTCATGCGGCCGTCGTTACTTTACATATTGCGGAGCGCGGTAGCCCGGCGGCGGCCCGAGTTAATGCCGCTTTGGCAATTTCGGCCGCGCGCCGCCGCCGCCGCCGCCGCCGATGAAAAAGGAGGCAATCTCGCTTGGGCGCGCCGGCGGATCGAGGGCCCGCGGCCTGCCCGGCCGACTTTCAATTTCTGCGTAAGCCGGTCCTTTTTAACGCGGCCTCGTAAAGGCCCCGGCGGGCGCTTCCGGGCCCCCCGGGCGATAAACCCGGGCCCGCGCGCCGACCGCGACTAATGACGCCGCTAAACCGCAGCTAGCCGCCGAGCTTTGGCCGAGGCCGCAGTTTAACCGCCGCTTTCATCCCGGCTTCCGCCTCGCCCCGGGAAGTCAAGCGCCGGCCCTCGCGCGCCCGACTCCCCCACTTCTCTAATTATCTCCCGCGAACTCGGCCGGATCGCGAGGCGCGCGCGCCTACTCGCCTCCCACCCCCACCGCGAGGAGCGAGGATCCCCGCCGTCGGCCCGCGCTCCTTTATTGCCTCGTTTGTTCGTCTCTCGGCTCCTTGGCGGACTGCGGGGACCGGGAATTCGGACAATCTGCAGGATTTTAATAAACTCGCGCGAGATATTGGGAGGAGTGGAGAATGGGCAATCTGCAGATCCACTGGGTCGCGAAGACTCTCGGCAGTCTGAATAGTTCGTTGGGCAGAGGCGCGAAAGCGGGGGGAGAGCCAGGGCCGATCGAATCTAAGCAACGGCTCAACCCGCTTCCCGTAGACCCGCGGCAATTCTTCCGCGCCGAATCGAATTTCCGCGTACGCATCGCGCACCCCCCCCACCCCCCACCCCCGCGACCCGTATAAAATGCACCGAGCCAGCCCCGCGGAGCCGCCCCTCCGCCCAATAAAGTGTACGTGAACGGGAAGGAAATCGAGGAAAGCGGGAGACGTGGAAAGAGGCCGGGGCCGCGGCAGGCGACCCTCGTCGCTCCTGATACGATATTGGAAAATGGCGTCGATGTGTGCGCGGACCTGGCCCGCCCGCGCATACCTACAGCGAGGACGGACGGATAGGGGGCGCCTCCTCGGCTCCCCGTCGCCCTCCTCCTCACCCGGGAGAGTAGCTGGGTAGTGGGGAAAAATAAAATAAATTGCTCAACATATCCAATAAGGTGGCGGAGTCGTTGCCCTGGCAACCCCGACTTGGCTCCACTACTCGCTCGTACCTCTCCTTCGCTCCTCTCCCTTTTTTCCCTCTCGCGCACCTCCCGGGCTCGGCAGCCCCGGTCCTCCTCCCCCTCGAGGAGGCCGCCGCCGCCGCCGCCGCCGCCGAGCGATTTTCTCTCTTTCCCGCCCACTTCACTCTATCCCTTTGCGCTTTTCTTCTCTCCCACCCCCCGCAGCCCCTGCCCCAGCCCCGCGCCCGCCCCCACCGGACTTTTCTCCTTTGTTCTCCCGCGCCCCTGCACTTGAGACAGTCTTTTCCTCGCTTCCTCTAATTTCTTATTCCTTGTACGCGTGGCCTGTGGCGGACGGCCCAGGCACCTGGATATTGTTATTTCCTATGTCGGGCCGCGTTCGTTTGTCCAGGCCGTAGCAGCGCCGCGGCTCCCTGACACTTTTCCGGAAGCGCCGATCGTACGGGCCCAACTCGCGCACGCGGCAAAAGAGGTCATCGCGGTTTTAGCAAGAAATATTGGACAGTCTAGTCCGCCGCTGCGCGATAATGTTCCCGCCTTTTATTTCAATTGCCTTTTATTACAATTTCAACTGCGCCGTTGAGCTTCTCTCTGCCGCTGCCTCTGGCTTTTATATGCTCGTGCCGCGCGTTCTTATCAAAATTATTACTGACGCGCCCCAAAAATGAATACTGACAAAAGACTGCTCTTTTTAAACTCGACACAATTATAGCTTTTATACGGCGCGATAAATTGCGTGGAGATACTCTTTGAGGAACTCTTACCCGTACTTCTCGAAAATAAATAACATTAAAAATCGTGAATACGTCGATTTGGTGAAGCAGTTTAAAAAAATTCCCAATGGCTTATACTGCGAAGAAATGAACGCGTTATATAGAATGAAGCTCGCAGCCTGACAAAAAGCAAGTCGAACAGCCGACCCCAGGCTTACCTCACGACTTCTCACCCCCTCGCGCCACCGAGCCGATTACGTTCGCCGGTTTATAGAATTCTCGACTCCCCCTCGAACGTTTCCTTATCAAAGTGTATTTTAGAAGTCAGTGCGCACAACTAGGAGGGAGCCGAGAGACGCACCCACGTGTAATTCCTTTCATCCCGCGCAAACGGAGAAAGTCCCCGCGAATGGTATTTAAAAAGCCATCGTCAAAGTGCCGCCCCCAAGCGGCGAAAATAATCTGATGTATTTTAAAAGTTGGAGTATCGCTTGCCGGGCACGCTAACCGCCCCCACTCCTTTCGCGCCCCCTTCACTCGACCATTTAAGCCGCGCGAGCGAGGAAAAGTTGTAATAAGAAAGGGGATCGGCGACCCGCTCAAGTCGGGAAATTCTAATTGATTTTGAATACGCCGGCACGAGAGGAGCACGATATATTGCAAGCTTCCGCATGAGCAGCGTCCCGAGGGATGTATTCGAATAAATTTCCCTTCTCTTTGCCTAACTTGAGCCTTTTGCTAATTTGTTTTTGTTTTTCCATTTTTCAGCTAAAGAAATTCAAAAAGTTTTATAATTTTCTTCCGAGATTTCAATCTACAATTTATAAGTTTGCAATGTCTGTCATGTATACTTGTTGTCTAGCAATGAGTAATTCCAATTTTATTTTGATATTCATGCGCTTTATATTATATTCAAGATTTGTGTTTTATTAATGTATTGTAGAAGAATGATCGATTCAACAGATTTTAACTAGTCTAGTGCACAATTATTATTGATTATACACATTACTTATTACTGTAAGAAATTATTCAGTTGCATTTATACGTCATATTTCAAATAGTCGTATCAAATTAATTTTCGTAACAAAGAGCTGTCGGTAAAGCCTTTAGCGACTCGAATTCATTTGTCCGCATATCATCATAGAAGCCGGAAATACCCGAGTGATACGGAAATTACTGTATATTGTGCAAATTACCAAACAAACTTTATTAAATTAAAATGTATAATTTAATTAAATTTAATTGACTACAATTTTATTGCAAAAAATACTATTTGGATAATTGTAGGCCAACACATGATGCCGCTGTTTAATGTACAAAACGTTTTTAGAAAGAATCTTGTTTGCAACACGACTGTTAATACTTTAGTTACAGTTATAACAGGGTAAACACATATAATTCAGAAAAATCAGGTGTAAAAGAGGAGGTGGCAGTGCTGTTCTTCGAATTGTCCAGCCAACAGGCAGTGATGTAGAAATACACGACTTGCTCGAGCAGACGTGCAGTCGCGAGACGTCTTTGCAAAGCCGCGTGTGCGCAAGAGCCTCCCGGGGAGCGCGCGGGGAGTGGAGTAAATGCAGTGGGCGCTTGGAAATTTGAATAATAATTCGCAGAGAAGATGGCCGGGCGTCGAATTCCCTTTGAGCGGCGCACCGAATCCCGCGGCCGGCAGACAATATCGCGCCGCGACTCGCGGACAAAGGGGCCTCGGCTCGGCGTAAAGGAGTAAAAACACGTGTCTCCCGAGTCGGTGGGGCCTCCCCTCGAAATATTCATCGCGGCGTGAAAATGCCCGCGGATAATGAAGCAAAGGAGGGGAACAGGTGCGCGGCAGTTAGCTTTATTGCCGGCGGGCCGCGAGCGCGAGTTTTTAATATTAGACGCGGGGCGAGGCCTCGGCGCCTCGGGCGACGAGAGCCGCCGGCCCGTGATAAAGAGGAGGCGCTAATGGAGAAGCTTCTCGCTCTAACGACCGCGGAGAAAGAGAGCCGGCGGGTGCAGCGCGCGCCCGAGGCGAGATTGCCGCGGGCCCGGGCGCGCTTTCAAGCCGCCGGGGACGAGGCCGGCCCGAGGCGCTTTCCCCGCGGAGATTACTCCGCGCGCCGCGGCGTAATTGCCCCGGCCGGGCAGCGGGTCTTACCGGCCTCGCGGGGACAGGCCGGCCGCGGGCCCCGATCTAATTCCCGCCCGCGGAACTTTGACAAAAGTTTAAATCAGCTCGGGCGCGCGCGGGCTTATTTGAAAAACAAATTGCCCGGAGCTTGCAGGCCGCGTTAAATTACATCTCAATCCGATCGGGACCTGCGCGCCCGAGCCGGGAGCCGAGGTTAAGTCGGCCCAAGGTGAAGGTATATAAGGTAAAGTAAGGCGGAGGCGGAGGTGCGCCGCCCGAGCCGGGGGGACTCCAGGGCCACTGACGGGGAGCGCCGCGATATTGCCGGGGATATAAAAGCCGGGCGCCTCCGCCCCGGCCAAAGGAAGAGCCAGCCAAGTAATAAGATCGGCCTAAGCTACGCGAATCCTTTTATTAATCCGCGTGCGCCGGGATTGGATATGAAGCCTCCGTCCCTCCTCCCGCCCGACAGCCTGCCCCGAGCAAAAATCATTCCTCGGCTTCAAGCGTTATCCATGCATGGGGCCGCAGGGAACCCCGGCCTTCCGAATAGTCCGTTAAATATTTCCCCACTAACGGTAAAAGCATTAGTGCGCCAAGTGAATAAACGCATCGCCCTTCTCGTCCCAGGATCCCCGTGTATGCCATTATAAGATCGCCACGGGCTATAGGTAATCTTTCAAAGAATGTACATATTGTATTGAAGAAGACTGCATAACATCTATACGAGGGTAAGCTCAGATCGGACCTATAATTCGTTGTGAAACTCTCAAGATGTTTAGAGAGTGGTAAAATGGCTAAGTTTTTGGTCGACGGGTCCTCTGATGCACTTCCTGTTGAAAATTATAAATTTGTTCTACGAGATCGAAGCATTCTATACTGATATATAGTTACGCATTTGTGGCTATGGCCACAGTTGTCTGTAGATATTCCGGGGCGAGGCGCTCTTTGCATTTTCCAATATAAGACGACCTCGCTATGCATAAAGTTCAAATTAGATGGCAACTTAACGCTCACAGATAGATAGGTTGTGGGTCCTAATAACTCTAATTGACGAGAGGCAATAGCTCAACGTAAAATCGAGGAGCAAATTGTTATTGTTATTTCCAAAATTTTACCCGCTAAATTTTTTTATGGGGCCTCCTCAGGTGCTGTCATGATAACCCGCGGGCACGCATCACTTGCCCAACCGAGCACTACACCAAATTACGTGCAATTTCTGTAGGGCTGTAAGCCGTAGGGTGCGGCGCAAGAGTCAGGGGAAAATGCTAATTACTTACGCATGGCAAAGTAATGAGATATGAAAATGCGGGCATTGTGAGCATCCCGCGGATTATTTATAAAAACCCAATGAAACAATGTAGAGATAAGTCTCGTTCGTATAATTTTTACATGCTTCGTGAGCATTCATCTGAACTTTAATGCCAGAATTCGTGCATATGCAAACCTTATTGTTACACACACCGCGCCTTGATTAAAAACCGGATAATTTTTACAGGTGAATTTGCGTAAATGTATCATTTTTTAAATCTTACCGGATCTGACAGATTTCAAAAAGATTTCATTAGTGAACGCTGGTAATGCATCCTGATTGTAATTTGTTGTTGCGAGCGTATAAAAGAGAAGGTGCGTGATTACATAAATCCTCACAAAATGTTACGTTTAATATATTTTATTGGAATTCTACTGTTACATTGCACGCAGGCTACGAAATCAATTTACATTAAATCGAGTTGTTTGTGAATTATTTATATATGTTTGTAAATATTCACTTCTAAATTATGTGTGTATTAAATAGAATTGCTTGTATAATGTATAAACGAGAAGTACAATCTATTGACTAGAACTTTATTGATTATAAAAATCATAAATAAAGATGCACACGGATAGAAATTGCACAGTAAACTTTATCATAGATATTTCAATATTGTAACGCATCCAAGTGATCATTTATTACTCTTTCTACACGCAACTGTATGTTTATGAGCTTGGATTGTCTAATAACATCAACTGTATTGTTTTTTGTATTAGATCTGTCTGTTGAACTCATCACTTGTTTATTCTCGACTTTATCTGATGGTATAGTCCGAAGATCTGTACCTCCCTTTGTCTGCTCCAGTGACTCTTATTAGATTCAACAGGACTGCAGTACTAAAACTACTCTAAATAATGAGCAAACGAATTTTCCTTTGATAAGTAATTTGCTTCCCTCTTTCTATATTTTACATACCCAGTACTAATCGGTGCATATAAATTCAGCACATTTCCTAAAGGTACCTTGAATTTTAACCAGACGCCAAAATTCTAGAAATTCTATTCAGAACATTTGTTAACATTTCGGTAACATACTTGACCCATTGAGATAGTTTATACAGTGAAAATTCGAGTCTTGTATACCCCATTGTCCCCAGAAGCACATCAGACATCAAAGAAGCACGTGCAAGAGGCAATCTGTTGTTTCAGTTAGTGAAATAGTTCTTTTAATGCTATACAAGTAAAATTTAGTTGTAAAAAATTTAAGTTAATTTAGATTTGAAAAGTCAATCCAAAGGTGTTATCACACGTGATCTGAGCATAATAATTTTTTATTGGTAATTAGTGAAACCGAAGCTACTGGAATAATTGAAGAGTTTGTTGTTAGCGACGGCTTTTTCGTAAGTGAGGCACTCGGAGAAGGAGGGGGGCAAGGAGGGAGGAAAGGACCGTAGAATAGTTTTCATAAATAAAATATTAGGCCGCGGGATATCAACATAAAAAGGCAATTTCCTGCAGGCGGGCGCGTATATGCACCCACAGGGAAATTCCGCAATGTTGAGCAAGCCTTGCGGCGCTTGTTAGCAAAAGCGCGGCGTGTAAAAATACGAGGGCAGATAAGGTGTGAAATCATCTCATTAGGCCGGCCATAATCCACGCGTCGGAGCTGCGGGCGCCAACTGCCAGGGCGCACGCACTTTTCTTATCCGCGATTGCGCGAGGGAGGGGCGGGGCGGAAAAAGCGGCCGCGCAAACAATGAAGTTTCGTAAGCGCGCGGCCGAGGGGGAAAGCGGGTCTAGCCGCGCGCGACGTCGGGGAATCGCCGCGCCGGCATTCCGGGGAAACGTTTAGCTCGCCCCGCAGCTATGAGCCGCGATAGGAAAATACTCGACTCGGCAATTAGCTTTTCCCCTTAAGAGAAGCTGCCGGCGGCAGCCGACGCGGAAGCGAAAGAACCCGAGGCGCTCTTTGCAGGAGCGCCTGGCCCTACATGGCCGGACGCACCCGCTTACTCGGATTGACTTCTCACGCGAAAGAACTCGCTCGGAATCCATTTCCCTTGCCCCGCGGGGAGCGACGCGAGCGAGGCTTCACCCGGCCGACCGCCACTCGCACCCGAGGGCCGGCAGCGCTTTTTTCCCCCCCCCGGCAAATCGTACACTGGGGCAGTAACGAAGGAGTGCGCGGCCGCCTCGAAGGACTTGCCCGTGTCGTGCCCTCGATCGTTTAACGGCGAGGCCATGCGCGTGGCAGGCCTGATCGCGGCCGCGGCCCGGGAGCCGCTCGAGGTTTGAGGGGTCGGCGCGCGTGGACGGCCAAATAAAGACGCCGCTGGCGCGGGCATTGAGGCGCAAACAGTGTGTGGGACACAATGCGCGGCCGGGCCCGCGCCGTATATCAGGGCCAGTGACAAGGGCCGGCCAGCGGGCCCCCGAGATCCGCGGAGATAGCGCGCGCTCGGAAGACTCGCGGCCATCTGCGGGGAGTCCCGAAGCGCACATAATGCGGGGGCCGGGGCGCCCCGGGCCGAAGGACGCGCCCGCGCCGCCCGAGCCGCGGGAGGAGAGGCACGAGCTCCTCTCCAAATCAGAATAGAGCCACTAGCGGGATCTGCGCGCCGGCCGGGGGTTGCATAACAATGCCGCCGGCTTCATGCATATAAGTATCTATGCAAACTCAATAGCGATGCGGGCGGGAGAGGATGAGCGGAGATCGGGACGCGCCGGGGCCCGAGATAATATTTTCATATGAATACAAATGGCCCCGTGTCCCTTTGCCCTTGGCTCGGGCTCCCTCTCGGTTTTTGCCTCCGCGGCCCGCTGCACCGCCGCACCGCCGCACCGCCGCACCGCCTTTTCCTATATCCTTTCTATCTCGTATACTTTCTTCCACCTGCGGGAGAAGAAGGAAGCGGTGGAGGGGCCGCCGGCGGAATGGCTTGGCTGCTGGCGTCTTTTCCATAAATTTATGTAGGAAATTACGCTTCGTGAGTTTCATTCTGAAATGCCTTTATCCGACACGTATATACGCTGGCGCGCCGGAGAAAAACCAATTTTCAGTTACTCACGCGAAATAGGCTCCTGCTCCGAAGCACGTGCAGGAGCGCGGCCCCGCCGCCATTTTTATATTTCAGCATTTTTAATTTATCTTCGGCAGGATAATCTCGCGCCGGTTGCGGGCGACGGCCGGGGGATTCGCGCATTACGTCCAAGTATATCAAATGCATTATTCCTCGCGCCCTGCATATATAATCCACGGTTATTCCCTCTAATTTTATCAGCGCGGCAGAATATTTAGTTTGGAAATTACGCGCGTGGCCTGTCGATGGAGGTGCCAAGCCACGCGGTATTACCTACGCCTCGATTGCCCTATCGACACTTTAATCGTCATACTCGATTGATTTTACCACTTAATTTTCGCTTCAACTTTTATTAAATAGCGCGCGCGCTCGAATAGCCATTTTTCTAGACGAATAATAACTGTATTTTAGTAATCGTCGGATAATTTCGAGAAAATGTTAAGTATAGTAAATTAGGAACAAACTCTACTTGTACGAATATTCCATACACGGATTGGCTCTCATAAGCAACTGGTTCTGGTAGCACCACTCTACGAGGAAGCTCTACGACATCTAATCTTCGGCCAGGAAAATATCCATAATTCACGAATTATGTGTATTCTAAGTAAAATGTAAGATTATTTAATATTCAAAGTTACTCAAGCTATGCTAATAAATTATTGATAAATATATACAAAGTAGCTTTTTCATCGCGTATAAAAATGTTTTATCAGTAAGTTTCCCAGTTTGTCTATGAATTCAGATGATTTTAGCAATGATTATTCCTGAATTAATTGAAAGCAGGTGAGTATGGTGTTGATCTTATCGCTAAAACCGATGAAGAAAATCAAAGAAACCCAACAAACCGGAGGAGCAACTGCCAAGTTGAGTGCCAAAGATGCATAATTAGCTAAATTGTATTAAGACCCGGTGGTATATCGAATTAGCAATTTAGTAATTATTTTCTTACTTTTATAAAATGGCTATCTCTACAGACAGACTTTCATTACACAAGTGGGACAATTACACAGCATTAAAAAATTATTCTTTTTAAGTGTCTTTCTAGCATTTTCTTATTTTAGACGGTTAAAATCTTTTAATAAATCTTGCAAATAACGATTGCAATGGCTTGTTAAAGGAAAGTTGAGTTAAGCGTCTGACGCAATATTCTGTTACTACTTGCATTGTTACTACTGGAAAGTTGTCCCGAATGCGCAACAACGAGAAGCAATTGCATTTAATGCGTCGTCGTGGAGATTTCTCGAAATACAAATACACACGCAGAGGCAAACACGAAGCTGAATAATTATTCATGAACAAATTATGGCATTTCCTTGGTTAGCTGGCGCTAATAAGCGTTTAGACATCGAGGGAGCACTCGCGTAATGCAAGGGATAGGCGCGTATACTGGTGTACGCGGAGCCAAATAAAAGGATAAGCGCAGGAGAATCCGGGCAGTGCGGGCGCGAGTATAGACAGGGGCTCAAGGGCAATAATTACGCGGAAGGGCTATTTAGGAAAAAGGGCCGCATAGACGGAGTCGGTCTATCAAGGACGAGGGCCGCTCGGCCCGTTATTTATGGCGTGCCGGCAGTTATTTAGCAGGGCATAAATTGATCGGGAAGGATATTAATTTGCCTAACGCGCGGCGCTCGCTCGCGCGAGCGAGTCTTGCGGCCGGCGAGCGCCGCGAGGTTTATTCGGCGGGGCGCGCGAGCGGCAGCACTTCCCGAGCGGCGAATCGGCCAAATTGGATATCAATTATCCCCCCGGTGGATGATTATAACGGCTCGCGCGTAAGATGGGTTTGGGGTAAGCAAACAACCGTTACGGGCGCCGATAGCCGAGCCTCGAGCGGCTTCTCCCTCTCCGGCTCCTCCCGTTCTTCGCGGGTCTCCCGGCGGCCGCGCGCCGCCCGGCCCTTTCTCTAATTAGCGTAATACAGGCGTAATTTTGGCGGATCGGCGACGAGCTCGGATCCCCGGCGAGCCTCCCCCGCCTGCGCCCCCCCCCCCTCCCCTCGATCGCGGCTCGAGGTTTATCGGGCGTATCGAGGCTGCACTCGTCCACCGCCCGCGCCCTCACGCGACTCCCAGTCGAGTGGTCGACCGAGTGTGCTCGTCCTCAAAACTCGATCGCGCGATTCGCCGCTTCCGGGGGCAAGGCAACAAGAAGCTATTACTCGAGTGGTCTCCAAGGGCGCGCACACCTGGCTGTCGCTTAGCCTCGGAGGAGGAGCCGCATCGATCGGCCGGCGGCGGCCCATCGGCTGCCCTCGGGAGCCCGGAGGTGCAAACTGCGATAGCGGGATAATTAATAATAATGGCGAGGGCGTTGATCGCGGACGGAAGAGGCCGCCCGGGCGATTTACTGCGGGGAGTCACGTGACAATGCGAAGGGAGGGGCGCGCGCGAGCCTCGGCGCCCGGTGAGCCCACTCGTACGAGCCGCGTAATCATAGCGTGCGCGCGAGGCGCGTCGGCGCCCAGCCGCCGCGAGCCACGAATAAAGATCCGGGCGCGTGGAAGCGCGCCCAGGCGAATGAGGATGCGCGGGGTAAAAAGCCTTGGGAGAGCAGGGGATCCTGCCCGCCGAGCGCATCGGGCCGGGATTGATTGGCCCGTTGTTTATTTATCGCGCCCCGGGCCCCGGGGACAAAGATGGCTTGGCCGGCCGAGGCCGGGCGGCCCCCGTCGGCGGATTTATGCGGATTGGGCGGCCGCGCCTCGGGCTCCGGCTAAATTATTTACGGCCTCATTGTCTAATCATTAGCCGCGGCGGAGACTGCGGCTAACGACATCCAATGGCTCAATCGGCCGAACAAAGCCGGATCGGCCGATAAGGTTCCCTGCCGCCGTTCTTCGGCAATTAACGTCGGCCGTTTTTTTTCATCGGGCCCATTAAGATAAGCGAGATCGTGCGTGCGATTTTTGATCGCGAGGCGCTGATTGACCGGCTGCTCAAGCGCAAATTCCCCGCGTGTAAGTGTCTATTCGTGATGGCCGGCTATTAAGCAGCCAGGCTGCCCGGATTTTCCCCGGTAATAGACAATCGTTTCGATCACTCGGAGTCCGAGTTACACGAGGCTCGAGGCGCTCTTAATTTTCAATCGTCCGTGCGAGGATCGAGTGAAACCGGACGCGAGCGACCGAGTCAGTTATTATCAAGAGCCAATGGACGTTGGGGCCGGCTGATTAAACTGCAGGGCCGAGTGAAACGTCGAAACGTCGAGGGAATCCTCTTTGCCCGCCGGGGACAGAAAGACAGCCCCGGAGAGCCGCGGTGCGATTAGCGGCTCGTACCGACCGGGAAAAGAAAGACTCGGGGCCGGGAGCGGTGTCTCCGCTCGATTATCAAGTTAATGAAAAAGCCGCAGGGGCAGGGCCTGACCCCCGGCAATCGGCCGATCTCCCGGGGGCAGAGCCGCGCTTTTCCGCGGCGGGCGAAGGAGCGCGCGAGGCCGGGCGCAATTAGCCCGCGGCGCATTAGAAGAGGGCCGGGCGATGGGCCGGCGGGATAGCGGCCGCGGCACGTACCTCGGGCGTAATAACGGCCGAGCGGCGCATGTGTGGCCCGGGCGCGCGCGGCAATCAGCCGGGCCGCTTGATTAAAACGATATTGCGAGGGGCGGCTTTGAGGGGAAAGGCCCGATAAATCCCGATGGGCCCGCCCGCCCCTAAGATTCAATTAGGCCCGGCCGGGGCCGGGGCGAGAAGAGCCGCGAGCGGGGGCGGCGGCCTGCGGCCCGTGTGGCCCGCGGGATGAATCGAGTCGCCGATCGGCCCGATGCCCCGGGTAATTACGCCCGGCCGGCTAAGTATAGAGCCCGCGGGACCCTCGCGCCCTCCCCCCTCCGAGTTCATTACGTCCGCTCGCGGCGGACAAACCGGGGGATGTCCCGCGAGAGGCCCGGGCATTAATTATGGCCCGGCGCTGATGGGAACGCGTTCGCGCGCCGGCCGATCGGCCGGTGGGAGGACAAGGCCTCCGGGGGAGGGACATCCCCCCCCGCCCAATCCTCGGTTACCGGGCGCACTCGCAGGCTTTATCTCCTTACGGTGCGCCGCGCACGGCCGAGCGAGCCGTTTGCCGGCGCGTTAGCGCCTCGGCGCGATCCGCTCCGGATTAGGAAGCCGGTGGAACCGCGGAGCAGGCAGCGGAACCCTATTGTCCTTGGGCCTCGGCTCGCCGCGCGATAATTAACCCATAAACCGAAGAGCGAGGCCGCATTCCGGGGCCGGCGAGCGCGGGCACATGCAACCCTCTCATCAGGCGGGGCTCCTCGGCCGGTGCTCGCGTCGTAACCGACACCGCAGTCCCATTGCGCAAAAAGTCATTGGCGCAATCGTCGGGAAGAATGCGAGGTGGGCACGGCCGGCCTCGGGCGCCTTATCATTGGCATTAGCGCGGAGAAAGAGCGGCACGGCTAGGGCCGAGGCGCATTAGCCGAGGGGCGCGCCCCGCGGCTCCGCCGGTGAATAATGCATGCGGACGCCCCGGCCCCGTCCGCGCACTCGCGGCGCCCTCCGAAGGCGTGCCGCGCGCGCAAATTGCACCGGACGCCAAGCCACCGCTCTTCCTTCCCCGAAAAGCCCGGGCGGCCGCGGCCTCCCCCGCGCGGGCCCACACCTGCCCGGCCGCGTCGCGCCCGGGATTTATCGAGCGATCGGGCCGATCGCGCCCGCGGCTCGTTTGCTCGGGCCCCGGCAAGGAGCGCCGCCTCCGTTGCGCAACGGCTCGAGCGGCCCGCGCGCACAATGCCGCCGCGGCCCGAGCCCTCCTAATGGGATGCTACCTGCGCCGCCCGGGCCCGGGGCCCCTGCACAATGCCGCCCGACAAATCTCATTCATGGGGCTGCTTGTCGCCGAGGCTCCGCGGCTCCTCTTCCTCTCCCGCGCCTCGCGCCCCTGCCTTCTTACCCTCCCCGATGAGCTTTTTACACCGGCTACCGAGCGATTCCAAAGCCAGCCGCGACTCCCAATTAACTAGCCTCATTGTACGCCTGCCGCTTCCGTGTCCAAAGATCCCTTCCTTTATTACGACGCAATCTTGTTCTCGATGTTATTAAAAGCTCATTTACACGGATCATTATCTCACCCAAGTATCGGGGAAAAGTACCTTTCATTAAATTACAGCCGACCGGTAGTCTACTTCAATCTAATTTTTTACCCCTTTCGAGCAAAAGAACGATTCTTCCTCATTACCTGATGTATCATTCTCCCGTGCAATATCATACGAGTATATGTATAGCTTCTCAGAGACTAATATATTCCTAATTCACCGTTATTTAAACAATTTTCCCAATAGGTTTTTTCAATCGAAATTATATCTTTAATCTTTAATATATTGCATCATTAACGGGCATGCTTCTTTATCTCTCCAAAGTCAATCGATTGCATGAATCTTATTTACAGATCACTCTACATGTAGTGCTTTCAGTTGCGCTCGTAAAAAATGATAGTTTGAAATAAAAATTATTTGAAAGTGCTGTACGTAATAACATCTTCTTTATTGAGCTCAATTTGTCTAGCCTACGGATATATCAAAATCTCACAGAAATATTATTTAATATCACGAGACTAGTATGCTTTATCGCGAATTAAAACATTACGAGGAGCTAAAAGTATAGCAATGATTAGGGAGTGATTAGCCGACATGGCATAAAATTCATACAAGTTAGATTATCAGTTCCAAAAAAGTTTGAGAATGAACTCTAGCGAATGTTATCCTTGCGGTTGACTAATACCCCTAGGTAATCGTTACTACACTTTTCTCTCGGTGCATATTTTATTTATTATAATTTCTGTGTCAAAAAATATGATTGCACGCGAATAAAATCTTTTTGCATAAGTTATAGTATAGAGTGAGTGCAGTTACGATATGCTATCGGCGGTTGATTAAAATTCCACATATTCTGCTTAATCTAACAGCGCTGAAGCCGTAAATGCGTAGAAAAATGCAGGCGGCTAATGATTATAAATAATGTATGAAACGGTAGAAGCGGTGGTATTTTTAATGGTCGCGGGATAAAGGCACAATAAAAATAATGCCGTCCGCGGCAATAAACGTGCGAAAGCTGTCAAAAGAAAGGAAGATCAAAGGGGAAGATCCCCGCTAGTTTATCTATAATTAGATTCGAAGCGGTGAATTAGGCGCTCGGGTGTCGTTCGGGGGCGCGGGGGGAGGCGAGTGGGTCGGCCGGGCCGCGGCCTCGCGGCTAATAAAACGCGGGAATTTTTCGAAACAATCGGGCATTAGTCAAGTCTATTAGGGCAGTTGGCCCGAGGCGCTAATAAAAGAGGCGCGAGGAAAAAGCGAGGGGCGGGCGGCGCTCGGGTGCGCTCGGGCAAACAGCGGATCCGGCGATAGGCCGCGGGCGCTTCCCGCGGACGAGGCGCTGCATTGTCGGCGCGGGGGCCGAGGAAAGCGTCTTTAATGGCAAGGCAAACAGGGCCCGGGAAATTTGCGCTTTTAAAGCGCGCGGAGGCGCCCCGGGCGCCGAGGCTCGCCGGCGCGACCTGTTGATTTAATAGAAACTATTTGCGCTGCCATTAGCCGGCCGAGCCGGTCCTTCATTGTCGCCCGGCGCAATTTACGCCGCGTGCCGAGAGCCGAGCTACTGAAATTAAGGACGTCGCCGCGGCCTCGCCGTGGGCGCGCCCTGAGTAATGCCGCCGGCCGCTCCTCTTTTACGGCCCGCGCCCCCGGCTCGCGTCGATATTTCGCGCGGCTAACGAGACGACGGCGCCGCCGTCGCGGGAAAAGAGGAGCGCGCGATAAGCCGCCCGCCGCGAGACCTACGCACGCGCCCCGGCTATCAATCACTCGCGCTTCCCCGGCGCCGCCTCGCCCCTGCCGCTTTTTAATCGCCTCCCCGCTCGACTCCGGATGTCATCTTCGGCGGCCCGTCGATGCTGGAAGGAGACCCCGCGAGACGAGTGACCGGCGGTCACGTTTACGCCGTCGCTACCGAATGTGCGCACGAGTCAACGGATCCGGGCAAACAGTCACGGCCTCGCGGACGCCCGCAGAGCGGGCATATTGATTTTCAAAGCTGGCCGCAGTATTACCAACACCAATTTATTCCCAAAGCGGCGAAACCATTTTACGCGTCTCGGGAAACTTCGTCCAGCGCTCGAGGGCCCTTTACAGACGCGCGGGCTTATCAAGCGATGGACAATTTCGTTTGCCGTGCATGCGGCCAAAAAATAATTCAAAAACAGAAGATGACAGCAGCAGCAGCAGCAGCGTGTCATGTCCGACGTAGGCACGAGAGAGAGAGAGGGCGCGCGTGGTGGGGGTAGAGAGGGCAAATTACAAGCCGGCGGCGGCGGGCTCCATCTGCCGCGGCACATAATGGAGCGGCTCCTCGTAAAAATCGATAGAGCTCAAAATTTTCCAGCGGCGCGCGCTCCGGGGCTCCCGGCAAACAAGGTCATTAGCCTACATTAGCGGGCCGGTATGCGCGCGCGTCCAACCCTTTGAGGCGCGGTGGCGAGGGCCGCCCGGTGGATTCCGGCCGAGCGCCGGCGGCCTTGCAGCCAGGCGCGCGCGCCCGCTCCGAGGGCCTCGCCCAGAGAAAGAGCGGATATAAAGCAAGTCACCGGCGCACCTGCCGGGGCCGGGGGACGTCCCGAGATCCGGGCGCGCCCGGGGGAGCTTTCCCGAAGCTCCCCTCCCAGAGCCCCACCGACTCTATGCCGCGCACCGCCGCTCCATCATCCGCCCGCGATTACTTTTGACGGATTGACAGGGCGCCCTTGGCTCACCTTTGCCATAAGCCGCGAGAGAAGGCGCACTCGGCGCACCTGCGACCGCCGGCCTAACAAAACGCGCCCTTTACTCCGATTCTTATTCAATGAGGCCTCCCGATAAAGAAGGTGGAAGCGAGCAAGAAACAAATTGTGCATTGGTTGAGGAGTTGTGATAGCCGCGTACAAGCTGGACATGCGAATTATAAGGTGGGCCGCCTTGCAGAAAGACAAAACACGATTATCAGGCTGATAAATGTTATTCCTCGCGAAAGATAAATGTCGGAGAAGGTGGGGCTCCTCTCGCAGTCGAGGGAGGGGCTAGGCCGAGGGCTAGACCAGGGGGGCGGTGGTCCCGCGGGCGGCTTAACGAGCTCGAGGTGCGGAAAAGACGCCCGGGCCCGATCGGCCCGTGATCGATGGCCGGCCAGACTGGGTCTCTCGATGCCGCGGCGCGATAATTAACTCATCGGCCGGGGGCTTTTTCCTCCGCCAGTCACCGGGAATCCGAAGCGATAGGAGATAAGCCACGGCGCCGCCGGGGAGAGCCGCCGAGGGCGCGATCGCCGAGATAGCCCGCGCCCGCCGACGCAGTAATTGGCCCGATCCGAAAAACACCCCCCCCCCTACCGGCTTTTCATCCGCGGGCCGCGTTGTATTGGCCCCCGGCGCGCCCGCTAATGCCGCGATCGATATAGGGCGCGGACGCGTCGCCGGGCGCGCGCCGACTCCCTGCAGGCCGCATCGTTGCCCGGTCCTACCGTTAATTAGCCCACTGCGAGGCTTTACAGGCGCCGGCCCCTCGAATTGTCTCGCGGGCCGCGTAGTCCGGATCAATCCGACGAGCCGCTGCGCCCGCCCCGATTGCCCGGGAAGAGTTTTCCAAAAGCCTGGGCCGCGGGCGAACCCGCGGGCCGCTTGATTTATCGCGTGGTGCGGTGTGCGTGCACCTTTGCCCGGGGAGAGCCTCGGCCGTGGACTCGCGCGCTTTAATCAACTTACAAAGTTATATTCGAGCGTAATTCATTGGGCCAACTACTGTATATATAAATAATAAGGGGCTTCGATAAATATTTGATGCGAAATAGAAAGAAGCGGCGGGCGGCGGCCGGTGATTTATGGGCCTCCCCCCCGGGCGAATAAATCACCGATATAATTGTTTGAAACGGCGCGGCGCTCGGCCGGCGGATAATCAGCGGCCCGGCCTCGGCTTGTTTTCATATCGCGCATAATTCAAAGCCGGCGGCGCGGCGCAGCCCTTATCTCGCGGGCCGGCGCTACCCCGGGCAATTACGCGAGGCCCCCGCGGAAAGAGAGGGCGCGCCGAAGATCGCGGCCCGGGGAGCCGAGCCGGCCCGAGAGCGCGTAATCCGCGCGGCGGGATTACCCGCGCCCGGCCGTCGCCTCGGCAAACAGCGAGTCGCGCGTGTGCGCCCCGATCCTCTTGAGCCGCCGGAAGCCCCGGCCTTCGCCGCCGCGAAATATAATAAAAAGCAATCGGCTGCTCTCCCGGCCCCGGCCGACGCGCTTCAATTTTATCGGGCGCCGGGTAGGGCGCCGCCCCTCGCCGACCCCCCCGCCGCCAATCCCCGCCAGCCACGGGCCTGCGCCGACCTTTGCCCTCGCGTAATAATAATCAGCTTTCGCGATTGTGCGGCTTATGAGATCGGCAGCCGAGTTGGGAAATTGCCACTCGGAGATGTTTAGCCAGTCGAACCTGCTGCTTCCTCTTAAGATATTACTGCAATAAAAATATTTCATCAAATAATAATACATTTGGGATCGTTTTCTCGTCCGTTTAATCATAAGTTTTCATTTTTCCTCACTTCTGCTCCCTAATCTATACTGGTATACGCTGCGAATATATGTTTCATTTCGACTATCGAAAAGAATTCATTTTTTCCAGGCGCAAGACGCCACTGAAAATTCACTATTCCTTTAAGGGGCATCTCATCCCTCATAGATATTTAAACTATTTTTAAGCCAGTTTATCGATAGAAGTTTTAATCTGAATTATTTATTTTATTTCACTCCTAATCAAACAAAACTCGATATATGCTGGTTATTTCATGTAAGCAACAATCTTGCTACTTTACACTTTTTAAATTGATGTATTTCAATCGCTGTTCGAAAACATACTCGTACAGAACATCCTTCTCATGTTTGATTTGGCTGTAACAAAATAGGCAACAATAACCGCTTGTTTTGCGAAAGCAGTAAGCACAATTGAGGAACAAGTCGAGTGTGAAATATTCTTCATCCGTGTAATTAAATGAAGCAGTCAAGTGCGAGGCTTAACCGGTAGCCGAACGAGTTCCACTAGGAAAAGTGGTTAACGTAGCCGAGGGCTCGGGCACGGGAGGGCGGCTGCCGGGAAAGCCGCGGGGGAACGGTCGGTTTACATAATAAACCCGTGAGATAAGCGATAATTCGAGTGACCAGATCGTAGCGCTAAATGGAACGCTGCCAATTAGAAGTGCGATGATTGCGGCAACGCGGCAGGAGCCGCGTAACGAAACTGGATACGCCGTCGCGGGCAAGATTGACGTTTAGTGCGGGCGCGTTTCCGCGAGGGCTGCCGGCGGCGCGTGGACGCTCCGCGTGCCCCGGCCTTGCGCAACGCCGAGATCGCGCTCGTTACGCGCGGCCCGCGACTCCGGCACATATTGTCCCGGGATTTACGCGCCGGCTCCGGCCGCCGCGTAATCCCGAGGGCCGGGAAGGGATTCGCCCCGGAAGAGCCTAATGACCGGCCCCCCGGCTTCGTCGGCCCGGCGCCTCCCGGCTTTCCCGCGCCTCCCGCGGCCCAGTGGAAACGGGCAACGACAGATGCCCGGCCGATCGGCCAAATGGAGAGCCGCACGGAAGCCCAAGACGCGGACGAGGCTTCCGTGACGGGCGAACGCCCCAGTGGCGGTTAGCCGGCCAAATTACAGCCGGCTTATTAGAGGGCCAGGGGCTGGGCTATGGATATGTCCCTTGACCCTTGGCCCGGGGAAGCGCGCAGTCGCCGTTAACGAGGGGCCGATAGCGGAGCGAGCGGCGCTCGGGCCGAACCGGCAATTAGGCGCCCGCGCGCCTCGGGCTTCCCGGCGGAACTCCTCATCGATCAGCGGCTCCGGGCCGGGCCCGAGGAAAACTCGAGCCGCCGGGAAAGTCCCGGGCGGAGCGCGCGCCTGACTACTCGGAGGCACACTCGGCTGCAGGTCGGGCCGCGACCGGCGGTTGGGAGCGCCGGGGCGCACACGCGCACAGTCCCGCCGGCGTCGCCGAGGACGACACTCCCTTTATCGATCCCTCCCCGGGCCGGGCGCCCCTTTGTCTGCGCCGCCCCTCCGCGGCGGGTTCTTTCGGCCGCGCGCGCACTGGCCCCGGGCCTCGCGGAGCGACCCCGAGGTCGGCGCGGCCCGGCGGTCGCCGGCAGACTTGCCCGCCGCCGCTTCCTTCGTTAGCGGCCGCCCGCATTAATTTGCCTCTCCGCCCGGCCGCTCCTCGGCCCGCCGGCGGAGCGAGCGAGACGCCGGGCCGCGCCGCCGCCGCCGCCGCCGCCGCCGCCGCCCCTCTCGCGCGCTCCTGCCGCCCCGCGGAAAGGGGAGACGCGGCCCGGGCCCGCGCATGCGGCTCCCGCCGTCTTCGCCGACCTCGCGCGCCTCCGCTCCCGGGACTCGCGGAAAAACCGATCGCGCGCCGCCCGCGCGATTGGCCCCGGCCCTCCGCTCCCGGGGGAGCCCCGTCCAATTCGCGCGGCCTTTATCGCCGGCTCGCGATAGTCGCGCGGACGTCCCCTCCGAGGGCGACTTTTACGCGGCCTCTTCCTCACATTTTCAATCAACTGCAAAATGCTAGTTGTCCTTTCCATGGTAAAATATCGCTCGATTACAAGCACGGTTATTATCCAAATGACTCGATCTTGTCAACTATCAATTAACGGCCAACTCTTCTACATTGATATAGTTCAGAAGTAATTACATCCCACGATAAATTCTTCGCTCCAAGTGAAAATTATTCAGGCTTAGAGGCCAGCGTAAAGTTAATAATAAAATTTCTTCGGTCTTGTACGTTTAATCGATCAGCCTGCGCATTTAAGTAAAAACTCCTACCCAAACAAATAGTTATATTCAAGTTTTCTCGTGCATCAAATAAACGTATAATATGCATAGACAAGATTATTTTCATAAATATTAAATATTCTTATTGACTATTTAATTAAACTCTGGGAGAACAGCATTTATTTCATGACTATATAATTAGTTGGCCTGGCCGTGTATTTATCATCTAAAAAATATCTCAAATTCCTGATAGTTTTATGTAATTCGCTTTGAATATGGTAAATTAAAAATTACTCAAGGAACTGACAATTAAACATATTGAAGAAACTAATAGGTAATGGAAGGCTTTGATACTGGTGGAAGTACGAAAATTGTAGCTACTGAATAATGAAATGAAGCATGCCCCATTTGTTCGTTTCCACGCGTGCAGCGTACACGCACTCTCGTTCGTTCTTCTTCCATTTTTAAATTACTGTATGAATTTTAATTGCAATTAAAAAGTGTCCCGCTATTAGCCAGGTGGATCGCGAGAAGGGGGCGAGAGCCCGGAAGAAAAACTAGACGAGCGTAAAATTATTAGTACACGCGGTGGCGTCGGCGTCGGCGTCGGCGCGTACAATCGTCGCTCCGCACGAGTCCTACCGGCGTCTTAATTAACGCTCGCGCACAGCGAGGCTCGCCGCAGCGAGTCCTAGCAAATGTGTTTTTGCACCGGGGCTGAAAGATTGCCCAGTCCTCGCGAGCAAACCAACTAGTCGCAGGAAGTGCCGGGGGAACCGAAATGATAGTGTGTCGAGGGACATTCGTCATTATCCGTTTTTAACGGCCGGCAATAAAGCATAATAACCGATGTGCGAGGGAGAAATTTCATATCACATCGCGGCTTTCGTCTCGTAAAGACCCGATTCGGCCGGCTCTCCCCCCGGCCCAGCGCTCCGGAGACGAACCGCTAATTAGCATAGCTCCACTGGCGGGGATTAACGACAAGCACTCGTGACTGCCGTGCACTGACAACGGCGCGATTAGCTTTATTGCCCTGCGTTTCCGGTTTCTTTCCTCGACGCACCAGCGGAATGCGTCGGCACGCGAATAAGACGACGCTACCCGCGAGAAATGAACGCCTTTTCTAAGCTGCGCTGTATGGGGATACCTCGCGATTACTTTTAGCCTTTCATCAGTCCGCCATAGGATAACAAATCTTCGTACACGAAGAGAACGGGACCCGGTCTTACGATGCATGCCGAGATGCCTGCATCGCGCCGTCAAAGATAGATGAACTCATAACCGCAATACCGTTGAAAATTACTTCTACATGTCGCTCTATACGCGTATTGACCACATTCTTTTTGGACGAAACGAGCATGCGTGAAATTTCTCGATGCTACCCTAGCGATATACTCACTAATGTAGTTGGCTTGTAGTTTTAGAGGAATTTAGATTTAATAGATTATGGTTTAGCTTGGATGGCTTGCCAAATGAAGCTACTCGACGACTAAATTACTGAAAGGACAAGATCAACATATACGTGCCTGTAATACGCACAACGTGCTAATGACTGCCTGCTGTAATGCATATGTCGTACTTATATTTATGTGCAACACAAATCTTCCAAGTTCTTACATTTAATGATTCCCTTTGATAAAACGAACAATTTAGTGATGAAAAATTACACTCGAATTTCATGATTGTTTATTAAAGACGTCTTACTAAACTATGTTAAAAAAGATTGCTTGTAATCAATTCATAAATTTCAATTAAAATTTACATAATTCATCAGTTACTGTTGAAAAATCGATTATTTTTTTAAACAGTAATGATACGAATAGAAAAGTAACATATGTTATAAATGATAGTCTGATATGAACTTATAAAAAAACAAATAACAAAATAACAACATGTAATAATTTAAATTATAAAAATTTTTAATTATTAATTAGTTTATTCGATTATGTACTAAAGTGAAAATTAATTCCATTAAACACAACTCTAATGCTGTATAATTTAGACAGCAATAAATAACAGATATATAATATTAATAGATAGCCTTAAATAAAGACTATAAAAAATCAAACAATACTGTTTTAAAAGTTTTCTAAAATCAGGATTCTAATTCAAGTAAGAATATTATCTTATTTGAAGTCCTGTACATCAGAAAGTCTTACATAGAATAAGAAAAAGTTTCGAAAAAAGTTCATATCTGTTTGTAAATTTGACTATGTATGCAATAGGAAATATCGTAAGTAGAAGGAAAAAAAATTTAAAACTTTGTTTGTAAATTGTGAACAGAATTACACCTAATAGTTTGTATAAGATTATAAAGTATAGCAATTATTTATGAATGGAAGCAAAAAAGAAATTGTATTTTCAATCAATTAAAAAATCTACCGAGAAATATACCATAGGATTACAAGTCTAACGGGCTGCTTTTTGTCACATTAACAGTAAAGTATAGCTTTTTGTAGATCAAAGTATTGTAAAAAATAATGGGAAAGTTCAAACGGGTATTTGAAAAAAGGCTGAAGGCGTCATTGAATTCTTGGAATTCCAAGTGCAATAAATAATATTTACATTATAGGAATGCAAAGTCAGTTGTAAGCAGACGAGCGAGAACAAAAAGGCAGGATAATGTACAAATTAGCACAAGAGCCGCAGCGTGAAGATTTCAAGTTTCTAATTACTTAGTTTACATATGTGAGCGAGGCGTGCAATGTGAGTAATGAAATATGAATGATAATGAATATTGGTTGGGTGCGCGGAGATAAGGTATAAGCGCATCAAAGCCAGGAAGGCGAGGCTGGGCTGGCCGAGGCTCGGGTCTCGGCCCTGGTAGGCTGGTAACGAGTTAAAGTTAAGGCTTTGAGTAAATCCTGGGGGCTAGACGAAAGGGTGCGTTCCCGGGCGCGTTATTGATGCCCGGCACAGGAGTTCTCGAGGCAGTTCTCTCCTCGGCTCTCTCGTTAGCTCGCGTCAATGGCGCTGGCGGAGATAAGAAAAAGAGCGGATCGAGCGAGGGATCGGGCGGAGCCGAGGGATCTGCGCGCGCACTTTTTCGCGGGCATCACAAATCACGCGGGCCACTCCTTCGGAGCGTGTTTACAAGGAGTCGCGCGCGCGCATGCGTGTACGGCGGCGGACGGTTCGCGCGAGTCCGTGAGAAATATATTGCCCGGTCGCGCGGCATTTGTTTACAAAGGCTACTATCGGCTCGGCTCGGCCGTGCCCCGCGGCGAGTATAATTAATTAGCTCTCGGCCGCGGGATGCGCGCGAGCCCGAGTAAACGCGCCAAGATGAATGGAAATGATTCGAGGCATGATCCGCGCGTAGGCATGCGCGGGGCTTTGTCCGTGCAGGCGTCGAGTATAATTTGAAGGATGATTGGAAAAAGAAATTGACGTAGAGCCGCCTCGCAGACGGCCGAGGGCCGCGCGCGCGCGCTTATCAATCTCGATTGTAAAACAAACAAGCGAGCGGCTGATAGCGAGCGGCGCTCGCCCCGAGGCGCGATTAGGCGTTGTTTGCAAGCGCGGCGCGAGGCCGAGTGCCCGGGGAGCGGAGGAGGCGTCGGGACGCGGGCATCTCCGAGGGCGATTTGGGCCGTTGGCACGGGCCTCGGGCCCGGGGCGGGGGGCGCACCTCGTCCGACCGGTTTGCCCGGCGAGCCGAGGGATCGGCGCCCGGGCCGCCCGGGCCGCTTTCCCGAATTTCCCGCAGGCGCCCGCGCCGGGGGGGAGCGGCCCGCCCGCGGCCCCCCAAATGAAATGCCTGGGTGCGCTCGGGCCGCGGCCGCGGGGGGAGGGGAACCGGTTGGCCCTCGGACACCGCGCCCGGCGTCCTCGCCGGGGAGCCCTTTAATGCGCCGAGCCGCCGCGGGTCAGGGACCCCGCGGCTCGCCCCGCGCCCGCTGCACCTTGCGCCCGGCTCGAGCGCCGGCTCGGCCCGCCGCCGCCGATTCCCGATCGCCGGTGGTATTAAGTAATTTGGCCCCGGCCGAGCCGAGCCGGCTTTCCCGGGCAACAAAGTCCCGGGCCAGATATCCTCTTAGCCGGCTATCGCGGGCCTCCGCCGCCGATAATTAGACGATAGCGCGCTGTAAATTACGCGGGAATCTCGCGGCGATGATAGCCGGGAATTTATACGCCCGAGACGCGCCGATTCGCGCCGACTCGCTCGCTTTACGGCCTGCAAATTTTAATTTAATCAAAAGCTCTCGGCGCGAGGGCCGCGGCCGCCGCAACCGCCGCCGCAGCAGCCGCAGCCGCCCCATGCACCTTCCCGATTGTATTTTACCCGATTAATATTCCCCCCCCCCCGAGTATTTGTACTCGTACCGGCCCGTAGTTAAATTATCCTTCCTTAAACTTATCAAAGCCATTCGTTGCGTTTCCCGCTAAATAATCAGAAACAGTCTGCGAGGCAGCACTCGTGGGTAAAACCTCCGAACAATCATCCTCCACCGTCAATTCTATAATATGTATACCGTATTATTCTCTGCTATAATTTTACCCTTGTCCAAGTATAGGAATTTTCATAGATTGTCCCGACCCGTCATTTCTATTCTCCCTGGTTCAAAGTCAAAATTACCGTGAGAATGTACACCGACTTTGAAAACCCTTAATACATAACTTCTTCGTGTTATGGGCGTGCAAGAAAAAATACAACCGGTGCTTAGAAAACAATGAGTAAGTAAATATGTGAGCCACGTAAATTTTCCTAATCTTAGATATTACTTTACTCCTCGTGTGCCTCGCTATCTTCATCTTTTTCCATCCAGTAATTCAACTTAACGATTATTCATTTTTCCAATGAATCTAGTAATAAGAGTTAGGACCTAAAGTCTACTTTTCACTACAAGAAGGTTGTACCATTCAAGCAACACGGCACACATTTTTTTTAGTTTTTTTTATCCACAATTATTAATACGTATATTATTATTTTTAAACGAAATGTGATTACAGTTTAAGCATCAATAAAAATTCTTCTTCACTTGATGATTTAACGATGTAACGTAAATTTAATAATTTTGTTCTCCGTAAAAAAGTAGTTTTTATAGAAAACCAAATATTTTTCTGTGGGTATTATTCGTCATAATGCTATACCTTTCACGTTTATTTTTGTCATATTTCATTCGTTGTTAATCACACTTGGTTATGAATATTTAATTACGTGTGGGTATAAAAGTTGTAATTTTTTGAAAATTAATTTTTTCCATAACGATGATCTCTAAGTATTACCATGCGCATAAAATTTATTACTTGGATTAGCATACACGATGTCATTAGAACTTTGGGTAATAAAGCACATACTATAAATGATTAGGTTTGTTTCTGTTTTGTTAGCTCATTTTTTCTCAGCAAGCTAATAATTATGGATCTAATTTTCATAACGTGACATTTGGTAAAAGTCGTTAGTTTACTTATGTTTTGATTACGTTCAATTATTACAGTTATACGTCGCAGCTATTTCGGACTCTGAGACAGACTCGCTTACGGATCTTAAGAAAAAGATAATTCAGTTGACACATGCTTTTATATCGACAAGTGATTTGTTGCAGGCAAAAGCAAGTATAAACGGAAAATATGGAAAGATCGATTTGGTTGGGAAACCAAATGGGAATTCTAGCTTGTACATAGGAAACACCGTTCGTTATAGGATATCCATCTGCAGAAGTCCAGTGGAAGTCTTGGGTCGGGTCGCGATCCAATAAAGAATGCCTCCTCGATTGCCGATCCCGGAAGCGGGCCCGAATAAAATTCCAGGAGGAATCGTCGAAGGGCTTCGAGGAAAGGCCATCGGTCGCCATTTAATCTTCGGGGAAAGAGGGGCCTTGGCGGGCGAGGCGGATTTACAGGCGGCTCGGGCGCGGGAGGATGCAATAAAATCGGCTACGGCCCTCGAGGGGCACAGTAAGGAGGGCACGGTTTGAACTTCGGCCCGGTAACTCGGGAAATTAGCATCGATTCAGGCCGGAGCGGCCGCGGGCGGGCGCGCCTGTATAGATGTGTGTGCATGCGCGTGTACCTCGGGGGGGCCGTGGAGGGCTCGGCCGGCCCGGCCGTTGCTTCGTATCGCATGTCGCGCGGCCATAACACTCTGGGCTGACTGGCGCCTCGAGGCCGCGAGTCGTCATTAGCGCGGGATCGCTATCGCAAACATTTCATTATCGAGCATTGGCATTTACGGCGGGGCCTTGGGCAGCGGGACGCGATCCGCGGGCGGCGCCTCCCCGGGGACGATCCTCCGGCGCAAGTGGAGCCTCGGGCGGGAGAGGAGCGCGGCACTTGTCAGGGGCAATGGAGCCCTGGCAGGCGATGCCGGGGAGTAACGAGGGCCGGGCTATCGGGGCGGCGATCGGGCGACTCCCGGCAACGACACCGCGTGAATTAGCGGGGGAAAAGCCGCGGCGGCCGCGGGGATCGGGAGGTCGGCACTCGGCGGCTTCCTCCGCGCGATTGAGTCGTCGCGGGCAGGGGACGTTGCGAGTAACGCGAGATGCCGGGGACGCGGCTTACTTCCCGGGCTCGCGGCTCGCTTTCCCTCGCGCCGTGAGGATTGGGCCGTGGAGGGAAGCGGGCCCGCGGCCCGGGCCGATCGCCCGCGCGTTATCCGGCGCCGTTAATCATTTTCACCGCGCGTTGCCTGCCAATTAAGACGCTTTACGAGCAATCGATTCGGCCCCGCCCCCATCGCGGCCTCCTCGGCCCTCGGCTCGGCCCTCGGCTCGGCCCTCGCTCTTATTATATTACTTCCTCTCGGAGGAAATTAGCCGGAAGAATCGCTTTTTTTTCTTCCCCGGGATTTTCAATTCGACAATTTGTAAGCAATGGCTCGGCGACTTGTTGCTCCTTTTGCCTATGTACCTATTACACGCGCAAGATATAATGGCCGTGCCGTCAAAGTTTATACCGGGGAAACGAAGGCCACGTGCTTTCTAAATTTTTAGTGGCTGCATCTGGCGGCTAGGCGGGCGCTCGGCGAGGGGGGCAGGACGCCTGCGGGAATTAACGCTTGGACACCGCTGACGCCGGCCTGTTGTCGGGAGCTGCCGAGTCAACGCCCTGTGACACCTACATCCGGACAACATCAGGTGTAAGCCGCTCGGCTACGCTTTTACCGAGTTAGGTCGATGGTTAGTGGCGTAATGCCGTGTGTATACTCCGCCCAGTGCGAGCGCCGCGCAGCCCGGTGAAAGGGTCGAGAGCACGAGTAAACCCGCTCGACTGTGCTGGCCGATTCTTGAACGCTAATGTACCGCCTGGTGCGAGCAACTCTACGGCTCTGTTGAATCTCCGTCACCGACGAGGCGCCGTCGACGCCTTGAAATCCAGTCACAAGAGGAAAAACGCGCCACCGAAGAGGTTCAAAGGCAGAAGGCGAAGGAGATTGCATCGATACACGGGGCTCGCGTAGACGCGCGACGCAGCGGCACGAGCTGGCGCTGCGCGGATGATTTAGATGGAACGAATAATAGAGAGGAATGGCGGGAGGAGGATCGCGACTAATAGCGAGGGTCGCCGCGGGGAAGGGCATATATTTGCAGGCGGCCTCCCCGGCTCGCCGGAGGTTATCCGTCCCGCTCAATGATCCGCGTCGAATTACCCGCGCGGCCCTTTCGGAGCGCGGCACGAAAGGGCTAGTCAGGGAGGAGGCCGAATAAAAGTCGATAACTCGCGTGTCGTGCGCCGCGGGACCGAGCGCCCGGCAATTATCCCGAGGCGTTTCCGGCGCCCGCATGCGCCCGAGGTGTCCGCTCGCTCGTTACGCTCGCGGGGCGAATCGCGCGCTTCCGGGCCGGGCCGCGATATACACGCCGCGCCCGATATAGATTGCCGCATGGGTGCGTGCGCGCCCGCGCCGCCGACGGCCTCGCGGAAAACCCTTCCCTCGGCCCGGCTTTCTTCCGTAGCGGCTGATTGCGCCAACCCCGCCAGCAGCTTTCGAGTTTCACAAGTGTGTATATCGCGAGGATAGGTATCTAAATTGCCGTCATTTCGCGCGGTGCACCTTCGGGCCACTGCGCTCGCGTCAAAGTCGCTTCAATGCGGATCGGGTATAGAACGTTCCGCGAGCGCCTCGCGAGCCGGGGCCAGGGGAAGGACGCGCCGTCGGGACGGGCAGCGGGCTCCTTAATCTGAGAGGCGGCATTAAAATCAAGGATTTTCATGTTCGCCGATACGAGGGTTATCCTCGGCCGGCTTGCCCGTATCCCGCGTCTGCGCTCGCCCGGGCAGATAATTCCGCATTAACGGCAGATATTAATCAAGGATATTTATTAGGCGATAGGTATAATGCGGCTCGGGCTCGATAAGCCGTGGGGGCGCGGGGCCGAGCGGGGGCGGGAGGGCAGAGTGAGTTTCCGCGGGAGTGCCGCGGCGGCCCGGCACTGAAATTACCTCGTTAGCGCGCGGAACGCGTTTTCGTAACCGCAGATCTTTTGAAACGAAGCGTTGGCAGCGGAAACGAGGGAAACGCAATCTTTCCCGCGAATAATAAGGCGACTTAGTCGGGTCGTGGGGGGCGTGGGCGCGGCTGACGGACGTCCCCCGGGGGCGGGCCGCCCACGCGGGCTCCCGCTCGGCCCGGCTCGCGGGGCCTCCGCTGCGGGCCCGCCCGAGGGGCCCCGGCATCGATCTCGCCCGCGTCTGTTTGTTTAAACGCGGGCCGCGGCGCGATGCAATTACCCTAATAGCGATGATTAAACGGAATTTATGACGAATGCGGGACAGTGCAAGTGCGCGGCCTCCGCGGCCAAACAATCATGCCCCCTTTGATATTAATACTCGGGCTCGCGCGCGCGCGCCCTGCATTTACGCGGACGTTTATTTATCGCGACGCGGGGCGATCGTGCGAACGCGCCCCGCCGATAAATCCCCCGGGGAAACATAGTTGGGCCCTTGCCCCGGCGGGGCCGCGCCCCCATCCATCCCCGCGGCCCGCCCAGCCCTGCCATTACCCCCGTCAAAAAGGCGCGCGCGCGCGCTATCCGCCCGGCTAGATCTCCACCCGGCGACAGTGCCGCGCCGCTAAGTATAGCCTCTCTCGCGGCTATCGGCGCGCGGCCCGCGAGTTATACGCGCGCCGCGAGCGTTGCGCAACCCCGGCCTCCGCGGGGGAAGCACCGCCGGCCCCGAGGATCAGCGCCGGCCCCTCTTCCACGTTATAATTCGGCTACGGGCGAAGCTTCCGGAGGGCCAACCCTTGCCTCGGCGGCCATATGCCTCGCGGATCGACCGGATCGCACCCGGTGCCCCGGCTCACCGGAACGGGCCTAGAGACGCCTGCTGCTCTTACGATTACTCGCCGCCGATCGAAGCCACTGCCCCGGAGGAATATTCCCCGTGTTCGAATTCAATACGTGCACAAATTCAACGCGCCATCGCGGAAATCGATATCTCCGTGGAAGAAAGACGCTTCGCCTATCAAGCCGCGAACAATAGTTATACATGCTCGCATTCATTAGAGAGCGTGTTAAGCCGCTGTGTACTGCACGCGTTGCACGAATATTTTCCCTCTATATATAGACGGAAAACACGCGCTACGTAGAATTATGCGTAGAAGCGAATTTGAGCGATCCGTTGTGTTGCCCTCTCCCTCCCCCTCTCTGCTCGTTACAATTCAAAGTTCGAGCTAACCCGCAGGCTTTTTTCCGTTCGGTAATGAAACAGTCCTCTCGTGACTCGGAAACCCGGCAATTATACAATAGATCCTATTTCTCTGCGGCTAGGTACTAACCGCTCTACAATTTCATTCGTAAATCATTAAAGGTGCGCGCATTGTACTTGTCCTTTATAGCAGTTAACTGCGAATCGTAAATAATTGACTCCAATTAAGAGCTCTGCGCACTCCCATTTGCGTGCGCGGCCTATACGTATATATATATACGCAAGCAGTGGACCGCGTTCCGAGCGGTGCTCATACGCGCGAGCCGGGCGCGTTCTCCGCGTGGTGCAACGGCGCTCGGCTTAGGGGCCGAAGGGGCCCCTATGTGGGCCGCGCGATTGCACCGACTCGGCGGCGGCTGGGAGCGCGGGCCGAGGGCGAGGATTGCGCAACGCGGGCCGCCCCCGAGATTCGCGGAAGGGCGCGGGAGGAGGGCCTCGCTCGGGTTTCTCGCGGCGCGCCCGCGAAACGCGAGCCGCCCTCGGCGCCTAATGGAAATTTAATTTGCCGCGGGCAAAGTGCGGCCGTGCGGCCGACGTCCCTCGGGGAGGCTCCTCCTCGCCTCGGCTCCCCCCGGCTCCCCCGGGCTCCGCCGCGCGGCCGCTTAATCACCGTTTCCCTCGCGCCTCGCCCTCTTCCCTCGGCCGCTCGTATAATAATCAAAAAGTCATCGATCGCCCTCCCGTGGCGCTCGTCCTTTTTACGACTTTCGCCGGGGCCCGATACCCTCGCGCTTTTCACTGATAATTATATCGGGGCGAGATGATTGCCCCGCGAGCGGCCCGCGCCTCGGAAAGCCCCACTGATTTATGCGCCGGAAGACCGAGGGCCCGGCGACGGCGCTGCTCACCGGCTCACCCAGAGGCGCCTTGGCCCCTGTCCCCTCCGAAGCGGCGCTCGTCCGGTGCCTAAAGGACCTTTGAACCTCGGGCTGCGGCTGCGGCGCGGTCACTGACTCGGCCCCCAGGAGGCTGCGTCCGGGGCATCTGTCGCGGCTGCACTTCCTCCTTGCAGATCCGGCGCGCCTCCGCCGAGAGAAGCAGCGGCAGAGGCCCCGAGTCCCGGCACCGCGAGGGGCGCAGGGGTAGCGGCCCGCGCGACCGATCGAGCCCGACTGAAGCCCCCGGGCCTAATGAAGTCGCGGCGCGCATAATATTCGGGCCCGCGCGGGACGAGACGGGGGGAAGAAGGCCCCCCGAGCCCCTAGCGCTCGCAGCCACTTGACCCGGGGCTGGCGTCCCGTCGAGCGGGCCACTCCCGCGGACAGTCGGGTGGCTGCGGTCGCGCCTCCAGACCGCAAGCGCGCCGCCAAGTGCCGCGCGGGACCTTTCATTCGCTAATGGAAGCGCCCCCGCGGGATGAGCCGCGGCCGCCGATCTTAATTAATAACCGAACGGGCGCGGCGCGGGAGTCGGGCCTCTCGCGCCCCACCCCAAAGGCGCCCGCCCGAGGGAATCGCTAGTCACGGGCGCGAGGCAGGATGTCGTTTGTGCCCTTCGAGCGGCTCGACGGCCCCGTCGAGGGCTTTCTCTACGCTCATGCAAATGCGGCTCGGATGTCGAGTGGCCGGCAGCGAGGGACAATGCCGCTAAGGAGCCGATAGATAATAAATATTGAATTTTCATCGAGGCGACAGTGGACTAAGCGGAGCAAAGAGTCCCCTGGACAGCTCGCGGCAAATACGATCCGTCACACTTGATTGAATAGGTTTACATGGCTGCATGCGCCCTGTGTGATGCAAAGGAGGCCCGCGGGCATAAATCACGCGGGGAAATCGGGCGAATCGGCCCTCGAGGGGCTTGACGAAAGCTTCCCATGACAAATCCGCATTCCGCGCGATCCTCCACTCGAGGTGGCGGGCGCCCCTCCCGGCTTTGGCTCCTCCGCGCACATGCACACGCGGCCGGCGGCGGGCCACGGGACCATGGGAACGGGGTGGGCCCGGCTCCTTCTAAGCCAGTATGAAAATGCAGATTCGTCAATTGCAGGCGGGCCCGGCATCGGCGCGCGCCCCGGGATTTTCTGCATATGCTAATCCCCCGGAGATTGTGGGAAAGGAGGGCCGCGCGCCGCCGGGGAAAGGGTCGGGCCCCGCGGCCGCGGGCGCATTTCCATGCCGCGCGCCGCCCGCGGAGCCCATGCTAATCGGGCCGGAGGGACAGGCCGGCGGCCTACCTGCGCGCGCCGCGGAAAACCCGCGCCTGGGAACGGCGCCGGGGCCAAGTCGGCCGGGGCCTCGATCGGCCCGAGGATCGGCCCGCGCCTCGCCTCGCTGTCGCGCTCGCCTCACGCGTCCGCGAGATTTCACCGAGTCGTAAATTATATTGGCACTCACTTGCCGCACAAAAAGCTCCGGCTGATAAATATTTATACGGCGCTTTATATGCGCCAGCGGGAATAAAACTCGGAGAATTTATCCTTTTCCTCCCGGCTCCGTTCGCAATCAAGCTTTCGGCCCGTAAATCACACCGCGAAAAAATCCCATAACAATCAATTACCGCGCTTATAATACCCCCGCTTTTCCCGCTCTTCCCGCGAGCTTTCGGGAAACGAACGGCGCGCACTCAACCCTTGCGCCCTGCCTCGCCCGTGCGAGTATCGGCTAGGAGGATTTAAGCCTTATGTTCCCGTCGACGGCCTCCCATTCGATCCTCGCGAGAGCCGAATACTTGAATTTCTCGTGGCGCGCCGTATGATTCATGGACTATTAGCCGCTGTCCGACTATCGGGAGACGCGCATAGCAAATTTAATTGCCAAACTTTCTAAAACTGGTTGGCATAAAGAGTCGGCGGCTCCTCCCCCGTCGGTCCCCCGGGCCCTCTTGGGGCCCCTACGGGAGCAGAGGCGCGGATGCTCCTCGCCCCGAACAAGCTACTTACACCGCGAAAAATAAGAGAGGCCGAGATCGGGAGAAAATTGACACCCGGCAGGCGATTAGGGCAAAACTCGGGGCGCTCGGGTGAAAAAAATTTACGCTCCCGAGACAATGTTCGTCCGAAGCGAAGATCCTCGTTAAGATCGGCCGGCGGCCGGCGGCCGGTATAAGGATCTCCCCGGCCGGATCTCGAATCGTAAATATTTCGGCTATCCGGAACGGAATAATTCCCCCTGATAAGGCTGGAGCCGAGCGGCGGCGGGCGCGGGAAGAGGCCGCTCGGCACCCGAGTGCACCCGGCCAGCGGGAGCTCGTAATGATTATAATGATCCCCGGGGAATGTCGGACAGATACGCGGAAGGCCGCCGCGGCCGCGTGTGCGTGAGCATTGCCGGCCCGCAGATCCTAATCTCGCGAAATTTATCCCCCCGAGGACGAGTCCGCGTGTAAGCCCCCGGCTCGAGGCTCTCCGCGGCGCGCACGCGGCCCCGGCCCGCGCACGCGCACCGATGCCGCTGATAACGGCCCTCGCGGCTCCCCGCGACAACGCCCTCTCGCGCGCTCCCGCCGAATTCCGAGCGGCCCCTGCGAGCCCCGAGCCTCCGTCCACTCGAGTGGCCCCTGCACACCCATGCACCTTCATTTTCGATCGCGCGCCGAGGACTCGGCGAGGGACTCGTCCGCTCGAGAGCCGCTTTTAGAGATATTCTCCCAAAGACTACTTTCATGATCTTGATGCTCGGTCCATGGGATAGCGGTGATATTTGCCCAGCACTAGAGCCGATCCCGAGCTGCCGAGCGGCCAGCCGGCCCCTGCCTATTTATCATTGAACAGTCCGGCGCCGTATGCAGCGCGCGCGCGCGCGGGCCCTTATTAATAAATCAGAATCCAAGCCAAAGTGTTTGCGCCAAAGACAGCATTACGAGCGATTACGAGGGAATACGTTGCATTACAGCGCGGTATTATAATGAGTTTGCCTTAAACTGGCTCGCCAATTTCTCCTAGTGGGAAGTATTGGAAAAAGTGCGTGGAGCCGCGCCGTAATAATTGTTTCTCCGAAAGGGAAAACAATGGGCTATTAACGGCGCTATAAATTTAACCCGTGCGAATCAAAAAGCATCGGCGCTAAACACGAGAGCATTAATTCCGATGACTTAAAAGGCGGACTTAATTTGTTCAGGATACGGAGCCGCGTAAATTACCGGTGGCCGCCCCGAGATAAAAAGCCAAAGGTGGCGTTACTTATATATGAAATTGCATGTAAATTAGTCGTAAATTTGCTCTCAACGGACACTTGGCACTCGCTAGTCGGCACTCGGCGCGCACAATGCGAGCGGGCGCGCGCGGGAGCGTCACGTTGCAGGCGCTCTCTATCGATGCACGGGCTCGGCACTCGAGCGCAAAAAAAGGGACACGCGGGACGCATGAAGACGAAGGGTTGAGGGGCGCGGAGGGGGAGCCTAGCAGCACGCAACGCCCATGCCAAGTGCCATTAATGGCAACCTAATGGCAACAATGGCTACGCGCCCTCTTCTCTCCCGGTGCCTCAATTTCACGCACATGGACACTTGGCGCGAGCATGTGCACCGAGAGCCTCCGGCCTCGCTCCCTGTGTGTGCGCGCGCGCGCGCTCGCGCACCAAATGTTGCCTGCATCGAGACTTAGAACAAAAATGCCGAGTGCGTTGTCCCTTGGGCGCCCATTGTACCTAGTAATTACGGCATCGAGAAGTGGGCGCCGAGGAGGGCACTACCTAATTAAACAAAGGACCGTCTCACCGTTCTCTACTGTCCGCTGCACGCATGCGATATATGCGCGGGGCGTGCACGTCCGCTTTCTAAAGGTCTTTCTATCTCTTGCGCCCCGGCTCTGCCTCCTTTTCCCTCCTGCGAGCCCACTCGTCTGCTTCGGGGTACATTTTCGCGAGGGCATTGACTTTATTAAGCTCTTCTCCCTCGGCTCCGAGCGAGCCTCCAAGTGCACGATCGATTCCTTCGCACGCGCAACCGGCGAACCTACTTAAACTTTACAACTGTCATTTCTATATTACTTTTTTTTAAGTCGTAAGACAAATTATTAGACGTTTTTTACACTCGTTCGACAGACCAACGTGTGAATACGCGTCAACAATGCTCTATCAGAATTGTAATGTATTTCAAGTCTTTAAATATTCAAGCGTCCATTTTAGTCATAATATAAATGCCTCAACTGAATTACAGGTAAAGAATTTTTTATTTAAATTACCAGCAGAATGTACTCTATAGAAATATCAAATGTTACATAACGGAACCTTGATTAATATTTTAGCTTTTATTTTTTGGACATCATTATTAATTATTTGTTTTTCATATTACGAGTTAAGAAGAAGAATCGTCTACGAAAATCTACAATTTCATTTTATTTATTTGTTATTATCTTTAAAATGGCGAAAAAAGAAAATTTTCGAATGATGTTTAATTAAAAATTTATGTTTTCCAGCATACAATTAACATTTTGCCTACTGCTTAAAAAGAGAAAACGATGAATATTATACTAAAAACTGCATGTTTGACAACAATATTACATTTAAATAATTTAATAATTTAAAAAATTATACAAATTAATGCTCACATATTTTAATAAGATTTAATTAATTATCTTTTTAAAAGTAGAAAATTGTTAATGCATGTAGCATAATAAAGATTTGTTTAACGTAAAGATACGACAGAGATGAAGGTAATGTTTTTACGACCATTTCAAGACTGGGAAGCCTTCTGTGGCTACAATATAGTTCTCGAATATACCACAGGGGGAAGCACCATCCAAGCTTCAAGAGTTGAGATCAGCGCCAATGCAAAGGGAAGAAAGTGTCGAAACTTTAAACCCCCTTTCACTTTTGTTATCAGCGGATAAAACAGTTCCCTTGTATTGATTTTACGAGCTTTCTCTTAGAGCGAATACCCATAAAATACTTTTTTATCTACGATTTATAAATTAGAAATTGAAGTAAAACTGGCATTTGTTCTTGAAAACTGCGTATAAAAGTTCCAAGTTCTACAATCATAACTGGTATTATTAAACAACAGTTTTTCCAAAATGATTTAACTGAAATTTTTTTTAAATTCTTCATTCATTTTAAGGCAGGTTGATTAATATGATTAAAAAATTGCATTATGTGATAAAAAATACAGCAATTTATAAGGTAGAGTAACTGAATAAATAAAAATTAAGTAATTCATAGTATTATTATTCGTTGTACATTGATTTATCGATTAGAATATGAATCATTCATTATCGAAAACAATATTATTGATTTCAAAACTATGTATTTCATCAAGAATATATAATTGTACGTATATCATGAGAACTAATTGAAATTCAAATTCAAATATAAACATATCCAACAAAATTGAAACGTTGTAAAAGTTTCCTTGGAATTGTTGCTCTCGTGCGTAATTGCAAATTTGAAAAATCATCTTATGTACACATTACACATTATTTAAAATATCTAATAATATTTCAGAGCAAACGTCTTTTTATTGACCGTTTACATAGGAATAAACGTATGTAAATAATCTATATAAGAATCTATATACATCTAAACCGAAATAAGGCCTTCTCCCAATTTAGACCTGTCAGTTTTCACAAAGCCGTGTACTCAGCCAAGAAAGATGTAAAAAATATTCAAATATATATTCAAAAATTGATTAATTATAGAAATAATCGGAATGGCAATAGATCAAATAACGTGCATCTATTATTTAATACTCGTTTTCGAGATATCCATGGTTAATATCAAGAATTGCAAGCAAATGACAAATTTGATGATTAATAAAAATTTAAATTTAAATGTGCATCATAAATCAAATACGACAATAGAAATGTCCAATAAATTTATGTCTGAACTGGAATAAATGAGTATATGTATATGTAAATAGCAATATTTATAAATAGCATTTAATCTTAATCAATATTCATCGATTGAGTGTACTGTTCATCATACTCGTACATTAATGTGATAGTCGGAAATAATCATAATAAATTGCTCCTAACGTACTTTATATTTTTTTCTATTATTTTCATTAAAACTATTATATTTTTGTATTTATATTCACTACCAACAACCAATAAATATATAATAATATAATTTTATACTGCATATTTGCCAAGAATTTGAGATTTAAGATTTTTAAAACAACAGATTATAAACGCTTTGAAAAATTGACTTTAAAAAAACAGGTAAAAAGAATTTTCTATTTCTTTTATTTTTTTGATAATTTAATAGGTATAAAAACAAACATAAGAAGAAGTATTTGTTTTTAATAGTTAACAGAAAAATCAAAAGAGAAATGAGAAAAATAGATTTCTACATTAAATTATAAATGTTTCTAATCATTTGAACAAAACGTAATGTATCGAATATATATATAAAGTTAAACCATTATTATTACAAGATCGATGACGGTGTACCTCAGGAGATATGGATGGGGAAATGAAACGATTCTTAGTTTATGTAAATTAACACGCATGCAGCACTTCCCAGAGGTCAAGATAATTAAAAAGTAATTATTACGATAACGACCGCGTGTCCACAAGGTTAAAGCGAATAATTATGGAGAGCTTTGGGTTAGCCGCCACAAATATGCCCCTTTGTATCTCCCTTTCCTGCCCTTTTGCCTGGAGGCGATTTGCGCCGTTGGCGAGTTAGCGGGTATTGCCACTTTGGAAAGGTATGAGTAGGAAACATCTTCACCGTTCGCGTGAAAGCGGTAAACCGCCTGTCGCGAGGTGGTGACCCGTGTTTGCCGTAGAGTGATTATCGCGCTGGCGGCGATAGCAAGGCTTATGACCGACGGTCAAGAATTAGATTAAGTCGGATGAAGAAGAATAGCCTAGCCAGACCCCAAAAGGCACCGGCGGGCGACTGGCGAACTCTGTTCACGGCCGGCAGCTGCAGTCGCATGACGTACGCCAAAATTTCGGAAGAAATACGCCCAAACGAATTCTGTTTATTTTCTAATGCCTCGCGTGCGTCTGTTTTTTCCAGGATTGGACGATTTTTCTCCCATGTATAGAAAAAATTTAGATATTGACTTCTGATCGTGGCCCGGAACAGCTCGAATACATTTAATACTTTATTTAAATTTTAAAGCGGTTATTACAAAGAATGTTAACAACAATTACTGGTGTTTTATATTTCCGGCAGTATAATGCAATAAAAAAAGTTTTTGAATAAAATGGAAGAATTAGAATGTTAAGAAAATTAGCACGAGAAATAGCGATAAATATTTATAAATATTAGACGATTATTACAAACTATTGCAAACAAAACAATTTATTTCACTAAAGAGAATTGTTCCGAGTTTCAGGATTTTAAAATAATTTTTTATTGTATTTGTTTATATACTACTATCGCTAATCACAATATAGATCTCTGCCGAGCTTCGCCTGCTTGAAAGGGCACAGGCTCTTTGTCCGTTCCGCGGATTATAAGGCATACACTCGGGCATACATTTCGTTGAAGCACATTTTTTCAAGAGTACATTGTCTTCTTTTAATGCACGTTCTCGTCCATCTGGTGGGCAAACCTACCGTGTCTACTGACGATCTCGTGAATATGAATTTTAATGGTTTTGACGCATACCGCGATTTGATCTAGAGTGTGAGCAGCTGCTGACTGCTGGAGCGTCCGACGGTAGCTGAGTCAGAGCAAACCGCATCGTGAATTTGAGGAAACACAGAGAAACGATTCCCTCTGCCACGGTCGCCTTGTTGTTCTTGCATCAACGAGTTGTACTACGTTGTGAACTTGCTCCGTGTGCAGAGTGTTTGATGGAGGTAGAGTTAGATGCGTAGCTTCGAGCAATTCCTATTAGCGTTTCTTAGAAGTGTCGCGGAAATTGTTGGACGGTGATCGACTGAACAAAGTTCGAGCTCAGACGAGATCCCCTTCGGCGGAGAGCAAGCGCGAAGTTTGTATCTGTCCGTTGATTCGTCAAAATAGAACGACTTTTCCAAGGCTGCGCGTTAATCTAAGCGGCGTAAGCTATTTAATTGTCGATGCATGCAGTCGCAAGCTAAGTAGTTCTTGGCTTGAGTTTTCAAGTTCTTCGTGAATCAAATTCATAGATGACGATGAAACTATTATTGCAATAACATATTATTGATTTTAGGCTCCACTGATTAATACATAAGCATCGATTAATGCACTAATATATACAGTATAGGAACTAGTGAAATTTCGATTAGGCCAAATTGCAATTTATGTAATTTTCTTTGATTAAATCTGCCTAAGACTCCAGTTTACGCATAGCCTTCTATTTTCTCAGTATACCAACTGTACGAATCACAATTAGCCCTCGATACTAGTTGAGACATTGAATATAGTGCTATACAGATTGATTCAGATGGATTCGAAGAAGAGTTTTACTTTGAAACTTAATTCAGAGATTATTTGATCGAGAGAGACTAGTGAATAATGGGCCGAAGTTTAACCGGTAGTTTGATTTGAGCGAAAGGAACTAATTTGAGTTGGCTAGATATTGGCCGTGAGGGAGCCCTCGGCTACCTCGTCGGAGGCGCGGGGCCGAGCGGGGCAATAAAGATCCCTGGGCAGCGATTCGCGGGCCTTGAGCGAGGGCCGGGCCGCGGCGCAGCTCTAAATCAATGATCCGCGCCGCGGGGCCCGAGCGCGCGGCAAACAATGTGTCCCGCGGAGGCGCTCCTTCGCGTCGTCATCGCCCTCGGCGGCGTTATTACCATTATCAGGGGCATTATCGCGGGCCTCGGTCATTATCTCGCGAGCGGCATCCCCGGCCCTGGGCGAGGGCGCCGCCGCCCGCTCGGATACACTTGCGGCGAGCGCGCGAATGAAGTCATCTCGGCTAATGCATCGATGCTTATCCCCCCCGGGGCGGCGCGGCGTGGGCGCAGCCGTCGCCGCCGGCTGCGGGCCCTTGGCGGAGGGCCGCGGGCCCGCCGGGCATTGTGCGCGGCCGGAGGCCTCGGCTCGCGGGGGAGATAAGTGCAGCTGCGGCCCGCGGCTTGACATCTGCGAGCTGCCGGACTCCCGCGCTCGCCCTCCTTTCTGCGAAGCGCCCGAGCCTCGGCGCTTTTACGGGCCTCTCGCCCGCCCGGATTTGTCGAGAGGTCGTGCCCCTGATTTATGATGCTGGCCGCTCGGCCCTCCCTTCGTGGATTTCATTAATATGCGGCCTTTTTGCCCTCGCCTTCCTTCCTCCTTCCTCCTCTTCCCTCCCTTTCGCCCATCGGCCCGGCTCTTGCTCCTTTTTAAACCGTTTCGAGCATTAGGGGCTTCCTCCTCCCTTTCTCCTCGCAGTTACGAGGCCCTTGTTTGTTTTGAATTGTACGAAACGCTTGTCAATATATTCTTCGAGCTACGCCTCATTTGTTCAAAAATACCCTTGAAAATATCCCTCGTTAATAAATTTGGAACTATACAGTTAATAAGCGACTCTTTGGTATAATCGATCTGCTTAAGCAAATAATCTCGGAAAAATTCGAATATACGATATCAAAGGTCGTTGAATCGTTACAAATTACGAATCTCGACGAATTTGTTGGCAACGTTATGTACAGGTAATCAATCAACATTAACTCTTGAAAATGTAACATGGAGAAACAATTCGACTTTGCATGAATATTTTGTTTTCAATCGCTAGTATCGTTGTCGCGAAATAAAACCGAATACACATAGAACGTGCACGAAAAATATAAAGGGCGAGGTAAAGGGCTTCTAGTGAAGTGAAACAGTACTTGGGTTAGCCTATTGTGGTTAGCAGTTGGGCCCCGAGGAGGCAGGAAAAAGAAGCCGAGGTCTCGTAAAGTCCGAATAAGACGATTATTAGGGGAGTCTGGGCCAGCGGGCGATTTGGCGGCGCAGTTATCGTGAGGGCCCGCGCGGCGCGTACTCTTAGGTTAATCGCCGCTCGACAAAGCCCCATAAATTCACGTAAGAAAGTTCGTTAAGAAGGGCCCGCGCGCGCACACACACGCATCGGTTATGTAAATGGAGCCGAAGGAGGCCTCGGCGATTCGTCCTGCGGGCTATCCGCAAGCCCGGCGCCCGCCGCGGGGATTAATGCCGCGGTGCCCGCCCCGCGAGGTCCCGGTCGCCCCGGATATTTGCATATAATAAGCGACTCGGGGCATAATTGGCCTCCCCTGCCGGCCGGCCGCTCGGAATTTAATTCTCATCGCGATGGGCCGATGCGCGCGCTACCCATCATCGTTTGACAAGTGCTTAATTACGCGGGGCGCAATCTCTCGCGGCGCATCGGCCGCGCCGGGCCCCTTCAAATTGAACCCGCTACCCGCTCGCGACTCGCCGCCAATTAAACAACTATGTCGTTACGGGGGCGCGAGGCCGCCCGAGATCGATTGGCCCGCGCGGCCCGATCGATCAGCCGGCAATATCGGACGCGCCCAAATTGAAAGGCCCGCGCCGGCCGCCGGGGAGCCCCGTCCACGGCCGCGGCGCTTTAATTTATGTCGGCCCTGCGCCCCCGCTCCCCCGCCAAGGGTTGTCCTTTAATTACCTTCCTGCACCTCGGGCAGGTTATGCTGCTCGCGAGCGGCCGGCGGACGCGCGGGCAAAAAAGAACGCCGCCGACGAATTCATTAGCGGACGGGCCTCTCTGCCCGAGTGAGATTTCGCCTGCGCGCGGGATCATACGCGTGACGTTCGCATTCCTGGCAGTTCATTAAGAAACAGTGTAGCCATCTCGCTTAAGCCCGCGGTTCTTGATTGATTTTCCCATCCGCTGGGAGACTCTGCTCGGAGAGGTCGCTCGGCTGATACAATACTCGGCTGATATGTGTAACTAAATGACTGTCAACGAGAGCGAAAATTCCACTGCTAGAAGCCCGGGTATGCCACGCACTCTTGAGAAACAATTAGTATATCAGCAGGGAATTGTCTGCAGTGTTCCGTGGCGATAGGCCTCCAGCTATCGGCGAACAAGGTACTTGCCGGCCGACTTCGCTGCGAGAGTCGGGCTGCCTCCAAGTCACGCGGCCGACGAGGCGACCACCCAATAACTGCCAAGCCACCCTGCGAGCCCGTGTCGTCGAAAAGCCAACAGTCCGACGACTTGGCCCTCGTTGACAAGGCGACTTATCCGAGACCTCGACCGATCTCCCGAGCCTATATGCCCTCGGGGAGGCAAAGTGTTGTCCGACCTACTCTGCAGTCAACCACTGTTGATCGCCGACTTATCCGACAGTTTCATACCACTGAATCGCCCGGAGTATCCTCAACAACATGCTACGAGAGACAAGATTGCACTAAAGAGCGCAGTACAAAGATGATGAATACGGATGTGTGTAAACTCCGTGTAGGTACGTAGCACGTAATTGAAGTTTCACAACAATATCTGCTTTGTAAGTCAAACAAAGCAACGACGACTTCAAGCATCGTAGTTAATTCAAGATACACCTACATAAATAAATTGGAATACAAACTACCTAACCGTTTTTGCATTTTGTATTACTTCTATTTAATTTCAAAACAAAAACGTTTTATGGTGGTCAATATTGCAAAGATATTTAATAAAAATTTAAACGTTGTATTGTTCATTGTTAAAAAAAAATCTACGCAATAGACGTATATGTTGTAATTGTTTCAAAAAATATTTGAATTAAAAATTATAATGCATTTATTCGATACAAAAAATGTTTAATTCGTCATAAGGTTATATAGATGTTCGTGCAACTATAATTTCTATATATAATTGAAGAAAAGGATGAAAAAGTGGTAAAAAAATTGTATAGTTGGTTTTGCCTTTTCCAATTTTATTATCAGATTATGTCAATCGGAAAGCATTGTGATATAAGATAATTAGGGAATTCAAATTGGATATCTGTTACGTGCTAAATCTTGGTAATCTCCCGATAAGCTCCTTCCTTTAGTACAAAACTCCTCAATTAACTTTATCGAAGAAATAAAAAGAGTCGTCGTACGCTTAGGAGGATGTTAGTAGAACTCATTCTACAATAGCCCTGCTTAATACTGCAAGCACTATTCCGAAGGGGATAAGTGATCGTGACAGAAATCGAGAACCGAGCAGATTTACTCGCCACTTAACCGAATAGAGAGCGATAAACTGGCAAGTGAATTAGGAAACGTTGGTTAATCCGGCTCAAAATGAAAAAAAGAGTCAAAGTTATTGGACAGGTCGGGGCTAGGCTACACCATCTCCGTGGGCGTAGAGGGAGCCTATTATCGGACCCGCGCCTCGCCGCGAAACCAGTGCACACGCGAGAAAACCGCTGGGCGCGCGACACGGAACGAGCGACAGGCGGACTTTTGAAAGTGCGCGCGCGCACGTGTACCCCCGCCTCCGCTCGCGCCTCGAACAATCGCGATAAAAAAGGGGGGCACGGAGGCCGAGCCGCGGCGCGACAAAATTTATCGCGCGATTCATATTGCCGCGCGTAGAGCAGTAGCTGTTTCTCGCGCGCAATAAAGAAGTGACACCTGGCAGGCCGCCTCGCGCTTATCGCCCGCCCGGATCCTTCTCCCTCCGACTTTCTTCCCCCCGCCGCCGGCTCCTCTCCTCTCTCTCTCTCTCTCTCTCCCGCATCTGCGCGCACGCGACGCCCGAACGTCGATACTTGGCCGAGATTAGGAGATCCTCCATCCGGCGGGGGCGGGAGTCGCGCGCTTGAAAAACCCAATTAATCCCGCGCTTTGAAATTAGTGGGGCTCGCGGGTCGAGGCTGCACGCGGCAATGAATTAAAAAGCGGTTCGATACGCGGCCTGTCACGAGGCCCCCGCTCTGTATTCCGCCGGGCGCCTTAATTAGGTGGAAAAAATTTAACGCATTTGCATAAGTTATTTATCGCCGCAGCCTCGTGATTTCCATACGTAAAAACTCGGGGAAAGAAATGTATTCGTTCCGATTAGGGCTTCGTGAATTTTTACCTTCGAGCCGGCACGATTTTTCTCACTCTTCGCCGATGTATGCTCACTCATCGGCGCAAAAAATTGCGAGAAATATCTTGTCATTGCTTTAAAATACGGTTTGTCGGATTTTTTCAATTCTTTATCACGCGCGCTAACTATATCATCGATTTCAAATGCAGAAATACTCGTCCTTCTTATTATTGTAATAATATCGTTCGATTTGTTATTTTAATAATTGCAGAGCTTGTCTCAAAGTGAAAACGATTATATCGTCCGATAGCTTTGGATATATAGTCTCGGAAGTATAATCTTATTTTCGCATATATATCTTGAAGGCATTTTCTAACCTTAAAACGGATAAATTTACCGCGTTGATTTCGGTATAAAGGCCTCGTTATACTAAACTATACTGCGCGAGGCATAAATTTTTCACAATATGGATTGTAACAGAGTATATATACTCTCTAATTAAAGGCATACATATGTTCGAAGGTACACCAACAGTATATCAGCGAGGTTTTTCGGATTGCTAGGCAATCTAATCTGAGAAGTAAAAGGTACTTATGCAATTGGGAGAAAAATCGGTCATTATATGGCAGTCTAATGACTGTAGGGGAGTCGATTGGCTCGGTTGCAACCGCGCCGTTTCGATTAGAGTATTATTCGGACCGGAATAATAAATCGGCTCGGATCGTTTTGCTGCCTTACGGGAATAATCGGGGGAAAGAGTCGGCCCCTCGGCCTTCCCCTCGTCGGCGCGTCGGCTCGCCCGCAGCTGCACTTCTTTCGGCCAGGTTCGAGGAACGGAAGGCCGATTACGGAAATGGGAGGCGCGCCGCCGCCGCCGCCGCCGCGAAGGAGCCGAGGCCGGCCGAGATTTATGCGACTACCCCGCGCGTAATCTATTAACCGGCGGTCGGTTCGGGAGCCACGTCTCCCCCCTAGGGGGGCATGTAAACGCGCCATTCGGATTAATTTCTTAATTTACCCGGGGGCGGGGAGTCCCTCGGCGGCCCGGCTCAATTAATAACGAGCCCGCGGGCTTATCCGCGAGCGTCGCCGCGAGACTGTTGTGGGCGCAAGGCGCCGCCACCGGTGCCGTTTCGTTTTCTTTTTTTTTTTTTTTCTCGAGTGGGCGCCTATCGCGCCAGGGCTTTTAACTCCTTCTCCCCGGCTGATGCATATGTATTAGGGCCGGGGAGGAGTGCCTCGCGACGCGCACTCCGCGTAATGAGAGATTTGACGCTCTTTCGCTGCCTGACGCCTGCGAGAGATAAGGATTGCGCGCCCGGCCGACCGCGCCGGCGCTAATGACCTTTTCTACTTGTTTCCAAAAAGCCCCGCGGTAATGGACAAGTCGAGCGGTTCTTTTTATTCGCTTATCGCGCTCCCTGCTATTAATGCCCTCCGAATATTATCGTCGTCGCGCCTGCCGAACGGAAGAGGCCCATTAAAATCTCACGTGTGCATAATTTTTGAGCGAGGCCTTTTTCCACCCTTCTTATTTTCAAAATCAAAACGCAACTACTTTTTTCTTACGCGAGCCTCGCATTTCCTCGCGATTCGATAATACTTGTACATGTCACACGGGCCTGGGGCTTTAATTGCAAATACTGACAAATAACCTAACGCGCGCTCAGCTCGGAGAGCAAACTTACATTTCATTGGCTGGAATCGCCGTCCGCCCGCGGATCCAGGTGGAAGAGCCGAAGGCGCGGCGCCGTTGTAACGGGGGACCGACCGGCGGAGGATTCGTCACGAGCCGCGTAAATCAAGCCGCTCGCGAGCGTTGCGCGATCGTTAGTCGGGCGGGGAGCGGCGGGCTCTCGAAGGCGCAGCATCCGAAGAGCGACGGGCGCGAGCCGCGGCGCGAAAAAACGGAGAGGCGCAGGTGAGCCGCCGGCGCCACCCACGAGTCGGCGCGCGCCCGGCTTTACGAGGCTGTTTAATGCGCGGCCACGAATGTGCCGCGGCCCCGGGATTTACGCGCCTCGCACCCGTGATTTGCGAAGGGGCTCGCCCGAGGTCCGTGGGAACTTGCCGGGATTCCGCGGGCGGACCCGTGTCGCAGAGGCGGTTTCGCGCGACGCCTCCCCGACTTTTCAATTAGGCCACGCGAATCCGATAATTGCGGAAGTCATTTGCCGCCGAGGGCAAGACTGCGGAGATGATGACTAGGCTCTGCTCCCCGCCGATTGCAATAATTCACAATTACAGGTGAGATTGTTAAATGGGCCCGATTAATAAGAATAGGGGAGGAGCCGCGCCGTCCGTGTCGGCCTCTCGAGCCCGTTACAATAATTGCCGCGAGCGCTGATTATAACTATTTTTAATAACCCGTTTCATTAATAAGTATTAGGGACACTCATGCCCAAGCATAGTAGTAGCTCCCAGAGGATGGATGAACGATAATTGCTAGTCAAATTTATCGTGGTCATTATTTAGAATACGGTGTACCGCCGCGCGAGCTTCAAAATCAAAAGTTTTCTACTTTGCCTGATGAATGCGTTTGCAATAAATTCCGCTACCGTTTTAAGGCTGCAACATCGCTTTCAATATTAAGAATATAACAATGATGATAAATCATACGTAATGTCGTAAATTAACGAGTCTTCCGACAATCTATTTATTGATACGCCAATTACATCCTTCGTAAATTAACGATGCCTATAAGAAGCATGACAAAAATGAAGTCTAACTGAATATTTTATGCGCATATGTATAATGAAACTCAATAAGGAGATTTTTAAAGTAATTAGAGTTGGAGCCATATATTTGAAATCACCTTCTATGTAAATTATAACTTTTTCATCCGCTGAAATGCTATTCCACTTCTACACATAATTCAACTACAAGTGTTAATACTTCTACACGTATGTCTATATATGTGTTTGGCAATTAATTATTTCCTTAAAGTAATAAACTGTATGTTTCATTAAACTGGTGAAATTATAAAAATTGGTTATCAATAAGAAAATGTCGACTTGCATATTACTGACTATTATTTAATTACAGAAAGCGCATAGTGACTATGCCTGTATAAAAATGTATTTGTATATAATCATAATAAAACAGAGGAGAAAACGGAATAAAAATTGTAATTTACAAGCTACAGGAAATACGCGCGATTTATTCAAAGAAAAAGTAAAACTCGATATCGGTAAAAAAGACAATATACAGAAAAATGTTGATCATTTAAATTGACATAGGCGTGAATTTCCTGCCGATTTAACAAGTCACGAAGAAATTACGATCGATTTTTCCAGCAGTTTCACGCGGCGTAAACGCGCGTGCAATCAATAATTGCGTATAACATAATTCCCCTTATCAATTAAACGGGGGCCGCGGCAATCGGTTTCTCTTCTCTGTCGCGAAACGGCAGAGTTAAAATATTGCCACGGCAAAATATTATTAAAGTGCTCCTAATTCGTGTAGCTTAGTCGATGTCATCCAATCGGGCGTTACGCACAGCTCTGGGCAGGCCGTAAAGACTATAATGCGCAGCTCGCGTGCCGTTTTTCCTTATTGCGCCTCATTTCCGGCACAATCAAATTCGGTGCGATATCCCGTATGGGGAAAAGGAAGGAAAATCCCGGATAATTCTTGGGGCGGAGCGCAATTCCAAGTTTACTGCCGGCGATCTGGACAATCGCACGAGTCGCAGCGTAATTGTCTCACGTAAGTGCCTCTGGGAGTCCCGGGGATAATGGGGATAGCGCCAATGAAACGATAATAAAGTACGAGGTTCCGGGCGCGGCATGTAGCGGGGATCTCGCGTCGAACGGGACGATTGCATCAGGCGGCCGCGTCCGAGGCGGGGCGATTTTCCGGCGGCAGTGATTGCGCGCCCCAAGGCCTTTCCGCCACTTCCTCCGCAATGTGCTATTAATCGCCCCTGCGATCGTGCGCGCGTGCTTGAATAACGATTTCCCCTTAATTGTCCCATGATCGCGAGCGAGCAGGACGAAAATTCGCGACGGCGGCGGCGGCGGCGGCGGCGCAGATGCCACCTTGCCCGAGGTAATCGAAGGATCAAACTACCGGGGGGGAGTCGCGAGGAAGCTGAAATTAGCCGGCTCTTATTAAAGTAATTTATTGTGGGCTTCCAGGGCTGCCGGGAAACGGGGAGAGGCTGGGCTGCCGCCGACTGTCAAGCCGTTTAATGGATTTCCATGGCCGCGCGGCGAGCCTCCTGCCTTCCTTACCAACGGGTGGCCGCTAATTTATCTTGATCTGTATAAAGTATTGCTTGATGTCTGAATTAATGCCCGATCGGAAGATGGAGCACTTGGAAGTGGGTCAAATATACAACAGCCGCCCCCGCGGTTATCCGCGCGAACCTCCTATCAATTGATTGTTCCGACGATACTTATCGTTTCGCCTGCATTTTGCAGGCTGCCGTACTTTGCATAGGATGAATATCCCGAGTCACTTTGCCACCGTAGCGCACCGGCAACTGTCTATCGCGTGCTTTTTCTCTCGCAAGAGCACCATATAATTATTCTATCTCGTGCTAAAATTAATTAAACTTGGTACTAATTAATGCTTCAACGATTCGGCGCATCTGATATTGTGCTCCAAAAGAAACGCGGACGATTGGCAATAATACACTGAAGGAAATAATTAAAATATATTACATCTCCTTTGGCGTAATCCCGCAATCAATTCGAATTTACTCGGCAAACGCGAGTTTTAATTCCACAACGACCGGTCGACCGATCGGTGCGCTCGATTTGCCCGAACGAAAATAATGGCAAAACGCCGGGCAAGCGGATCGATAATCTGTCGCGGAAAGTAAGATAAGGTGGCGAAGAGGAAGATGGGGGGAGGGAGGGCGAGGGCCTCCCGACGGCAGCTGGCCGTGCCGTCGGCAGCCGCGGCCCCGCCATCGAACCGTTCCCCCGTCCCGCGCACGCCACTGGACGGACCAACGAAATCTGGGAGAGCCGCGCGCACTCGGGCTCGGGAAAGCAGTGTATTTATCGGGGAACCGGCCGGTTGGGGGGGGGCGCCGCCGCGGTTGCGCGATTTTCCAGGGAAAACGCTCGGGCTCATTAGGGCTCGGCTTACGCCCGCCCGTCTATTTGCAGCGGCGGGTGGGGTGGGGGGCAGCATGTTCCGCGATCGCCGCGGGAAAAAAGTCCCCGCGCCCGGGCGTAATTGCCAGGCGGCCGCCGCGAAATCGCGCCTCGATAGACTCTCGAGGATGTGGGCTCCCGTGCGCGTGCGTAACGATCGGCGGCCGCGGCCCGCGCCTCCCGGGAAAAACTCGAGGCGCGCGCTCCGCATTTTTACCCCGGGTTGCATAATAATACCCGGCCGGACGGCGGGGAGGACTTTCCTCCAAAGACCCGGTTCCGTCAGCTCGCGTATAATTTTCCTGGAAATGCCTTCATTCTCCCGCCGATCGAGTTACACGCTCGGGCAGGACGCTATGAATGATGCATGATGCGGGACCGATCAATTGCGCCGCTGCCGCCGCGTTACGGATACTCCCGAGCTGTGTACAAGGTGTCTCTCCGCGCATAAAGCTGCTCGGTAGTAGCCAGTCGGATCTTTTATGTGCAAGACGGATGGCCTGTGGACTCGTTTAATAATGAGCTGAATTATTACGCGGAAATTTGATCGATGTTGCGCACCTGCTTTGCAAACGCTTTTAATCTTCGCTTCAAAGTACCAGAACATGGAAATCTTCGACAATCCTGTTATTATTAGAATATAATATTAATTTTCATAGTGCCCTGCGGTTTCTTGCATGGTTTACTCAATTCATGTTAACCTTAAATATAAAGATTTCTAACAAATTATTTTAAGTATGACAAATGCTATACATATGAATCTATAGCAATTACACTATTTTCGGCTTTTTTAACTACAAAATGAAAAAAAATCGTAATAGAATCATTGAAAATTGCTTTGGTGATTAATAAAGAATTAAAATTGCAGCTATATATATATATATATATATATGTATATATGTCTGCGATTAATTCAATGGTAATTTGTTGATCGATGATACAATTATAATGTTGTTATTCTGCATATTATATATTAGGTATTCAATTTAAAAAGAGGTCGTATTAAAATCTAATAGCAAAATTATTGACTCTCCATAACTCATAGGATAGATTGATCGAGATCGAGATTGTGATGCAAATAAAAAAGTTTAAATACACGCTGCTCTCTTTTTTAGATCACTAATTTATACATATATCCTATTTCCACTGGGCGACATTCAATCTACTGCAGAAATTATAGCTTATAAACGCTCATCACTCAGCAACTTCATTAGGCAAAGTGAACCTTAGGATAAATTAACCGAGAATTTATTTCTTTCATACTGAGATAGGGAACAAAAGCTTTGAAATTATGGAAAAATGTATCTTTTAAACAATCCATTAAAATATATTAATATAAAATGTATTTGTTTTGAATATGCTATAATATGCCATTTGCAAAGACATAATAGTCATTTATATCATTTATTACATTACAACATAAATTGAGCACGAAAAATACATCTTCGGAATTGTCGTTTAAATCCTATGAAACAAAAGTAAATGCATAATAAAGCTACAAGTAAAATTTTGAGGAAGATAAAACTTTGTTTTTAGTTAAATTAAATGCGATTTTCAAATTAGTTGCCTATACAACTTGATAAACAGTCGTCATTGTCATTGTAATGGATACAATAATTAATCGTTGGCCAAATAAACGCAGTATTTATGCAACCAGTTTCGAGAATTTATACGTACTTGTGTATCAAGATTTATATCTATTCGTAAGAGTTATAAATTATCACTATAGATGAACATTAAAGTGCGCAAACATATAGAATGCAATTATTTTAGATTCGCCCGACGTGAAAGTTGCAAGAAATAGCTTGTTTAAAAAAAAGATTGAAAGGTAGGTCGTGAGCGATAGAGGCTTGATTAATTTGTTTATTCTGCTGAGGGTTGCTGCCTCCGACGAATGTATTTTACGAACATTTTCGCAGGGACAATGTCCTCCTGGAAGATGAAAGGTTATTTATTAAAGGGTTACAAGTGGCCATTAATCCTCCAATCAAATGATCATAAATAGAGCCATTAGGAAAGCTAAACAATTCAAGCGATGCGAGATAAGAGAAGAGAGACACAAGGTATTCGATGAGGATAATCTAGCCGGGAAATTTCTCCCCTGGCGCGCAGAGGCGGGTGGAGGGGGCGAGCCGTGCGCGCTCCTATCGGCTTGCTCCGTGCGCCGGCAGCGCGTGATTCACTGCATTCGTGCTCGTTGCACGTGGTGTATTTATGAAATGCAAAATCGCGCGGAGGCCTATTAGGGAGCGACCCCCACCCCCGGGAAAGAAATGATTACGCTCCCAAGGAGAATAACGATCGTCGGATCAAACTCGCCCGTATCCCCGAGAGCCGGCATGAATATGCAGGCCCGCGCGTAGACAAGCACGTCGCGTTCGCCGTGTCTTCTCCGGGGAACAATGAGCCCAATAGACGAACGCACTTTTCCACCTTTTTTGCATTGAAAATTCCGCCGCCGTGGACGCCGTTAATGATGCAACCACGCGCCTGGATTGCCAATCGATAAATAATTAAAAGCCGAGGGCCGCGCGCTCGGCGAGTGACGCCAGGCGGAAAAACCGGTAGAGTGCGCTGGAGCGCCTGGGGACACCCTGGCGGTACAAGCGCCCAGGGTGACATCGGCCCTTTGAACTTCTTCTGCTGCTTTGCTGCTTCGAGATCCGCGAGGAGTTATTGCGCGAGGCAGCTCGGCTTCCACATAAATAATGGAGCGATGGCGCGCCGATTGCGAAGGCACCGAGCGAATCTCAGCCGAGGGACAAAAAGATGTTCGTTGTTACGCCGGATACTACGAATTGCAGGAAGCAAATAAAATGAATTCAGTGACAAAGGAGCTGTAGTCACTCTTAAAGGGTTATAAAATAAACGTTAACTGTACAATGGATAATTTCATAGAGCATAAAACTTGGATATCTGTTGGTAGAAAATAATCGTAATTATTTACGTATATATATATCTTTAGTAATTGAATTAAAGAGTTAATTTTATGTTTAAAATTATTCATTTCCCGTATGAATTCTACATGTATTATATTTTATTGTGTATTCAGTATTAGCTATTAGAAGGGTAGTTTTCCTAGAATCGGCGAGTAAATAATGGTTTGTATTATAAATAGTGCGTTTGCGCGTGCTATTATGACAGTCGAAAACACACAATCTGTTAATCAAAGTTCATATACTCACAAGTCTAACATGAGATTCGGAATTAAATGTGAGACAGTTATTACAACAAGATATCCGTATTAATTGTGAGCATTACATCTAGATACTCGAGCGTGGAGTGATCTACACTGAGACGTTCCAATCTCAATATAAGATTTAAAGGCATACGTATGTACTTATGTTTTAGATGATAATTATTTGATTAATTGCAGCGTAGGTTAATTGATTTTTATATATTATTACCTTTTCAATAATTAGTGTTGTAGTCGAGATTGTATATAATATTCCAACACGCAGACAATACATATTGTGCTAAGTCTGCGGTGTATTTGTCACTATTTCTACAGCTTGCGGCTTCATACACTTAGTTAATTTTTGCTGACGTTAAAAGATGAAAAAATAGTCTAATGGAAACTAAGAAGTTTATAAATCTTGAAAAGGAAAGTACTGGACCACACGGAAGCGGCACTTGGAACTCGTTTTGAAATCCACGGACTTGCCGCAGGGAGTGCGGCGTATTTTCGGAATGCGAATATTAGCAGTAGCGTAATTTAAAACACAGATGACGAGCTCAGTAAATAAATGCAGGGTCACTTGAATTGAAATGTTGCGTTCGCCATGAAAATTACGGAGAAATGAAGGCTGAAGGAAAGCTCGAGGACAATCGGTTGCACAGGAGCAGAGGAAAAAGAAAGGATTCGAGGCGGACAGGTGCAGGAGAGAAGAGGGCGAGGGCAGGGCGGGACAGGCCCTAGGCGCAAGATAAGGGGTATCGCTTGAGAAGCGGGCGAGGGCTCGCGGCTCGGTCAGTGGCTTTATGTTATCGGGTCGATCGGGCCGGGGCACGCGAGCTCGGGCCCGTAATAGAGTCGCCGGGGCTCATTGTCTCGGCGGGCCCGTTTCCAATTAAAGATCGAGGCGGGCGAGATGGGATCTGCCTCGGAGAAAGCGGGTCGGGCCCGGGCGACAAAGGCCTCCGCGTCACGGGGACAATGGCCGCGGGGTTTTGGCGCGGGCGCATCTCTATAAATAATGGGGCGCGCGCGGCCGCGATACGGATCGTCATTACAAAGGGGCATTCCCCGCGGGATGAGCCGGGGCTCGGGGTTTTTCCCGCGGGGCGCGGGCGCCTGGAGGGGGTATCAAAGCGCCGCGCGCCGGCTTTCCGCATTCCCCGCGGACGTTTAAGGATCTGCCGCGCGCGAAAGCCGGCGGCGCCGCGAGGCGGGCGCGCGAATTTTTCGCATCGGCCGACGGAGGCCGGAATGCTCGAAACTGGCCGCGCGGCCACTTTCCCCGGGCGCGACGCCCGGGACGCCGCCCGGCCGTCGGAGAAAACCCGATAGCTCGTAAATTTCACCGCCGCCTGCGGCCTGCCCGCGGCCGGCATGCCCTAATGGACTCCTAACAATGTTAATTGATTGTCCGGCCGGCGGATTAAGGAATATCGGCCGATTATATTCAAATGCAGGCGGCGATGCCGCGCTTTCAATTACGCCGCGGTCTTAATTGAGTAATTGGCCACTTGGGCGCGCGGCCGCCTAACGCTCCGGGGGCTTGGTCGCGCGGGCGGTGCGCCCGCGTCGCTCGCGGGCCGCCGATCGCCCGCGAGCCGCGCCAATGTTTATAACTGGATAGCGCGCGGGGGGATACGCCGCGCCGGCGGGCGGCTCGCGCGCGCATATAAAGTGCGTATTTTATTATCGGGCGCGGGCCGCGCGCCGCGCGCTATAAATTATTTAGCCCCGACATTATTTTCCGCGCGTTCTTTTTCAGGCGCGCGAGTATAATCTCTCGAAATTGCCGAAAAAGCGATCGACACGAGCGCGCGGGCTGCGCGGCCAATTTAATCCGCTCTAATATTGTGATCGCAACGGGGATCTCAATCTTGCGTAAAATTAACGTACCAAATTATCGGTAAGTGCGGTGTAATTTTTTGTGGTAAAAAGAGCGCAAGCGAGCGGCGAGCGGCGAGCGGCGAGCGGCCGCGCGGCGATTTAGCAAGGATCGGTACACCTTGTAAGCCTACTATGTTGCCCTCCTATATGTGCAGAGAGGAGCTTTGCACGGGAAATACGTTAATTAAGGGGTATCAAGAGTTAATGGGCTCTCATGAGTGACTGGCAGCGCGCGCCAGTTAAATATGTATAAGCCCAATTTGGCATTCGGGCGCGCGAGTATAGACTCCCCCGGGGACGGGGGCCGCGGATCGCCAATAATTACATTTAAAAGTAAAATTTGCTCATAAGCCGCGAGGGGGCAGGTAATGCGGCCCAGAAAGCCCCGGGAAAAAGGAAAAGGGATCCGGCGCCGGCTAATCTCGATCTGCCGGGCGCCCGGTCCTCGCGCGGCGCGTCCCGCCGCCGGCCGCTTCCGCGCGCCCGCCGCCGATAACGCCGAGCGTTTAATTATTTGTCGGGAATTTGTAATTTTAATTCGGGCAGGGCCGCCGAGGAGGTATCGGCGCGCCGATCGCCGCGGACGCGCGCTAACGAGCCTTCGGCCCGTGGGCAACGGCGCCCGCGCACCCGGCACCGCGGGAATAGGTCAGTCGGGGGCAGGCCGACAATGCCGGGCGACGCCGGGCTGCGGCCCACCCGGCGCAAATAAAACCGCGCACGCGAGCCTCGCGTACACGCGGGCGGAACAATGCCCCGGGTAAGGAGCGCGCATTGTGCGCGACTCGCGAAAACGCCAGGAGCATGAAAGGCCTAGGGATAAAGCCGGGAGGCGGCGGCGGCGGCGGCGGCGGCATTATAGACATCTGAATGAACAATGAGCCGGCGGCGCGCGGCCCATGGAAATGACTTCCTGAGCCGAGGCTGCCTCCCGGGCTCTCCCCGGCCGCCGCCATTAAGCTCTCGGCGACATTCCGTCGATAAGGTGGCCAACCAGTTTTTGCCCGAGCCAGCCTCCGCGCGCCAAATCTTATTTAGTCCCCGGCAGCCCCGCGTTTCTCCGCCCGACGACGGCTTTTTACCCCGAGGCCGAGTAGAATGTTTTAACCTACATCCAGGCCTTTTTTCCTCGCTTTTGAGGAAACGCTCGCGCGCCGCCGACTCCGCGATTCATTACGGCCCGCGCTCAATGAATCTATCCGCGAGCGGGGATAAATCGCCCGAGCGACGTTTTATCAAAATTTCACTCTAATTTATACGCCGGCCGCGGCGGAGGCCTGCGGCTCTTTCGCCGAGGGAACGCCGCGAGACGTAATTTGCGCCGCGCCATGTGAATTTCCACCGGCTGCGGGAGAGATATCCCCCGGCTTATCTTGAAATCGTACATTGGCAATCATACGCGGCGCGCGTGTACCTCGGGACGGAACGAGCCTTCGCCTATCGCAATACCGCCGCTAAACGAGCGCGCGTGCATTTTCCATGGGCTGCCCTGCCGGAAACGACTTGTCCGTAGCGCGCCCTATCCGCGACCAAGCGCGGTTATCGATTACGCGCGCGGCCCCGATACGACCCAACCAAATGCTCATTTGTACGCGGCTCCTAATGATTTCCGCTCGGTCCTCCGCGAAGCGAGCCCGCGGGCCACTTTTTTTTCCTCGCGCGCCGCCCGAAATTATTCCTCCTTAGCCGTTCAAATGAGGCTTTTACATTCGGCGGCTGATGCGCGCCAGTCCCTCGCGGCCGCGGCGCGAGCTTTAATTAACTTATCCCGCGCATCATCGGCCTCGTAAATAAGCGACATCGGGGAATTACCGCGCCCCGGGAAGTGGACCGCTCGCAGGTGTTTCCCCCCGAGCTTGTTAGCGAGCGATCGGCCGGCTCTACCGCGGCGCCCGTGACGAGTGGCGCTCTCACACCCAACGCCTTGGATTACGCGTATCAATTAACAAGCCCATCGAGGAACGGGTATACGCGCGGACCGCTCGCCGTGGTAATTAAACCAGCTCGAGCTCCCTTCGTACGACGCGCTCGGCCGATCCTCCGATACTCAAACTCTGCCGTATCCTGACGGCATCCGAGATAAAATCCTACAATGTCAAAAATGTAATGCCACTATCGAAATATTCACTGCGTATAGAAAACTTTTAACGTCTTGTTCAATGTCTCTCTAATATTTCGATAAAATACACAGAGAGAAACCATTTGTTGTATTTAAGAACATCCCTTCACTGATAACTACATAACTATATGGTTTAATGCATCCATTCTCGTGTCCGTCACATAAATATTTATGAATAGATAATATCACCTGCCTTCTATTTTGATTTATATCCTTAACTATTAGAAAAGATCAATGAAACAGAAGAGAAAATGAACGTATATCTTAATAATCAAAACAATTACATTACAAAAAACTGACTTCTTTCTCTAGACATCAAAATTCCAATAGAAAGTTAATTTTATACAAATCGCAAAATCATTAAGAACAAGATTCAAAAGATTTTAATAAAAGCATTCTTGATTTCAATTATAACAATTATTCACGACGTAAAATTGATAAAAGAACTTATAAATTTTTTTAGTTAAATAATGATATTGTACTTACAGTTACGAATATATTATTACCAGCAATTCATTATGGGGGATTAATTATGCATTAATTAATTACATAAGTCATAATGAAAATAATATTTAAAAATATAAAATGAATTTTCTAAATGAATGTTTTTTTATCAAGTAAATATGAACGAAACTAAATGTAAATTTAATTCTTGTTTTTTGAATATATCATGAGTATAAGAAACAAACTAAAATAGTAACTAATTCAAAAAATATTTTCAATTAATTAATCTTAATAATTGCTGTAGAACATTTTCATTTTTATAAATAAAATATGAAATTAATTAAAATATTATCATACTCTCGAGCTGGATAACTTCATTTCATAAAATCTATATTCATAAAAGTTATTTTTATAATTTTATCTTAGTTCCATACTTATGGAATCACGCCGATTGAGTAAAGTCTGAACTATCGCTTTTCAAACTCAACAAACTGCATGCTGAACAGAAAAAATAATAAAATAATTTGTAATAATTTTACCAAATCATTTGATATGAGTTTAATTTATTTCATGTCTATAAATCCCAAGCAATATCAATCAGCTTATTTCTCTTAGTTCAAATGCAATTATGCATTGAAAAGAATCTAAATGAAAGCATATATATCTATATTTGCATCTTCTAGCAAGGTAACCTACGTGCATTTAAAATCAGATCACCTAATCGAGATCGGGTGAATTCTACAGAATAATAATTAATGTCAGCGATAAATACACTTCTTCCATAAGAAATAAATAATGCTGCGATAAATAAGAAGATTAATTAAGCCTAGTACTAGCACTCGAACTTTGTACATACTGAAGTTGCGCATTAATTTGTTCTCTTCTACTTCATTAGTGCACTGCACATTAGGAAAAAGGAAAAAGGGTATTGTATTTACTCTTGCATGCAATAATGAATCTTTGTATGAACGATTGCGCACTGCAGTTATTATTATTATTATTATTACTATTATTATCGCATTTTTTTACTATTATAGAGTTTTACATAGTTCAGTTAACGTTAATAAATTCGCACAATAAATATCGTACTCTGCTCAAACATTACGTAGGAAATTTCATCTATTCTGCAGATAAATGTAACTGTTTTACAGTTTTTTAGACTCTTGAAATGATTCTTAAACAAACAATATAATTTGAAAAACCACTTTTTCAATGTTAAAAGATGACCGTTATATACTGCTTCAAAACACAATTTATTTCGCTACGAATCATTAAGCATATTGTGTGAAGAGACTGAGTCTCTTTAATATTTTTTCATAGCGCGGATAAACTGTTCATATTGGTTATAGAATCTTAATAGATCCATTAAGAACTTCAAATAGACAATGATTTGAATAATCTTCAATAGGTGCAGTAATTACAAAATGACGTTGAAGTTGGATTTTGCAGAATATGAGAGTTTCTTAATCATCATAACGCAATGTTCATAATTACGAGTTCTTGCTGCAATTATTTACAGCAAATGGATGACTTTTATATTCAGATTCATATAATAAATAGTGACATTTATCACTAAGTGTATTTATAATACCGACACGCAATGCTTGACGCAAGCCCTTAATAACAATGAATATGAAGAAAAATAATTTATGTATCATGCAGAAAAATCGGCTGATATTACATTGTTTAAAAGTCTAATGACTAGATATCACGAAGGTTACACATCACACATACTGTACAATTTCTTTGGTCAATAAAAAAATAAAACTTCATTCATAAATATGCATTGCATTCTCGTATAGAGTCTGAAGTGTAAATGTAACTTCCTCAATATAATGATCTATTCTTCAAAAAGTTCAAGGTAAAAATCTGCAAATCAGTTATCAACTCTTCAAAATAATCATAAATTCGACATTTATAAGCAGTTAAATTAACTATACGCACCGCCTATCTCTTCTCCACCAAAAATTACAAATGGATCATTAAACGAATCCAACTACCTTTATGCTTTAAAATTATCATAATTATATAACTATTTACTTCGAACAAGAAGTGTCACTTAATGGTGTTTTAATTACATATATACGCCGCGCAAACAACGCGGCGTGCACACATATGTACATATATCGTTGCGCGCGCCAAACCTCACACGGCGAGTATAATTACGAGGTCGTGGCAACATTGAATGCCAATATCTCAAGCGAGGACAATGGACGTGAGGGAATAAAAGAAGTCACTAGGGAGACGGCCTCTCTTCTCGCTAACGTAAATCAAGTGCGCGAAACAAGGTAGCAATTGATACGAATTCTCCGGTATCTCGAAAATTTACCTCTGCAGATTGCTGCGGAACCTCTTGGTTCTCTTGCTTATGCATCCGCCTACGCATTGCACTTGATAGCGCACCGTCCAGGAGGCGTTAATTCTACCGGTAGCCCATCTCGACGTGTACCCGACAAGATAAATGCGTCGTCCTTGATACTATTCCGATTTGCACCGGAAGCATTGTAAATGTTTCTGAGCTGACGTTTATTTTCTTGGTTTGAAATTTGTCCTTGCTATTCGTCGTATTACACTCGAGCTAACATTTATTTTAAAAAGTACATTTAATCCTCGAGAATATTGCATATAATATTAAAAATCGAATATTTAAATTGTAGTAAATGCCGTATACTCTTAGGTTATATATAATACTTTTAAAATGGCAATGATCTAATTTATATACGTGAAAGCTGCTTAAATTTATTATTGGTATAAAATATTTCATTTGAATAAGATTTCAAATAAAATGAATAGCAGTTGTAAAGTAATTGCATTTAAAATGTATTTCGTAGACCTATTGCAAATACTATAAATCGAATAAATCGACGCGCTTACATTTAACATTTTTTTGTAAAACATTTGAAAAGTATTATAGGCACTAAATATTACATTAAATCAAAATAATTTGTTTGTGCCATGGTATAAAACTTGAAATTTGAGACACTTTATGACTTATTTAAGTTATTTATAGTTTTATTTAGCTCGTACGGAAATCACCAACCAATCGAGGCATTAATTATGATTGGACTGCGAACGATGCTTTTTAACATCTTATGATGACACTGATGAGTTATATTTTGTTTAAATGGGTCTCGATTCTCTATCAACATTATGACTTTTACATGTAACAATTGGGTAGTAAAAGTTTGAATGAAATCTTTGAAATACGTCTTCTAATAAAAATTCACGATAAGAAAATTAATTTGTTGTAAATCATAAATTATTCATTTTAAATGAAAATTGATCATAGATTATCAGAAACTGATGTCAAACAGGTCAATTTTTAAGACATTCAGTAAGTTTAATAGATTTTAATTAAATAATTTAATACAGTTTAATATTTAATTTAAGCTAGATAATTTAGAGTCTCATAAATTGAGCAACGAATGTTCCTCATATCGAGTATCTCTAGTATAAAGCGAAATATCTTTGTAATGAGTCTTGCCCTTATAAGTAGAAATTTAATTTACTTCGGACACGTAGTTATTGAGTTTTATACTCATTTGTTTTGAGGCCGAATGCATTTTTAATGAAACACCTTAAAAATTAATCTACAGTTACATTTTTGCATTTATTTTTTGTTCACAGAAAATTGTAAAATATTAGTTTTAACGCTGGTATTGCAAGATACATCTAGACAAAAGAAAATTTTATTATCAATCGAGATCCATTGCTTGAATGATTTGTAAAATCAATTAAAGCCTCTAGAGGTATAAATAGAAAAATTAAAAATATATTGTTTTCAACTGTACGTTCCAATATGCCTATATATAATTCTTATTATAAAAATAACGAATATATTTAAAAGTTCTTTTATGGATATTGTTTCCCTTACTCATAGTATCAGCTTACGATGCTTGGCTAATTTGCCTTAAATAAAGCACTTTCTGTTAATGTTAATATAAGTTAATGTCTTGCTTTAAGCATTGATTTATAATCTATGGCTAACTGATAACTTACTACTAATAAATTCACAATATAAACTAATAAATAATTATAATAGTATTAAGAATCGATTGATTAATTGTAAGAACTTTCTATTTAGGCAGTTGAGCAAAACATTAAAACGTAAGAAATTCGCGTTGTTCACAGGAGCGAGTGCCGAGTGTTGGAACTTTTACAGTAAAGCATACTATACCAGTGCAGTCCGATATTTTATTTTGAGTTTATACTTTATAATAAAACATTAAAAATAAAAAAATTCAGACAATAATTTCGATTTATTAAAAATGAGCTTTTTACTGGAATCTTCGGCCTGGCGAGGGAATATAATTTTCTAAATCCGAACATTTAAAGTAAGCTGTTGAAATACATTATAAAACAATAATAATTAAGCACACAAATGAATATGAGAGTTAGGTCGCAGGATCCGCAGGTTGACACACGGATATGAAATTCATGTTGATTGATAGTTAACGAGTGTTTGAAACTGCAGGGAGTCCTTTGTGTCTGTGCGGAAAGGAAAAATGCTAGGCGCATAAAAGCAATGAGGGAAAAGAGTTTCAGGCTAGCGTTGTAAAAAGCCGATTCCCAGTTCTACATATAAAGCCGTGAAAAAGATATCGAGGATTCCCACAGTTGGGAGCGGGTCGAGGAGCGAGCGCCGTCTGGGGTCCGATGAGAGAGCAAAAGGAAGAGAGTCGCTCGGGAACATGAAGCGGCAATTTCGTTTCGTGGCGCGGCGATCCCTCGGAATAAATCGCGGGCGGATAAAGAAGCCGCGGCGGTGAAAATTGAGGGGCGCGCGGGGGGCCGCATTATGCGCCGCGGCACATGTCCCCGCAGGGCGCACGCGGGAAGAATAGCGAGGAGCCGCTTCCCGGGAAAGCCGGGCAAGAAAGCCGCGGCGGCGGGAGGTGCGCCAAAAAGGGGCAAGAACGCCCGGCAGCGGCCCCGATGTAAATTCCTTTTTGCCGGTCTCGCGCGCGAGGCGCGACGCTCCGCTCGTCCCGCGGCGCGCATCTGAATTTCAAGTGAGCCGCGGCCGGCGCGCCGCCGAAGAAACGGACCGAGGCGGCGCGCGGCGCGAATTCGGCGCAAGAAGCCGGGGAGCCCCGGCGCGAGGCCCCCGCCGGACAGAAGTCGCCGCGCGAGAGTTACGCTCATTGGGGTCGAAGGGGCTGGCCCGCGCCCCGGCGCTTTTGCGGAAATATGCTAATGCTTCGCGGTATGCTTTATTGCCGGGAGGGCCGCGCGCTCGCCTGAGTTACGGCCATCTTCGCCGGAGCCTGAGTTATGTCCCCGCGCGTCTGCCCTCCTAGAAACCGCATCAATGGCCGCCCCGGCTATTGCCATTGTCCGCTCGCCCGAGCCCCGCGGGAAAGCTCCTCGCGCTTTTCTCGCGGGCGACGCGCCGCCTCGAAAGCCCAGGGCCGGAGCTTTGCTGCAAGCGCGCCGGCCTCGGGGGGGAGTGGGCCGATCGCCGGGGAGGAGGCGCCGGCCAGCCGATCGCCGCGGCTCGATTTACATTTTAATTGAACGGCCCGGGGCCCGAGCACAATGCCCATGATTTACGGGAGGCGCGCGGCCCCGGGCCGATTGCTACTGTCACGCGCCGCGGCCAAGATCTACGCGCGGGAATCAATTCCGCCGCGGGGAAAAACCGGTCCCCGCGCGCCGAATCCCACCGCCTCGGCGGATTTCCCGCGCCGATTTCTCCGCGCGCTTCCGCGGCCCGAGCCGCTCCGCACCTGCAAGTCACTCCTTTTAGTTGCGAATATCAATTATTTTTCTCCGAGGAGAAAATCTTCGGGCGCCGGGAACCGTCGGCTCGAGTTGGCCCGCGCGCCGTCGCCGACAAGTTTACACATGTGCCACTGTCACTTCTTTCGCTAACTGCTACGTGACCACTTTCCTAATTTGCATTGCGTCACCGTTGCATAACTTGGAAATTTTCACTCTCTCTCTATCGATGAGAGACTACTCTCGTACTAATTGCCGCTGACTCTCTTGTGCACGAGTTCCAGTACTGGACATTTTCTTTTATGTTTCAATAATAGCTGCAGCTTTGAATCATATCATTTTTATTCCTTCGTATGTCACGATTATGTAATTTTTTCAAATTTATATCTAGAGTGTAGCTCGCATCACGATATAAAATTTTATTCCTATCAATATATTAAAACATCCATCTATACACACCAACGATAAAGTCGTATAATTTTTGAAAAATAATTTTGCAGCCAATGTAGTAGCTTCTTTTATTATTCTTCAAGTTATTTACAGTAGCAGTTAAAAAAGGTTAAAAAATAAAATTTCATTAAGCCGGGAGGAAAATGCAATGCAAATTTGACAATGTACGGGATAATGAGACTTATTTATTAAACTCGTTTCCATATAATAATGTAGTACGTTGATACGGACGAAAGTACAAGCTATTAAATTAAATTGCTTACGAGCAGCTTCTGCAGCGCTGTAAATAAACGCTTTAAAATTGTTTCTTAAAAAAGCTCTGAAAATGACCGGAGGTGATAATTACGGCGACAATAATGTATATTAAATCGCGAACTTTGCAACAAAATGTTGCAACTAAAGGAAACACAACGACAGCGAGGTCCAAATTCAAGCAATCTAGTTTGCCGTATTCGGATATGAAATTAATAAAAAGGATATCGTTGACGAAAGAAATCATTCGAGACCAGTTCGAAACGCCATTCCAGATTGAATATGAAACAGTATATGGCTCAAGATTAAAATACATGGAATTTTCGCTGCAGAAAATTGCATGGAAAATTGACATTGGTATTACGCACGCATATTATAACAGCTTGGCTGAATGCAAACTGGAATAGCCATGACAAATAGAGGATACGAGTTCCCGCGAACAAGAGTTTTAATTCCGGGAGAGCGGCAGAGCTAGTCGGCTTTCAGCGGGTCGTTCGGGAGCGAGTCCCTCGGCTCCCGGTGGCGCCGAGACAATGTATCGGGAGTGGTAACGAGGCTCCTGGCGGAGCCAAGCCCGTTGGCCGAGGGCGCGTGCCCCGCGCAAGCCTTTACAGCGGGGAAAAAAGCGAGAGCCCGAGTGCACGGGAGCCTCGGGCGCGCGCGCATCCGATTAATTAATTGCGCAATTATGCGCGCGGCACTTCCGGCTGTGGGCGGCCCGCGGGCGGGCGTCGCCATGGATACGCGGCGGGTACACCCCTCGGGCGCCACCCAGGCCAACATGGCCGTCGCGCGGCCCTCGCCCCTCGAGCGCGATCGGCAAACAGGACGAAAGGACTCGCCCTCGCCGCCGCCGCCGGCCTCGTTACACGGGCCGTTGCCGGGGCGGGGGCCGCGACCCGGGCCGCCGCCCTTGTTTCGACCCTCGGTCCCCCTGGCAACAGCCGCGGCGGCCTCGCCCCGCTAGCTCCGCACAACGCCCGACTGCACTGCTGCACAATGGTTGCCGTTGCACTGCGCCAGGGACTCTTGCCTCGATGAGTTATTAAAAGCTAAGAGTTGACTTTTGCCTACAGTCGCCATCCCTGGCTTCATTAAATCTATCCATGTAAATCCATGCCTTTCGACTAGATTAGGTTTCAGCGAGCTTCAAATTTTTTACGTTATTGTGGGCAAAATTATTATTTCTGATCATTGTTAAAGCAAGTGTTTTCGTGGTATTTGAGTAACCAAGTTTTACACTGTGTGAATAACGTTTTCCTTTTATCTGCACGTAATTATCGAATGCTAAATCACTTAACAATAGTCACTCACATGCAAGCAATTGAGTCAACAAAACATATTCAATCAAAAAAGGTCTACAATTAAATTTCAAAATATGCATCTGAAACTTTAAATATATTTGTATTATGTATCAATTATTTTATATTCAATTAAAATATGACTAACATGATTATGAATTTAATTTATCTTTTTAGTTATTTTATTATTTTCGTCCATTATAGTATAATGAGCTTTTGAATTGGACACGTAAAAATCATAAGTCTTATCAGTTCAGATTACTTGAATATATTTTATAAAATATTATAATGGGTAGGTATACCTTAGCAGCGAAAATAGGATTGGATTACGAAAATTGTAGCCAAAGTGGTAATTGGATAATATGACAGATATATCAAAACTAGTATTCGATACTGAATAATTTAAAAATTATAATTTACAAAATATTTTTATTATATGAAATATAATTTTTAGACGAAGAAATGTTCGCTAATGTGAGGAAGGACTGTATTTTGAAATATAGAATCTTTCAATTATAGATCTCAATCTACGCTTTCTATTATATAAATTATAATTTATTATGATTTTATGTTCAAAAAATACTTGCAACTGTACATTAGCACAATATAAAAAATGGTAACCACGAAAGTCATAACTAACTCTTTTGAACACTTACTAATATATTTCTTCTAGGTACTGAGCAAATGCGAATGATTTAATCATTCGCCGGCAGTGTCAAATGATTGCAATGGCTAATCAAGGAAAATATATTTCGTAGCGAACAATTAACGACTGTACGGCATGATCGTACGAAGTACTCTCATATATCTAACAAGTTCGACTAGCCGCGCGAGAAGCGCAGAAGTTATTGCCCCCGGTAGTGCCGCGGAACTATAAGGCGCGATAACGATTCGTGTGTTCCTTTTGATTATCGCTCAGCGTCCAATTTGCAAGAGACCGAGGGAGTGGAGGCAGCTGCGCGGCGGCTGCGGCGGCTGCGGCGGCGGCTCGGCGAGCGTGCAAAATTAATGAAATCTCGGGAGCGCGCGGAGAGCCGGTCGGTCGCGCGCGCTGGGCCGCCCGGGTGATTTGAACGAGCCGTGGCCGCCGCCCGCCGCCCGCCGCCGAGGGACCAAGTAATCATTCTGCTAATTGCGAGGTGAAAGGCCGCGGCTGGGCGCGCCCAAGTGCCCCCCGCGAGGGCAGACGGGCCGGGGGCCCTCCAACCGAATTCGGCGCCGCGTCGCCTCGAGTGCCCCGGGGGCGGAAATCCATACTGCAGCCGCGGCGGCTGCGGCAGCCGGGCTCCTCGCCAAAATGGTAATCCCCGCGGAGGGTCGCCATGGCGACGCCGCCGGCCTGGCAACCGGCTGTTGCCGGGCCCGGGCCGCAAGCTCCGCCGGCCGAATGGCGCCGCCCAGCCGAGCCCGCTTTTCTATTATGCCCTTTATTTCGCCGCGCTCCTTCCTGTCTGCTACCCTCGCGCCGCCTCGCGCCGCCTCGCGCCGCCTCGCGCCCGCTTTCCACCGTCGGGCTAAAAGCCCGCGACGAGCTTTGACGCTGCGGCGCGCGGCTCTCGCGACAAAGCTCCGCTTTTAGAGCTTTCAGCGCGCCCTCTAGCTTTTTCTCCTTCGTTACGCGGTAACGAGCGCGCGCCGAGCCCGCGGAAGATTAAAAGCACCCCTTATGGCCATTGATCGGCCAAATGCGTTTCTGGACTTTACGAGGGACTACTGCCGCGTTACGTCCAACTTACGCGGGACGAGACTACTTCAAAGCGTACCGACAATTTTCTTCTTGCACGAGAGAAATCAGCTTTTCTTTCGCCTCACTCGGAGCTGTGGGCTTCAAATTATACTCTGTCCTTTGCCGGCTTCGTATAATTGAGCCTGGCATTCGAAAGTTTACTATGCCTATATAAAGAATCAGAAGTAAAATAAAATCAATGAAATCAGGGGAAGTCAAAAGTAATCTTGGGGATAATAATCCGGTTTTAACTATGGGTACGACATGTAACATTAGCTTCTTCTAACTGTATAATAAAAATAAAACATTTCAATATTAATTCTGAATTAGTGCAATTATACAGCGTAAAAAGAAAACAATTTTTGAATTAAAAAATACCGTGTCAGTGTACTACAGTGGTAGAAAAGGCACTTCTCGCAAAACGCGTTTTGAAATATGCTATTGGAACATTTTTGCAGCTCGCGACAGCTGAAACGTCGGAGCGTTACATCAAGCGCAAGTTTCCACATTGCCATGGTAACGAGAGAGCGGCAAAGCGCAGACTGCACGGCCTGCGACCTGCACTTAAACCAGGGAGGAAAAAATATCGCGCAGCTTCAACAGCTGCGATACGGCGAACGTAATTCAGCATTTGCATCTTGGCAAAAAGCGCGGCGCATAACTTACTGAACACTGGAAACGCTCAAATTGTCCAGGTCTTTTTTTCTACCAGTGCGCATTTAAAGAACGCGATTCCAAGAAAACGTCACTAATTGCGCGACTAACAGTTCTACGCAGATTTTCTAATCAAAGTAGCTCGTACCGCAAGAAACGACCATATAGAAAAAAGGAGAAAATTAAAATTATATCAAGAATGTTTGATGTATAACACAACGAAGTCGCAAAAATATTTAGATCGACGGCGGTACACGCTCTTTTTTCATCATTACGTAGCGAGCTTTACCTACATTTTCACATATTGTTGCAGAATTCCACGATACCTATTCGCGAAATTATTCCCTCGCGTTTCTTTCGCACGCGTGTCTTTTGTAAGGATTTGAAGAGCCAGACTGGCGGTCCGGGGCGTTTTCCCCGGTAATCTCAAAGCAGTTGAAGGCGCAGACCTACGTCTTTCACGTAGGTACGCGAGCTCGCAAAAGAAAAGGGACCGAGGCGCGTTCATTTCCGCGTGTCTCTCCCTCTCGCTCGTTCCTTCCTTTTTAACATTCCTTTCATCCAGCATCGCAGCAGGCCCAGGGCCAGCTTGGAGCGCAGCGCAAAAAACGAGAAGGAGGAAACGGGGGAGGCGGGGGAGCAACGGGAACGGGGAGTTTGACGAAAGGGGGCATTGTCCCCGCTCGGATTAAGGACGCTGGGACGCAGCAGCAGCAGCAGCGGTAGCAGCCGCGTGGCCTTGAAACTCGCGGGAGCTTTGTGAGCGTGCGGTACAGAAGGCCGGCATGCTCGAGTCCCACCGCGGGGAAGCAATGGCCTCATGGCGCACAAGACCCCAGGCTCGCCATTGCTGCGAGATTGCCCAGGGCGTCACCGAGGCCGCCGGTCCTTTGCGGCCTCGCGTGGGGTGCGCGCCCTCTCGAGTGGACGTCGTCAATGGGGAGGTCTTCGCCGTCGGTTGGTTCCGAGTGCCGCCTATCGTGCTTTATGGACATTGGCCCATGCCGCGCGTCGATCATGCGTCGCTTCTTGTGCAGGCGATATGATTCTTCGGCTGTCTATTCAGCATCGCTCTTGTCCGAGAGTGTTTTTACCGAAGCCCCTTTAGAGCACTCGTTGCTATGTACATTCTTAACTTATATGTAGGGAAAAAATTGGATATACTAGTCTATATAAAAAATTTAGTTGGGATATAGAAATAACAATAATTACTTTTTACTGGAAAAATTATTGCAAGTTGAATAATCGTCCACATGTATACGTTATATGTTTCTGTTCAGTATAGCAATGTTTTTTGGTAGACCTAATTCGATGCTTTATGTTCAAGGGTTCATCACGATAATATAAATGCAACAAGTTTTTGATTAGATCATTTTTCTTGTTATTGAAGAACAAAAGACTGTGTTTGCATTTGATGACGATTATACATTTATAACGTGGTTTTGATCAACATTTTATTCTCGCCTGTGCACAAATTGAAGTATTTTGCATGATATATTTTTACCAGAGAATTTAGTTAAACCTTCAAAATTGCATATTCTGCGGTTGAACTTGCCTCGTAGTGTGAGAAACGTTAAATATTCAAGGAACAATCAATAATTCGCGTTAACGGCAAACTGGTGTTCCAATATTTTCCCAAGCGAGGTCGATTGGACTTTGTGCAAGATCAAGTTGCGCAATAGCTGATATAATTAAAGAACTCTAAAAGTCATCGAGCTGCAGCGGCGTTTCGAAATGCCGGTGAGATCAATGGCCCTCGCGAGCGCTGGAGTAACTGCAAATGTGCCCATTCACGACAGCGTCGTCAGAAGCCATTACTTACTTTTTAATCTTTTAATTTAAGAAGGCGATTCGTTTTCCTCCCCACCTCCCCCCTGCCCGCCGCCCCCTCTTCCTCCTTCTCCTCCCGTAATTTCCTCTCTTTGTAGAGAGTAAGTTCTCGAGGGTCCCTGACTGCATACCTACCGTATGGCCGCGCGCCGCGCGCCAAGATATATGACCTACTTTATGGCGGGTGCGTACGTCGACGATCGAGTAGCGGACGATAAATTCACGTCAGTCGCGAGCAGGAAAAGTACGTCATGTCGCCGGGTAGCCAGAGCAAATCCGACCGCTTTTTAGCTCCCGACGCGGAGGGGAAGGAGCGACCGCGCGAGTCAAGGAGGAGTTATAGCTAAATTTGAATTTACTGCGTAGCGCGCCAAGCAGTGCCCGGCCGACTGGCAGGCAGTTCCTCTTTCCCGAGGGCCGGACCCCGGCGCCCGCCCCCAGCTCGCGGGACGTGTTTATCTTTGAAGCGTAATTGTTGTTACTACCAAAGGCCAGCTCCGACGCGCCCGCCTGACACTTTGACACGGTATTATTACTTAACTTATTAAGGGGTAATTGACGAAAATCGGCTTGGACGCGGGACGAGTTTAGAATTGCGCGCGAGCATCGCGAAATCTTGGCCTCCGAGACACCGTTAAATTGCTTCATTCCAAATGTCTTCTCGACTTTACAGTCCCACGGCTGCACGCGTATATATTTTAAGCTCGCCGTTCGCAGTTAATTTAACACGTGTTAGAGGAGCTCAAGAAAGTATAGATACTGCATTACTTTATCTTTATAGCTTTAATAATGACCGGCCACTTGACAAAAGTTATCAGCTTATTAAAATTATGTGCGCGCCGCGCCGCCCGAGCAAAATGAATAAGTTGCAGTTTTTCTTTTCTTCGCGCAGGAGTCTACTTTTCCCGAGTACGTAATTCGTTCCCAAGTATTTCTTGCTATTAATGCTAAGTATAAAGTGCCAGATAACCGTGTAAAAATGTTGTGGAATTATTGAGACATTTGAATCAGTTGCTGGCTCATAGTCGAAAAAAGCCACATTAACGCGTGGTACAGTTATTAATCCAACTTTCTGCTTCGTGTCCAACTCGAACGTACACGGCATCAATAGCTGTGTATAAGGTGATTATTTAATGGCTCAAAACTCATAATGAATATAAAATGCTAAGAATTTATGAAAACGTATTATCGGCGGAGGAAAAAAATGACAATCAAGAATAAATTATTTATACGGGTGGGGTGGGGTGGGGCGGGGAGAGACGAAAAATGCTCCCAGCGACTTATTTGGTGAAAAAGTCGAGTATGGACGGGAGAATAATTTCGCGATTAAAATGATAAAACAGTCAAACTCGTAATCCCGGACAAGATTTAATAATTTCAAGGAAGGACGGAGGAGGGAGGGAACGCGCGACGCCGGTAGCCGAGCGCGCGCTAATTCCGCTTTTTAATTCAATCGAACGAGCAATAACTCAGCATGACGAAATTATTGCCCCGGCGGTATAATGGGCGCCAATCACTCGGGCCGATATCTCGAAATAATTCGGTTGTCAGGCGGCTCGACAGGCGTATATAATTAGAGGCGAGAAACGCCGTACCCTATTAGTAGAAAGCGAGTCCTCGGGAGCCGGGGACGGCGCCGGGGATTAACGCGCGGTGCCGCCGCGACAAATAACGGCGAGCCGGGCGATTTAACGCGGCGCACCCGACGCGATTAATCGGTACATTATGTTCGGCAGCGCCGGCTCCCGGGCAGCTCCGCGGAAAAGGGGCGATGCGACGGGCCGATAGCCCCGGCGCGCGCGGCTCTGGGCGGCGGCGCGCGCCGATTATCGGGAGCGTCGCTGCCGGGGCCGCCTCGATTATCCCCGCGCACTCAAGCTTTTTCCTCCCGCGGGAGCGCAGGTGCGATTTTACGCTCGGTATTGGCGGTAATTATCGTACACACCCCGCGCGCTCTCGATTTTGCGTACACACAGCCGCCGCGCAACCTGCAATCTATGCCCACCGCGCGCCCCGAGCTTTTTTCCGGGCCGCGCACTGTAAACTTTTTGCCGCGCCGCCGAATGCTTTGTGTTTAACTTCCTAAGTATCCCTTTTTGCCCAAAGGCCCGGGGCAAAAAGTGAAAATTGCACGCTCGTGGGAGCGCACTCGTAAAGGGGAAAAATTCTTAGCTTTTTTAAATTTTGAATAAATACTGCCTCGGAGGAGGCCCTTCTGCCCTGCCACCCGACTCGCCGTACTTTTGGAAAATAGGGAAAGCTTTTTTTCCCCGAGCCACCTTCCTTTGCATGTGTATAATTTTTCGCCGGCTTCCTCATTTTGCAATATTACTATAATTTTTTCTGTCTGTCAGATTTTTTTACCTTATTCAATCTATACAGGACATCTTAGGTTTTATAGAGTATCTGCTTAAGCTGTATAAGTGAATACTTCTGTGAAGACCAAGACAAGTTAAGGGAAGAGGAACAGGCAACCGTATACAGTATTTTTTGTTTTTTATTGACAAATTTGGTATGCATGCACGGGAATACATTAAAGATATTAACAGTCGAATTGTAGTTCTCTGAATGTAGTAACAGCTACGTATTGTTTTATTCAATTTCTGACGTTTAGCAATCTTAAAGTGAACATTTTGTACCGGAGGAAAATTGACTGTTCAACATATCAAACACTTGAGTTTAAACTTGATTTGTTTAATTTGTTGGCACTGACCTATTTTATTAATATAAAAATCGTATGCTTGGTTTTAAATTATGAAGCAAAGTTTATAATAAACGTTTGAAGCGTGAAGTAAATTTTGATGGTGAAGTCTGTAGGTGAAGTCAATCTTTTTCAGGATATCATGAATAATAATTATAATTCAATTTAGTTAAAATTTTGCATCAACTTATAGTTCAGTATATATACGTTTGACAAAAATTAAAACAAATACGTACAATTTTAAATAGTCACATTTTCATAAGTACGTACATAGATGTGAAAGAAAACAAGCCATATTTTACACATGTTATATATTTCATTTTTATATGGAAAAAACTTGCCGAAAAACTTCTTATACAGATAGCTGAAAAAGACAGGTGCATCATAGCCGTTAATGAAATGCAAGTTTGCGGACAGTGTAACCGCAAATTCTGCGGTTAATAGATTAAGGAAACATTTTTTATTAATGGGCTGTTGTCTTGGCTTCGTTTAAGAAAAGCACATCCGCATTCAGAATAATATTTCATAAAATATGAAAGAGCTACACAAGGTGCTTTGCATATATGTACAATTTAATAGCTTCTTTAGCATACACGATTACAGACTTAATGCACTGATAGTGTACAAGAATTTAAATGCAAAAATTCTTCCAGCACTGGAGAATTATTATACTAACTACATGTTCTTAACACTGTATGAGAAAGGCGTATTTTCTTAGATTCATAATAATAGATATGATAAATAAGATCCAGATAACTTTTACCTTGATGAAACTGACGTGAAATTTATGTTAAAAATATTAGTGTTTAGTTTGTTCTTCAGCGATGATTTAAGCATAAAAACTCTAATTTGAAAACTCTACAAAAATTGCGCAATGATCAATCATTCCCAGTGCATTAGCGTATATAGCACATACAAAACATTTTTTACCCGGGTTTACCCGCAACGTATAATTTTCCGAAAATGATGAATTTTTACTTGATGGATGGGACTGTGAAGGTGCTCATATTGTGCTATTAAAATCGAATCAGAAGCGCACGATTCGCAGATGTTACACGGCTCATTCTCCAAAGCGCAGACGTAATAAACTCTTTCTCCCAGCAAAGGAACGAAGCATTTGTCAGAGGTTGAAAAAAATCCCCCCCGAGGAATATGACCGCGGCATATCAATCCGTGGCGCGTGGCCGTCAGTCAGCGGGCGCATCGGCCCTCGCATTTCTTCGGTCGTCGTGCTCTCGTGCAAGTGTTAAAATCCGTCGGTTTTTTCGGCATAAAGGGCCCGGGCGGCGCTACGCGCGACCATTAATCACACAGGGCGATAATTCCAGAGCCCGGGCCCGTCCCGGATTATGGCAAGAACGAGTGGAAGATCAGCGACGATCCCCCGGCGCGTAAATATCGCGGCGAGAGGATAATTGAGCGGGGCGTCCACTGGGCCCGCTATCTCCTGGCAATCGACGAATCTCGCGCGGTCCACGGGCGAGTGGGTGGGGGAGCAAGAGTCGAGGGCCGGCGTCGCAGCCGCCGCAGCCGCCGCAGCCTCCGCCGCCCTCCGTCCCCGAGATAAAGGCATCCTCCGCGTCCGGGCGATCGCGCGGCGCGCGACCAAAGAAACTGGTCCCGCCGCGAAGAAAGGAGCCCAAGGGGTGGGGGAGTAGCGAGGCTATTCGCGCGCGCCGCCCGATCAACGACCCTCGCAGGGGCCCGCCATTTTTCCCGGCCGTCCGGTTTCTTGTATTCGCGCGCGCGCATTTTTCGTCGCAGCTCGGCCCTTTTATGCGACGGGGAACACGTGTTCCCCCTGTACCTATAGATCCACCCGCTTTTTTCCCGGGCCTCGCGCGGCCTCCGGCTCGGGACGTGCTTTATGCGTCTTTTTCGCGCTGCGCATGACACGAATCCTCCGGATGGCTACACGCGCCGGCTCGCGCTCGCTGCCCGCACAGGACCGCAGCGCTTCAAATTTCTCCGGGGCGCGCGAGGGCGCATTTGTGCGCGTCCCGCGACCGGTATTACGAATGACGCCTCGCGATCGCCGGGATTTACGGCGGGCCGCGGGCTAGCCCGAGGCCGGCCGCGCGCAATATTTCCAAACGCGAGGTCGCCAGCTCGCTCTGCTGGCGATCGCCGATCTCTCCGTTCGGAATACGGAGGGCACCTTTTCCCAGGCTCCTCGGCCCGCTCCCGCGGACGCGATCACACTGCGAGATCCCCGTAATATTTTTGGCTCGGGGACGTCTTCGAAGTGGCACATGCTCAATATTTTCCGCAAAGCCTAAATGATAGTAGCGATGTCAAATAAAATTTGTTATCGCTCACTTCTTATTCTGCTGCAATATTTTAAGTAAAGTTTTGTAATTTATTAGGCATTTATGTAAATGTTGGTATAAACATTAGACAAAAACTATACACACTAAATTACAAACTATTACTAAATCTTAATCTAGGACATTTCAACTTTCAAATTTCTCAAGCGTTATTTTTCCTCGCACATTCGTTATTTTTACTGCACGAAGCAGAAGACAGAACCCATAAAATAGTCACTCAAAAGTAAATAGAACTTTCTAGGAAGAAATTAAAATTAAAATTATTCTAAGCTAAAACCGCATTTACATGCAGTGCATGTTGCTTAAAATTGAGCAGAGCATATATCAAGATGCTGGTGTTGCTCGTTTCTTTTACTTATTTTCCGACCAGTTGTTTTCTTATATATATTGTGATTTATATATCAAGAATTTTTCTCATATTCCGTGACTTCTCGTACTTGCGAATACGCGTACGTCACTATGCAGCTTACATCTGTATTCTGATCATGCTTCAATATGAAATGTCAACAGTTTCATGCATTCGTTCATCATGGTGATAAATTTCATTCGAAATATTTTCAGGGCATAGCGTCGAACGAGGGCACATTAGTTGGACATAAATACTCGCTTTTTGCACAGCAAGTTCGACCCTATGCATGAAAATGCGTATCGGATTTCATGTATCACCACTTGAGATTCTTGGCACTAACATTAAGAAACAAAAAGCAATCTTGTGTTTGTCAATCTTAGTATATAATAACTCCGAATACTGACAAAAAGTGAAACGCCTTGTAGCCAATGAAGCGGTTATTTTTAATAAGAAACGATCACAGGAACGATATCATAAAATGCCTTGGTGAATGCAGCATTAATATGTACAGCATGTTACAAGCCGTTATAATTAACATTGACTTTTTTTAACATAATCGCATCGATGCACGTGAGGTACGAGTAGAGTCCCTTGTTTTTCTCTCGTTCTTTATGTATATATTTCTCTTGCGTAACATTAAGTTGACTAATTTCTCTTATTAAATAATTTTATCGATTGGAAAAAAACGTTTGATTATTATATGCCACTTTATATATATAGTGTAGCGTTCAGTTTGCGCAGAAATCTAATTAAGAAATTGAATAGTCAGTGCGACTGAATTACTGCAGGGACAGCAATAAATTTTATAATCTGTTTTTTGTGCAAGAGCCGCTGCACGATCTAATAAGCAAAACTCACTAAGTCTTACAGGGCAATATTATTTATGGGACATTTGTATAAATTAATAGCGGATATACTGGAGCTGCACGCGGTGGTGATTTTTTGTCTCCTAGATTATATTAATAAATCTAAGATATTCATGAAACTAATTTCAATTTACAGCGGGGGAAAAGCGAGCTTCTCGCTAATACAGAGAAATCTTTTGGTCGCACATGGCTTCTTACGTGGCGAAAGCAACAAGCGAGCATTCCAAAAATATCGGTTGTTGCGGCGTTGGGTAGAAGGCGGCGGTGGCGGCGGCGGCGGCGGGCAACGGATGTCATCCAAAGCGCCAACTAATCAGGGCCGGATGGGCACGGGATAGTCTCCTTAGCGTCGGCGAGGATCGAAAGTGCGCGGGCCGCAGTTGGAAAAAGGGGAGGAGTAATTGGCGGTGGAATTAGCGGGGATCGGGGAGCGGGAGGCTGCATCGCGGCTAGTTGGGCCGAGCGCAAAGGGCCGCGCATCAGTGCCAGAGGCAATTTGGCGGCTCGGCGGGCAGATCGCAATCAGGCGCGGCCTTATAAGCGGCCGAGGTCCGCGGCGTCCGCGGCGGCGCTCCGGCAATTTGACTCTTTCGCGAAAAACTGCCTGATATTTCACTCGGAAGAATTCGAGGGGCCGCGCGCCGCGGCGCTCGGCTGCGCGGAATTATTTCCCCCGAGGAGCGGGCGGCGCGCGAGGCGAGCCGGATTCCTGAAATAATAAATGGCGGCCTTGTTAAATTTTATTGCGCTCGTAGTCGCCGCGGCGCAAGAAGAGCCGATTCCATTAGGGGCCGCGGTTCTTGCGGGCCGCGGCCCGCCGCGCGCCGGCCCCCTGGCCCGCAAGAACGCCCGTCGCGCCAACTCCCTAATTGTGCCCGAGCCAATTATTCCGGGCGGCGACATGTCGCCCGGCGGCGTACCGGGAACCGCCCGCCCGGCCCGCCGGAAAAACCGCCCGCGCCCACGGGGGCTTTTCCCGAGCCGGCTTTTTGCCCGCGCGGCCCGCCTCGCTTTTCCGAACGCCACCGCGAGCTTGCGCCTTCTTGCCCCGCGGCTTTTTACCCGCCCTTCGCGCGCAAACTCCCATCCTTTCCGGCTCCTCCTCACAGCGAACTGCGGCCATCCCGTCCTTTCTGCCTCGAGTCCAAACAAACAGAGGGTAAGCTTTTCCGCGCGTTTAACCAGTTATTATATCGGAAACGCCACGAGTTAACCTTCAAGGCTAACTCCATTGTCAGGGAAAAAATATCTCTCGGCCAGCGTATCGAGTAATCCCAAAATTTTTCCTCCGATTCGTATCTATACATCTTATAAAACTTTACACGCGTAGTTGTTATGCAAAACTCGTGACTAGTTTTCGCAATTGATTTAAAGCTCGTGTTTTCTTGCTAAATTATGACAATATGTTACGAAATTACTTATTTCAATAGGTTTTTATCTTGAAAAATACTGTAATTAAGAACATTTTCAATCGAGAAGAAAAAAATATTTCGGTAAATTTCAGGAAATTATTTCATTAATGAACGAGTCTCGTTAATTTGAACGTGTCATTTTAAGAATGAATTTTCTCTTGAACGTACTTTTTCTAGTTAGATATATCCTGTTAGATATGGTCGTATGAAATATACGGATAAAATTTTCTAAAAATTATCCTGCAACCGTTTGAGGAATGTTAATTCGACTTAACAAATTCATGTTTATTTTACGTTTTACACCGTGAGTACATTTTATATAACCATATTACTTTTCATATAGTTTTGATATTGGTAAATAAAATTATGCAACAAATTATATTCTTTTTTACATGCAATGCACTAATCAATAAAATAAATTGTAAACGATCTAATATAACATATCAAAGTATCTAATCCCTGCAAGAATCGCGCTGATAATTTTAATTTTTAGAATATTAAGCATACTGCAAAGAGATGTAATACTTCGTTAAATTCATAATTGTATTCCTTATTATCGTATTGAATAATTGTCCTTTTACTACAAAGAAATGCCATATATTAAACAATAGTTTTTCTGTATAAGCCATCGATCTAATAAGATTCACAAGAGGAATGTCAGTCGCGCCTCGGTGTAATTTATACCTAGTCTATTCTGTGGAATTTATTAACTAATTAAAAGCAATAAAACGTCGGTGTTCGCATCAGATTGAATAACGCCTCGCGATTATTCAGTCAAAGAGTTGGGGCGTACTATTGGCCGCCCGGTGCTGGTGCAGGTGAGCGGGCTGGAAAGCCCGACGCGCACTATCCCACGTGCACTTTATCACGTATTTTTGCCAGGCAAAAGCCGGGGCTGAGGGCGACCGCCGCGCTGGTTCGCCGTCCCACATTGTACCCCGAGCTTTACGAGGATAATTCCTTATCCCATTGATATCCCGCGGTGGTGCGCGTCCGCGAGTCGTTAGCGCGCGCGACCCACATCGTACGTGCGCAATGCCTACAATGCAACGGGCATTACCATAAATCGAGGGAAAACGATATATCGAAATATAACCTTGCTGATGCAAGCAGGAAAAAGCGGCGGGAAACCGAGGAAGTTGCGAAACGCCCGCGTGTGCGATAAGCATCGCCGGATTAGATAATTAGTGGCGCGACGGCGGGCGGAGCGAAGGGCGCCACTGGGGGCGGCGCGACCTCGCGCCTAACGAACCTGCATATCGCGATTTGCGCGCGCAGAGACATTGACACGCCCTCCGCCGTCAAGCACCGCCCGCTCGTTTCGTTTAATTATGGGAAAAGCCGCGACATTTTCTCCATTACCGCTTGATGGATCATGGCTTGTAATAGCAGCTCTTAATTATATTCCATAAGTTTGCCCCCTTCCTAGTGCAAATTTGACGCTGCGAAGCTTGTTTTATTCTTTTACAGTTTAGACATTAGTGCAGCTGTCTAAAGCCAGTGGAATATAATATTTATGCATTCATGGGGTATTGTCAACGGAAGCTATATACAGTTTCCCATTTGTGATATGCATTTGATTCGAAGATTGATTTTTACTATTGATAAATGGGTGTATAATTTTGCAGAGAAGGCAGAAGTTACAATTTATTAGTAATTTATAGTTAGTGATGTTTCGTGTAATTTTTGTTTACGATTAAATATAAATCTATAGTATTTATTAAATTAGTATTGAATATAAAATTTGTATTACGCAACACGTATTAACAAAGTTTGGTAGGGATTTGTGTCAAATTTAAATCAAACAATGCAACTCTATAGTAGAGATGTAAATTATTTTTAGCTCCGTTTATTAGTAGAATTTTGAAGCAAAAACAGTTTTTAAGATTCGAGTCAAATAACTTAATAAATGCTTGAAATGTCCGAAGCATAGATATGTTACCTTCATAATGTTTTAATCATTCATGTTAATATTAATAATTTAAGGCTCCAATTGATTAAAAAATATACTATATAAATAGTAGTGAAATTTCTACTTAGATAATGTTCTCAGTATTAGTAGAGACTTATATCATGTAGAAAGTTCAACGGTAACAACAATTCAAAATAGAAATCCTTATTTTAGTTAAAATTGTACCAACCAAATGATTTTAAAAAGAATTGAAAATATACTTTTTTGTTTTGGATTTTTGTGATGAAAATGTCACAAAAACAATACTACTCATAATCCTAGATTAATCAGACAAAGGTCTCGAAAGAATGCTGCACTCAAAGAAATATATTACAGTTATTTTATCGCAGGCTATCAAATTTAAGAAATACTAAACTTTCTATTAAAAATTATTTGACAATTTAGAAAATAGTAATAAGAAATAATCTTTTTTATTAAATAGTTTCATAATTTCTTTGATTTACTTACTCTATGATCATTTTACTAGGGATTACAGTAAAGTTACTAAATAATTCCTCTCAGTGTGGTGAATAATTTGTATTGCTATGTAATATAGCAATACTTTTGCTAAAACTTAATCTAAAATTTGACCAGGTTATGAATATATAATTGTTGTATTTGTTAACTATTTTCTCGCCAACTTTCTCGAAAAAAATCCGGTAGATTGTGTTGATATAAGAGAAAATGCGAAAACATACTAACGAGATATTTATAGTTTCAAGTCAAGTTAAGTTAGGTAATATCGATGATATATAAATACCACATTAAACTTGTAAAAGGATTTAAAGGAAAAAGATAGAACATGAAGAGCGTTTTAACTGCACCGTATCATTGTGTAAACAAACAGGCCATTTGATGCGATATTCCTCACGATATTCTTGTACAAATGATTCTGTGATGTAATATGACTGCACATGTATGGTTTAACTTTTTCAATAGAATTGAGTAATTAGAAAGTCTACTTTCAAAGCAATGTTTAATTATAAAAGAAGGCCAGGTTAAAAAAGGTTTATTGAGTCTTGACTCTTGTTATGAAAACAATAATTTTTCCCGGATCGAGTTGACGAAATAAAAAGGAAAAGTACATCCAGGGAATTATAATGAGACTAGCAGAGGCAGTAAGGCCAATTAAGCTAGTAGTCCCATAAATAGCGAGTAAAAAGTGCGTGGAAAAAAGGCAGCGATTAGAATCCGCGAAAGCGTGAGGCGATAAAAGTTTAGCGGACAGTCGGAGCTGCCGCGGGCTTCCGCGCAAGCGCAAGTGCAAATGCGAGGCAATCGAGAAATAATTAGAATCCAAAGTAGCGATCCGCGGCGGCTTGGGCCATAAATCAGGGGCCGGCTCGAGGGCCGGCTCGAATCCCCGCTTTCTAACGGGCCTCCGGGGCGAATAAAGCAGTTGGCCGGCGCGGCGCGGCCTATCGCGCATCGGCCGATAAAAGTGCGCGTCGCGCAAACGCGGGCGCGAGGAGCGGCTGGGAAGCCGGCCGCGCGGCGGCAGATGAAAGGGGCCGCCCGGGCTTTCCGCCGCTCGGCGTCTCGTCACGCTAATTGCCGGCCATTAAGCCCTAGCAATTTTGGAGCAAAACCTCGGGGGCCGGCGGCCTTCTCGAAAACCCCCGCGCGGCCCCCAAAAGTAAGCTCGCGCGCGCAAGAAGCGCCCGGGCGATTGTTCGCGGTAGCCATTAGCCCGCGATTATTAACGGGCCGCGGCGGCTTCTGTTCTCGGCGGCACGCGCTCCGGCCCCCCGGGGAAAGCGGCCCGGCAGCCCTCCGGCGCCTCGTTAGGAGCTTTTCATTCGCCGGCTGTCATTAGCGGCCGCGAGCCCTTGGTTCTTTCGCGGCCGGCGCCCGCGGGCTCTTATCGCGCTTTCCGCCGGACCTTGGAGACCGCGGCGAGCCCCGCCGGCGGCTCCCCTCGCTCTTTTCTCCTTTTTTCTCCTTGGCGGCGCGCGGCGGAACGTTAAATGTTTAATTATAGAAACACGACGGAACTGATTGGTGTTGCCTCCATAATGGAAAATTCAAGCGAGTATATATGCCTGCTTTCTCAAAATAAGTCAAAATCCGAGACGTTAACTCGGGCGCACGGTTATTAAAACTGCAATAATGAATTTAAAATTATCTTGCAAACGTTATTAAAGTGGAGTACGCGGAAATTGCTTACGACGCTGCTGCGTTCATAGACCTTTTTGATATACCATTAAAGTGGCTATTAAGGTGATATTCCTTTTTAACGGTTTAATAAGCGTTTTTAAAGCATTATTAATAGGCCGTACCGCATCCACGGCTACCGTAGCCGATTAAAAAGGATCCAAATGAATTGATTATTTAATGCTACTTGTGCGGTAAAGTCAGGCGGCAAAAAGCCAATTTCCACGGCTTCTACTTAATAGAATACGGAAAATCATAGCGGTCGCGCTCTCCCATAAAATTACGAGCTCCTTCAAATTGTCCAAATTAGATAGAACAATGCGCTCTTAAATCTGGCTGCTCCTCTCGCGGCATCCTTTGAAGCGCGCGGCCGCCAAGTTACGCAATTCAAGGGAAGAGATTTTTCGAAGAGGAGTTTCGCCCGGCATTTGGAAAAAATCCGGAAATTGTGCGCCATCGCCGAGGCAGCGTGGCGGCTACTTAGCATTCTTCCAAATCCTCAACAAGGCGCGCATCGCTAGCCGGTCAAATTACTCCTATTACTTAGAGCCTCTTACCGCGGGCTTTTACCGCTGAATGAGCGCGGAAGAAAGCGCAGGCCAACGGCGCGGGCGCCCCGATAAAGCGCCGCTCGTCCCATTGGCCAGGCGAAACCGGGCGATTTTCCCCCTCGGAGCCTCGCCGCGAGCCGCTTCGCACGCGTAAAACTCGGAGCTGGTTCCCATGTGAGCTGAATCGGCGCTCCTCGGACCGGGGAAGGCGTGGGCGAGAGGGAAGCCCGCGGCGGAGATCGAAAGCGAAAGGGCGGGAAGGAGAGGCGCCGCTAGCGCTTCCCGCGCAATAAACCCTTGCTTTGGAATTGCGCGCGGGCCGGTAAGTGGTCTAAGTGAATTTAAAAGTCGCCCCGTTCTGCATTTACGGGGCAGTAAAAGGCCGGTGGCGGGCGCTAATGGGGCGTCTCGCCCAGTCACGCCCCCCAGCGGACCAAGCGCTACCCCGCGGAGTAGCGGCCAACCGCACCCATAATAGAATATCTATTGAACGATGTGATGCAAGGGTCCGAGGCGACGCATACGTCTTCGTCGCTCCTGTGGCACGCGCGTACGCGTAGGATCGGGGAGGCGCAGGATAATCGAACGCGTTCGCGTCGGCAGGTCGGGCGGCTGCTGCTGTCGTCGCGCAGACGTCGCAGGGATCGCACGCGCGGCCTCTAATCTGCCGGGCGGCCGCGGCCTCGTAAAAACGGCCCGGCGCTCCTGGCACAGCGGAGCGCGGCGTAAACATTTGAGCGCGACCTTATCCCCGCGGCAGGGTTTACAGCTATGATGAATTTGTTATTCGAGGAGCGTCGCGGCCTCGCTTAAGAATAAGCTAATGAAACTGACCGCGAGAGAAATGCAAAGAGGCGCGGGGAAGAGTCGGCCGAGTGGCCCGCGGGGCCGCGGCCGATCTTGACAAGCCCCGGGTACTTTTTCGCGCCGCTTGACAAATAGACGCGCGATACGGCTTTCCGTGGAGTGCGCCGGGCGCTTCGGGGCTCTCGGCTTTTGCCTGGATTCTTGCCGCGCGCCCGGCCCCAGGCCACGTGCATAACGTTAGGTCATACTATTAGCCGGCCGCGGCCCTGCGCTGACGCTGCCTGCGAAAGCGAGAGGGCCCGAGACGCATTTAAGCTTGCCACATTTATCATCGAGCTACTTGCACGTCGAGGGTAATAATTTCCACTTGAAATACAGTTATATGCATTTTCTTTGTTATGCGCTCATTCTTTAATAAATCTTGGATGGATTTTTTATGCCCGGGCCACAAGTAAATAGCCCTGCGGTATCATATTAAATTCCCCGCGCGCAATTGTGTCGTTATTATTTTATTCTATTATTAATCTCGGTTGCCAGCTGGCTTGCGCAATCCCGCTTTATATGCGCTCGCATGCAGCGGTTGTTCCTATATTGTTGCCTGCCGAGCTTCTTTGTTTACAATAGTGCACGCGCTGACTTGCATGTAGAAAATCCAATGTCATTTGAAATTCATGCTCCTTCGAGTGGCTTATAAATTCAAATTTCTTCATAATAGGCAGCCTAGCGAGAGCGGCTTTATTTAACGAGCGATCAGCAGCCAAGCAGTCGATGCAGCAACGTCCCTTTTTCAAGGAAACTCGCGCAACGCCGGGCCGCGTGGCAGAAGCGCGGCGGTGCGCCAGCCACGGGAGCCCGCGGCAGAGAGCCGCGCAAGAGCATCGGCTGCGAGCGCAAGGGGCGAGGAAGGAGCGGAGCTGGCTTTGGGCTCCCGCGGGCGTCGCGCGCGCTCGCGCCCGATCGCCCGCCGGCTCCGGCGCACGTGCACCGCTCGCGGACGCGCGGCCACTCTTAGAGGCGTGTAGGTATGCAAAAAAGGGCACGTACACGCACTGACGCGATGCCGGATAAAGCTCGGCAACAAATTAACCGGCATTCCTATTCCCCCTTCCTTCCGCCGCTCCTCTCGCTCCTTTTGCAAAGCGACCCTTTCGCGAGCGCGCGCGCGCCGCTTCACCTTTCTCCTCATCAATCTTGCCCGCGTTCTATCGATCTCTCGCCACCGCGGTTCGCGAGCCCGCGCAGCCCCCGCGGCCCTGCACCTGGGATGCCGCGGCCACTGAAAAACTCCCCGCCTACCGCCGCGAGTCGATTGTCCAGAGCGGAATCAGCCTGTCGCCCCTGCCGACGGCTCCCCGGGTTCGCCCCGGGGCGGTTCGCTCGCCGCGAGGAGGGCCACTGTGCTCTCCCGGGCGAGCCCGGATCACGGCGCTCCTCCTGCCAACTGGACGCCCGAGACGACCCAACCGACACCGAAAGCGAGGTTAATCTTTCCGACTGCAGCTCGTTCCTTCCTCCAATGCCCGAGCTCCTCCGAGACTATACACACACTACCTCTTCTGCTTTATCTTGCGACTAAATTTCCTAGAGATACTTCAAACTCAGTATTTAAATGGTTGTTAAAAGTGTCACGCTCCTGATTCTGAACTCGCAACGAACACATACGACTTCTATTTAGTTTTAACTTAACATATACCCAAATTGTGTTGCGATTGCAAAATAAACATTATCGTTATTGTATTTGACTTATTGTATAGATTCATTCTCTCTGATCCTTTAACTATATAAATAACATTTTTCCATAATAATTATATACAAATGCCAATATTAATTTAATTTATCTGCCTTAATAGAACATTAATAATGCTGTCGGCGTAATTCATAAGAAGGCCAAATGTTAAATTAAAACTCAGCGTTTTAAAGTTAAAATTGTCGAAGGAACACTTTTGCCAAGTTCGACTTGTGCTTTGGGATTCAGACTTTTACTAGTACCCAAATACAGACAGATAGTTCGAATGCGATGTTAGAGGATACTTCAGTAGAACCTAAAAGGTCTTGCCACGGACATGCCCCTTTGCGCCTCCTTCCAACTTTTTGCCTTTTGCCAGCAGACTATTCGTGCCGTTGGCGACGTAGCGGGCGTAGCCACTCTGGGAAGGCGCGCGCAGCCAACATCTTCCCTTTATGCGTGGACCCGGTGAATCGCCGGTCGCGAGGTGATGGATGCTTTCTGCCAAGAGCGCGGGCTATCGCTAGCGGCGAGAGGGTACGGCATGGCCGTCGGATCGGGAAAAATTACAAGGTAGCTCGTGAGGCTAGTCAGATCAAGACCCAAAAGACGCCCGCGCCGACGGGCGACTGCGGCGCGACTGCAAACTTTACTCGCCGGCTGACCCGTCTCATGTAAGCCAAATTTTAGGGGAAAAGTTGCCCGGCAAAAATCTAGGTACCACGCAGACGTCAATCAATTATTTTTTTCAATCTGTTAGTCAAATGTAGTATTAAATTTGTAAAATTAGCGACATCCATGGAAAAAAATAAAATCATAACCTAGCGCTCGTGCGTGCTCTTTCAGGTGTCATGGGTGTTTTTTAGACTAATCATCTGACAATTCTGAGAAAATGCACGAATCCCTCGAAATAACGCCTGTCTCTTTAATTTATCAACTTTAGAAATAGCGTTTGATAATACTGTCGAATTAAGTATAACCTAATAAAAACTACACATTAGAAAACTAATAAAAGCGAGAATAAGAGTTTCTTAATATACTAAAGACATTTATGCAATATGTGCGTTATGCAGCAATGCTATGCAATATATGCGTATGATTACAGTAATATCTAAATAATTAAATAGGTGTTTATATTTGTAAATGTAATAAATAATAAACTGTATGATAAACAGAACACAATAAGTAAATTTTTTATTATATTGTATTACTTTATATTGTAAACTTGCATTATAAATTTACCTTATTTTGCCACTTCTCTTGTGTTTCCCGATGAGAAAATTACGTACACCATCTACCATTTGATTAGCCCATGGTGGCTTCACCCAAATCAAATTTCTAAAATGTCCAGCGTATGCTGCAGGTAACATCCAATTTTCGATACTGATTTCACTATTGAAAAACATTCAATCATTATTAATCCATTGTAAATTATTTGAAAACACTACTTAATATACATGTTCAAAAATTGTGTTCTTTTTTGCATAAAGTATTGTATCACAAAAAATGTTTAGTTTATAATTTTCAGTTATATACATATATAAATTGTTATAACATAATTTCAAAAATATAACGTTAAAAATAAACTTCCTCATAATTGAAAAATTTAATTACTCAGAACATTTTAAATAGTCAAATAAAAATAGAAATTAGAAAATAGAAATTTATATGATATTCATATTTCTTATGTTTATGAGAACAATACAACTAAGAAATAAATATATAAAATATGAAAAAATCCTCTATCAAAACAATCAAGGTCGCACTACAAACTTACTCAAACAACTCATGTTTTTCCCATACTGTATCGGCATCCATGTCTTTTGGTACCAGCATATCTGGGTGAGAATCCAAATGTATAAAGGTGTTACCTTCAAAAGGAAGGTGCTTCGAACCGATGCAACGGTAGATAAAAGGTAAAACCTAGAAATAAAAATAATATATTCTATTAATTATAAATTACCTTTCAAAGATAATAAGTAAAATAACATTATTAATAATAGTATAAATTAATATTTATTATATATTTATTTTTATTATTATTAATAGTATTATCGATTTAGAAAAGAAATTAGTTCTTTTATTTAAGTTAAAAATTGATACATCATTAAACTTTGTTATATCTGTGTATATATATATATATATATATGTATTATTACGATAAACAAAAAATAACGAATGAGTTTTTCTTATTGTATAATTCTATTCAACATTTTTTATGGTGGATTCGTAATGAAAGGCAAATTTTATTTCTTTGTCAAAAAAATTCGATCATTAAAAATATTGATATTTGATCACACTCTGTAAATTCGAATTAATGAAATTTTATTGACTGCTTTGCTATCAGTCAACGGCCCATGCCAGCGCCGATATTTGACCACAGTCGATGACAGACACTAGCACTATAGAGCGCAGCTCATCAGTAATACGACCCTACCTCTCGATTAAAAATGAACGATGGAATTGAAAATAAAGCCAAACCGGAAATGTTATAAGACGCTCCCAACCTGATCAACATTGAGATAATGTCTCACTGTCGTCTCTCTAGCTCTTGGAAAACCAACCTGCAGCTGCGTCTTTGCTGTTGACGAAAATCCAGTTGAACGAAAGAAAGTCCTATCGATGCAAACTATGACAAACGCTACCGTAGCCTCGTATAAGAATTCTTTGACCTTGTCAAAGCCCCATCAACGCACTACCAAATTTACACGACCGGTCCGCTAGTCTTCGAGCGCCCTCGGAGACTCATCGGTCCTTAACTTGTTGCTGCCAAGGAATAGTTCAAGCGGATGCTTCGACTGGGATTTTTCGATCCTCATCAAGCCGATGAGCAAGATCGCTCCAATTGAACCGAAGCCAGACGGATACTGATGCATCACGTGCGACTGTAGGCATCTGAATGCAGCGACCGTCTCGGACCATAATATCCTATTTCCGTTGTCGAAGACATAGTACAAGAGACATCAGAGAAGGTCTTCGCAGTCGTTAATCTGAAGAAGTCTTCCCTAGAGTCAATGCAATGGCTCCAGCAGATCATGAACTATACGCGACCTCCCATTCGCGAGGCCATCCTTTTCTCCGAGTTCCATAAATAACATCAACATCTACGCCAACTACTGGAAGTTCTGTGCAATGTCAAACGATAAATCAATCCACAAGCATGCGATTTGGAGAAGGATCAGGTTACCTTTCTGCAGATCTCTCAAAAATTAAAAGTCTAACTGCAGACTTCTAACATAAGTACAAAAATCACAGGCTGTCCCAAAGCGTCATGCGTAACAGTATCAAGCGTTAGAAATAAAATCAAATTCCAAACTTTGAAGCCACCATTGAAGTAAATACAGGGCTACAATCCTTGCTCGAGACTGCGATTGATTGCTGAACCAAACTCAAACAACATGCAACTTCTAATACGCTCACTATCATTATCGTTAGAAGTAAGTCAGCTTAAGGAGTAGGTTTTGCATACTTCTGTCTCGAAAACGGTCCAGAATTTCTTCGTTGCCTCAATGACAGAGCAAGCATCTTTACAGCAAAAAACGCAGCAATAAGTAATGCACTAATTCTAGCGCTAAAATTTCCGCTTAAAAATACTGTTTTTAATAATAATAACAGCACGAACATATTGAATGTGATTAAAAAAGACCACTAGATACAAAGAGACACGTTAAATTGTTCTGGATACTTGTTCATCGCCCCAGCGGACGTTAGGGCCGTACCGACTCTGAAGACTCCCGGGGGTAGCTAAATGATGTAAAAGCGGATACGCTATGCGCCTAACCAAGGAGTTGTGCGACGGGCGAGGAGTCCAAGATCAAAATTACTTGCAGTATGTATTATATTGATAACTTCAGATGTATTGCCATAGATTACCACCTAGATTCATCTGGCCTACTCCGTTACTTGTACCTCCTGGAAATACAACAGGTGCAGATCGGTGTTTTTCTACATATGAAGCTGTCAGAAAGTGAGCAATGCTACAGCGCTTATGATTGTGAGTTTTTCGCTATCTACGTGGTCTTGCACACAATGAGAGGGAAATCCAAAGTAGACAACTTCATCACAAACACCAACCACAAACGCTACGACAAAGCCTACTTTAGACAGACACGCCAATTGCCCACGCTCTTGCCCCTATAAGCAGTACCTGCAAAGGTCGTCTGCAGAAATGCTGTACGGGATAACACATTCCTGCACAAGAACGAAACATACATCGAATAAACGATAAACCTATATTATGAATTTTGACGCTCAACTTCAAACAATATGTACGGACGCGCTGAATCTTCCGCATTTGGACACCTTATACGCAAGACTACAAAAACCCAATAAGAAAAAATACAATAAATAATAAATAATAAAGTGATCTTCGGTTCGCTAAACTGATGGACTGTTTCGCTATTGTGCTATATTACTTTATTATAATATTATCGTAAATAAATATTTATTTATCATAGTTGTCATATATAATTCAATTAACCAAAGAAATATTCGTTTCAGTGTAGTGAATATAGTTGTTATAAATCAATTAAAGTAATGTAAATACTTATTTCTATAATGCACGATTGTGAATAAAAATATAACATGATCAAATGTTGAATATGTTATGAAATCATTAATAACATTATAAACAATAACATTGTTGTAAAATCTTTTTAAATATAATTTTTTTCTAAAATAAATTATATAATATTAAATAAAAATTAATTTAAATTTACGAAATTCAAAATTATTGAAGATTGTTTAAAGTTTTATCATATTCAACTCTACATAATAATTGGTTGACTTTTAACAAGTTCATAATTCACTACATAGCGCATGCGCATAAAAAATCACTGATTTATCAGTTGAATATACGTATTGTTATTTCAAAAACTCATTGACATACTGAAAAAAGGAGTGATTATTTTACTGAGTCAGATTTAAAGAGTAGGTTATTGAATTATTTGTTTTCAATGAATAACGTTTAGACAAAATAAAAAAGTTTTAATTCAATTTTCATTCTTAACTGTAAATCTACAGTCGAATATTTACTTCGTAAACAATTAAATTTAGTTTCAAATAGTGATAATGTATTTTTTTCTCATTAAAAAATACTGTAATCTGGACATAAGTAGCCAATGTACAATCATAATTATGATACTACTTGAATAAGCTTAATCCCATTTCCGAATTATACCAAAAATGTAAACTTAAACAAGACTAATTTGTAAATATAATTTGTGTACAAAATACTAAATACAAAATTTTAATTATACTCTAAGCAAAGTATTTATGTTTAATTTGATTAAAAAATAAACATTAGCTATTTTTACTAAATTACAATGTAATTATAATTATTAAACTGATCTAATAAATCAAAAGCTATAAATTAAAATTGAAATTAAAATATCATAATAATTGATATCATATCAAAAAATAAGAATTTAATAGTCGTCGTAATATACATAAGATACATAATTATATTAATCATTTTAAGATTTGTAAGTTATATATTATCATCAATTTACGTGTAAAATAATATATAAGGAAATACCATACCAGGATCACAAATTTATCAAAAATAAATTCTCATTTATTAAATTAATTATAATTATTTATATCTTATCTACTATTATAAATTTCTTTATTTCGGTAACATTTTAATGGCGAATAAACATAAATAAAATGTATTGATTAAAATTAAATAATTATTTAAATTGATAGAAAAATTACTTAATAACAATTGTAGTAACGCCTTTTTCATGAAAAAACGAGTCAGGTTTTTTAAAAATATTTGAATATTATTAATCATCTACTATGGTAACAGAAACCATTTTTCCAAAAATATCTTTATTTCTCCTAAAATTTAAAAGCGAATTCACTTAAAGTAAAAAATTTATTATTCTCAAAATGAAATTAATTAATAACAAGATTTCATCATAATAAAGATCTTTAAATTTCCTCTATATCATAAATTCATATTTATTCCACAAAAATTCAAGCGACCCCTACTGGTCATTATTTTAATTTAAATAATTCCAACTATGCAGACTATATGGACTATATCATACATATCCAATCATGTTGTCGACACAATACTGGAAGATAATATATTATAACATAATATATTTACTCAATATTTTTTCTAGTATTAAAATATTGTCATAAGATTAAAGAATAATAAGTAAATTATAAAAATTAAATAATGCAGCCTAAATTTATTTCAATAATATTCTCTGGAATTTGTAGGTTATATTATGCTTTTACCGGTAGAATCTAAATCTTACAGATTAATATAAAATTATTTACACCTGTAGCGGTGATTATATTTTGCATACATACATAATAATGATAGATTCGTAATAATATTTAACTTTGGTAGAAAATTATTGATAAGTACCTCGTTATGGGGCTCAACGATGAAAATAGGTGTTTTTTTAAAAAGTTTTGGAATAATCGACATTGTATCGAAATTGCAGCCAAAATTCTGTTTCTTTTTGAATTATGCACGCACACACTTGCGTAGCAATATAACGCTAAAAGTTCTCGTATATGTACTTAACCGCGATAACGTGTAGAGCATCAACCATGCGATTCGAACGCGTATTATTCGCTACTATTGCCCATCTCAGAAAAAGCGCGAGTCTTCAAACATTATACATATTATATAGTGGTTTAGCTCTTGGATGTCTGTGTGACTGCACCAACTGGCTAATTACACACATGCAACACAAGTATAATCAAGATTCTTTTAATTCTCACGAAACAGGTTTTCATTTAAATTTTGCTCCTTAGATCCCTCCTTTTATTCTTGTAACCCTATATTCACTTATTCCTAATCATTTTGTACAAATCGCACACTATACAAGTTCAGATTTTAAAAGATTTATTTAATGACAACCAGAATTATAATCATAAAGCACAATTTTATTGTATAAATACATTGATTTTATATAGATTACAATCAATTTACAATTTATTTACGAGACAAAAAGCTTTACAATTATTTAAAATTATATGCAGTGTAATTCGTACTTTCTTTTTTTAATAAATTCATTTCATATATGTACAATTGATATATTATATTTGATTGTATAAATACAAGTTTTAGACGCTTTTCCTAGCTTAGAAAATCGTGAAAAACGAATACTAAAAATAAATATGCTATTTGTACCTGGTATCACAATAATATTTAAACTAAAATTTGATAATTGAATTTTGAAAAAATATATATAATTAAAGTTATAAACAATATGAAAATCATAAATTAAACAATTATTTTAATTAAATAATTATTGGTTTGTGTAATATATTAAAAAGTTGTTCTCTTTTCTGACCTCTATTCAAGTAGAATAAAAAGATAGACTTTGCTTAGGAATCCTTTTACACTATTAATTAAGTTCAGTTATCAGTATTTGTCTGCCTAAGTTATGTTGTTTCTATATGATTCAATGCAACATTCTACAATTGAATCTATGTTAGTAAGGACGGAGTACAATGTGCTTTTGCATTCAATGTTTAAAAAAAATTTTAATTCTTATTTGATCCCACTTCAACAATCCAAGTACATTCAAATTAGCAAGATAAATTTATGACATTAATCATCTCAGAATGTGACCTTATATAAAAAAACAATGTTTTATTAAATTCAATGAAAACAATTCAACAATGATAAATAATATAGAAAGTACTGTCCTTTTAAATTAAAATTTTTTTTAAATTGATCAGGTACAAAATAATACTGACACTTCCTCCACTTACAGCGCTCTGTGTTTTACATTCAGAAAATATTCGTGTTCTAAATTATATTAGCTTATAAATTACTGGTACAATTAATTGAATTCACAAAACTTTTCTGAAGGTAAAAATTCCAAAATAATTTTAACATAAATAAGCTTCAACTTTTAATAATCATATACTTTTGGACATTAAAAAGTTTTTGAATTTACTAGATGAACCATGCATATAACTTCTATTAAATTATATTTTTTTAATGTTATGTAAAAGATAAGCCCTGCGACAAGAACAAGACACACTACATAATATTTGTAAATTATTAAATAACTTGTTTAATTAAAAAAACAATTCCTCTAATAAGAAAGTTTTGTATAACGATCTACTTAAAATTCTTCTTAATTTACAATTGCATTATTTTTGGCACTTGTGCAAACAATTACTTTTGTTGTTTTATACATAAAGTTTAATAAATTAAATATTATATATTCAGAATAGCACCATGACTAGGACGTTCTTTAGATTTTTTATCTGGATTCCCTGTTTTATTTTCCGAGAATGGATTATCACTTTGCATTGAAGACACTGTTGCAGTATCATCATCTGATTCTACTGGATTAATTCGAACTGCTTGATACCATTGATTAGTCAAGTCAGTCATTTGTGATTTACAATCTTTTAGTTCTTGCTGTGTAAATCGTCTGGTAAAGAAAGGAATGAAAAATTTCAAATCCCACCGTGCAAACCCACGAATTCTCGATTGGAGAAATGAAACTTCTATTTCTTCTTCGGTCAATTCAGACAGATGTTCAGAATCTATTGCTTGACCCTAAAACAATTAAAAAATTCAGATCATTTTTCATCCAATAAAAATATATGTAAAATTTATACTTCTTTGGTTAGAATGGTTGCCAAATTTGTTGTACAAATAAAGAAATTATAATTTGTCAATAATTCTGTGTACTGTTTTTAAATGAAAATTTAGTATAAATTTAATTTATAATAACAAATTTATACATTTTTTACCATATTAAAAATAAATATTTAATATTAACATTTTTTGAAATATGATATTAAATTGACAATACAATCACTAAGTAATAAGTAGAAATTACCCACCCATTCTCTAGTTTTACTTAGAGAAATTTCTTTTTCCCTTCTTTTGCGTCTACTACTTCTTTGCTTTTTTTCTGCACGCATAAATTTTAGAAGCGGCATTGTTGATCCTCCAAATATTAAAGTTGTAAAAAGAACTATAATTAAAGTTGTTGTTATAATGACATGTCGTGTTTCATCACTAAAATCTAAATGAAGTGATAAAGCATAAGAAATTGCTCCACGTAATCCACTAAACCACATTATGAACATCATTTTTTTTGTAATTTGGTGTTCACGAAATTTATTTACTAGAAAAGCAAGAGGAAATATATTTGCTGCTCTCCCAACAAGGCACAATATTAAAGACCAAACTATTAGTGCTGGTTCCACCTGAAATATTATTAAAAATAATCTTTCTAATAAAAATAGTTTAATATTAATTTAAACTGCATAGAATAATTTCCAAAGTTAATTTATTTTTTTATAACTTCGTTAACTTACCCTGTGGCGAAAACTAAAAAGTGCTAACCCTAAGTATGCAAAAACACAAGTTTCTGCAATGAAAGCAAGAGTTCTCATAGTTTGTTGCATTGTTATCTGTGTTACAGTTGATAGATTAAAATGGGTATAATGTGACATTACAATTCCATTGAAAAGAATTGCCATTATGCCTTAAAAAATAAATTAATTTAATAAACATTATTTGTAATTAAATAGAAATTTTTTGTTTTACCTGATAATTGAATTCCTTCAGCTAAGACATAAGGTGCGTAAGTAAAAACTATCATAAGCCCAAATTCCAATGATGGATTTTTTCGAAGATCAAAATGTTTTAAAAGTAATGCACTTATAAGAGCAAAAACTACCCCAATTCCAGCTGAGGCAAAAAACATTAAACAAAACCTATTAAGGCACAAAATAATCGCTTCTCCTGTTGTTGCCGCATTATTCGACTCCAAAACAGAGGTTGTCAAAACAATAGATATAGCATCATTTAATATCGACTCTCCAAAGACTAACATGTTTAAGACTGGATCAACATCAAGAGCATGAAATATAGCTACTGTAGCTACAGGATCTACTGCAGATATTAATGATCCAAAAGCAAAGCTTTCGACAAAACTTAGTTTATAAGCTACTTGTGCTAGACCTAAGAGATAAATTCCTGCACCTATAACAAAAGCAGAAATAGCTGTACCAAATATAGCAAAAACCATAATGCTTCCAATATTTTGAAAAAAATTTCCTTTATGAAGATTATATCCTGATTCAAAGATTATCGGTGGTAATAATACTAAAAAAAATGCTGTCGGAGAAAAAGCTTCCTCTTTCTTCCAATTAGCTATATTTTGATGAGACATTAAATTAATAATCATTCCAATTGCTCCACCCAAAAACACTATTACTACTGATTCAGGCAGATACTGAAAATTAGTTTGTAGCATTAAGTGTATTAACAAAATACCAAGTGCTAAAACGCATAATACAAAAAATATGGACATTGAACTATTGTGTTCTTCTTCTGCAGAACCTTTATCTGGTAAAACAGGTTCTGCAGGTATCGGAGTTGAAGCCGTTGTACTGATATTAGTTGAATTTCCATCATTACTAACTTTAGCCACAGTGACATTCAATGGATTAACATCTGGATCAGTCTTTGGCTTTGATGTAGATAATGGATCTGATGTTGATAGATGTACATCTTTGATAACAGCACTTGCAGTTGAAGATATAGATGCTACAGAATTTGCTGAGTTTGCTAAGTGTATCATAAAATTCTGATTGATTTCATTAGTTGTACTTTTTGCCTTATAATCATTTGTAATTTTAGTAATTTTAGATTTGACAGCATTAATTTCTGCTTCATTGGTATCATTAACTTTAAGGATGGATTCTTCATTACTTACAGCAAAAGCTACAGTTGTCTCGAAAATCAATATAAAAATAATTAATTTATTAATAAATGAACCACCAGTATGTAGTAGATTAGTTGAATTTAACAAAATCATGGCCAAATTATTCACATTTTCCGTTATCTTAAAAATATTTCATTAACTTCTCGAATATCTGGTAGTAACTAATATGCGTATATACATTATAAATCAGCTGACTTTTAGTAATTTAGGTATATATCTCATATTATGTAGATATTCTATAGCTTTAACCAAGAGATGAACAGAGAGATCGCCGATATTATAGGGCCAAGCGGCTCCAATTCTAATGCCTCGTAGTAATACGCACCCTTGCGGTGAAAAAAAGAACTTACCGAACTTGTGGAGAGGGAGGATGGATAATGTGACGAACATGAAAAAGTCTCGAACATTCAAAAGTATAACTGAATACGCAGAGGTGATGACAGCCGAGCGCGGCCGAATTAAAAATAATCGCAATAAAGTTGTGAACGACCTGTATAGCTGAGCTAATTATGCGGGAATCGCATGGAGCATTACCGCAGGAGTTACACAGGACACGCGTACACAGTACTCTGCAGAAATCGAAAATAGCATTCGGCTTATACAATTTCACGCAAAATTCATAAAATTAATAAAATGTACATAAGTTAAATTTTTGCGTTTTATGAAAAATCCGCTTGATTTTTCTTTTGCTATTTTTATACCAATGTTTTTGAATAAAAGAATTTGAGGAAGGGTAGAAAGTTTCATAAAGTATGTATAATGATAATTTCAAATTAGTACAAACGTGTAACTCTATACAAATTAATATTGAACAAAAATCCTCAAAAAATTGCATTGTGATGCTTATTCAAAACATAAATGAAGGATTGTGTAATGGAACTAGATTAACAAAGAATAATAGATTTTTAAATCATTTTTTGTAATGTCAAATTTTAACGAGAGAAAAGTAAAACATGTCGTACTTTTATCTTTAAAACAATACAATTTCCAATAAAATTGATTTTTGTAGCGACAATTAATAAATTTTAAGCGCAAACATTGTTTTTGAAATTCCAATAAAATTTGATGGCAATATAAATATTTTTCCAATTTTATTATTTTGTTCATAACTATGGCCCGAAGGTTGAGGTGTTCCTAATAAACGAAGAAGGTCCGCTGTGGGAAGGAGATATAGAGAGGACAGGGGTGGCCAACTCAGGCTAATATGAATGGTCAGAATCCAATAGAATGCCTGCGAAACATAGATGGCACCACAGTTTGCTTTTTAATGTATATAGATGTACGTCGTAATATAGATATATTACGATGCTAATAACTCGCTTTTTTCCTGAAAATTGTTATCAGCGCGCGAAAGTGTGCTACTTATGAATCTTCAATACTGAAATATATTTCAATTAATATTTTCGAAGTAACTTATGTTGATACTATATTTGACTAAAAATTAATGTTTTTCGCTACTTATATTTTATGCAAACATTTACATGAAGAAAAAAATTGTTTATTATTACATAATGATCTATTCTCATAAAAAGTATAAAAAGGTTGATTTTATTTTGGGAAGATAAGATTGTAATTTAAGAAAAAATAAATTTGTATTGCTTAACTTTGCCAATACAATTTATTTATTCATTTATTAACCAGTTAATCATAATATTATAAAACTCAATTAATAAGTTGTGTTTAGTTAAACCTTTAAAGGTGGAAACTTTCATCTGTATCGATGACTGAATTAATTACTTAATAAAAACTCAATCAAGAAATAATATTTTATTCAGTCAGATATAGACTGTCAACAATAGAAACTTCAATAATTCAATGAACTTCGAACACATAGGAAAGAAACTGTCAATGAAAACGTTTAATAAATATATTCACAATTAAACTGAAAGTTTAAGAGTGTTTTCATCGATGAACAAGACTTAATAGTTTAAAGGTCTTCGAATAAGATTTAGAAAAAAGTATAAGTTAAAGAAATCGTGTTCGCGGTCAACGAAAGAGTCGAAATGGTGCGTCTTATCCGTACGCTCCGCCCCTCTTCAGATGTAGCCCTTGACCTCAGGCAGGCTTTGTAGATTAACACTCTGCGCGTAGCTCTCATTTCCCTTGGATTCTGCCGAACAATTATTATACGTCGAGAAAGAGTATTGCAGAGAACCATCTTCTATTAAAACTATTGCTAAGGAGGCCAGTTACGTAGAGAAGTTGATGAGTTAGTAGCGTGGAAGAATATTTTGTCTAGTGGTATGGCATGAAAATTATTTGAGAAAAACAGTCTTAACTGCTTTGTTTAATACGCTAGTTGGCCTACAACTGGAAGGGGAAGATAGCGGTTTTCCAGCCTTTGGTAGGCAGATAACAGTGGCCTCCTTCCAGACAGAAGAAAAGTATTGAAGGCACATGATAGCGTTTGAAATATTAGAGATAGCGATAATGTGTTTACGCGGAAGGATTTTTGGAGGACGTGGGATGAAAAATTCCATCTGATGGAACAAAATTGCTCACTGTGCTTGAGATGTTGTTATAAGAATGTTGTTGGAACGAAAGAAAATTTTACAAGTGTTCTGCAAAGCATATAGTTAATTTATAATACGGTCTTAGATCTATGCGATTACACTTCATCGATGAATATATTCTAATTTTATGTTCAAGCTAAGTCTTAGTTAAATTTTCATTATTGTATGAATTATTGCTATTAGGTTCATCTAGGAATGTATTTTAATTTTTTGAAAGAAAACTAGCCTTTGAGGACTAACATGAACAATGTATATTCAATATAAATAAAAAATAGTGATGTTTTAGTTTTAATTCATTTTAGCTTCTTGAGACTGATTTTCTTTAATCAGAATTAGAATCCATTCATCAATGAGCCTAATAGTGTTACGTCCAGCGATGAAATAATTATTTTATTCAAACGCGAGCTCTACACCGAAATCAAAAGGTTTCCGTCGTGAACGCGACATAGCTTCTCGCACTTCAGTAGAAGATTGAGTGCTTTTATTGCTGATTTTTAGGCCTAAGCTTGCGCCTGGGAACAGCGACCGAAAGGGGGTAACAAATTTAATGATTACCTTGCCAGGATTATCTCCAAAGCGAGAGCCTATGGATTTCCCCAAAGCATTGTCCTCTCTTTATTTAACCAGGAAACTTTTCAACATCTTTAATAAGAGGTTTCTAAAATAAGTAAAATGAGATTGAATTTTAATTTACAAAGTTGAGTTTATTGAAACTTAATAATGTCGAATTACAGAAAATAATTGGTTTTTAACACGGTTTACGCTCGGTACAATTTAATTATCTCGGTACAATATAATTTTATTAAATCGCTATCAAAGGTAGAATAAGTAGAGTACTAGGATAATAGGGGAAAACCCTATTTTAAACCTTTATTCGGCTATACGCTTAATCTAATAAGGGTCAGCATTACTACCGTCCAGGGACAGTAGACCTCTGACATCAGGAGTAACCGATTAAATGGACGAAGGATCGATTAATCCTTGTCTCAGCAGTACTACCGTCCAGGAACAGTTGACCTCCGACGTCAGGAGTAACCGATTGCTCAATACAATACTTTGGAAAGCACTAGCAAACGCTAAGTCGATTCCGGCGAACCGGCCCTTCCTGGGCCGGAGGGTCTGATAGGAGAGTTTGTCCCTGGCCTTACAGGGGAGGGGGGGCAACTCTTGGCTTAAATAGACCCCGCCGGCAGGGGGTGGGCCTATAATGGCACCTCTATATCGGGGCGACTGTGTATGTGTCGTGGCCTGCCCGCAAAGAGAAGTGCGCGAGTGGGGGTACGCGGGCCGACGGAATTTTCCGGCACTGCTCGTTATTTTTCCCGCCGAACCGCTGAATTCCAGCGCGAGCTGACACGACTAAAAGGGCCGCGATAGTGGGGATGAGCGGCAGCTGGTCGCGTACAGCGACAAGTGCGCGGCACTATTCTTTGTACGCTCATCGGAGCAAGTCAAGGTTTTCTTGTTACATACTATATTAAAATAAATATACACATATCTACATAGTCTCCAATAACGAGTTACTTCTTCAACCTCTGGAAACACCTCCTTCCATTGCTCGTGTACAATTTTGGTGCCGAAACCCGGGACGCTATGTCGGGTAATTGAAATACTGCGAGGAAGGAAAAAGTGTTTGCACAGAAGACAAGAAGATAGTGTTCCATTGAGCTTCATCAACCATGGCTCCGAGGAAATCCAAAGCGAAATCAGTGGACACGGCCAAGGAGCAGCCTGCCGCTAAGAAACCTCGCATCAAAAGTGTCACGATGCTCAAATCGCCGAGGGTCACGAGGACACTCTCCAAGAGCCGCATGGCAGTGCGACCGGGAGCCAAGTTGGAGCAGCCAAGCCAGTCGGACGAGCCGCAGCCGTCAACTTTGCCGAGACGGCGCACACGAAGGGCAACCAGCGATCCTTGAGCAGCCCTGCCTTTGTCGCTCGAGGTCCGCATGGCCAACGAGGATGACGTGGAGCTGCCGCGGCAGCCGGACACCACGAGGCCGCCCACGGAGGACGAGCGTGGATGACGACGACGACGAGGCCTACGACGACCATGACGACCAGGCCATCTACGAGGTCTTCAAAGCGGCACCCGAGAGTCGACCGGCGAGCTTCACATCTCCGATAAGTAGCGCTACCTACCCAATGATTGCGAATTATAATGCGACTGTAAGCACGGTCCCTGCTGCGAGCAAACCCACGAGCGCGAACGAAGCGATTGCCTTTAGCGATCCGATCGCGCGATTGGCAACGATTTTGGAAGCCACTTTGAAAGCGGGCCGTGATACGCCGCGTGTAGATCCTACGGCACATTTATTGAATCGAATAGCTTCAGGAAAAGACTTGCCTTCGTTTGCTGGAGATGCACTTGAATGGATCTATTTCAAGAGGTCTTATGATCTATCGACGGCCGACGGAAAATTCACCGATGCTGAGAATTTTAATCGTCTGTTTGCCGTCGCAGGCTCGGGCGAGAGCTGCTCAGCCGGTGTTTAGGGTGCTCGGTGCGCTCGCACGGGCGTTTGGGATGCGGGTAAAAGATTAGGTCAATATTTTATGTTTGCTTATAACTATTACATGCCGAAGCTTGAAAATAATTACTAAATTCGAGATAATTAAATAAAATAAAATATAATTAATATAAAGGAAATAACATTGAACTTCGAGATAATTAAATGAAATAAAATATAAAGGAAATAACATAGAACTTAGTGATTTTTAATGTCTTATCATTATTAATAGTTAATATTAATTTAAATTAAACGGGGGAAAAAAATGCCTACATCACTACCTTACATTATCTAAGTTTTTCCACTTCACTTCGTTCACGGCACTTCACTTGTTTCAATTTACACATCACTCGCACGATTTTATGGCGTATACTCACTTACTGTTTCATTCCTCCAAAAATCGGTCGATTTCCTTGATGACATCGTCGAAGTGTGGATCATTCCTGGAGACCTCTGAAGGCTTGGCGATCGGGTCACTATCCAGTGCCCAAGTCGGTGTAGTGGCCATCTCCGCATCCTCTGCTGCTTCTCCGCCTCCAGGGTTCGGCTGGCTCCGGGATTTTCCCAGCCCTTGCGATGTGAGGGTCATTGGTTCGACCTCGAATGTCATGCAGATGGTTTCCAAGGCGCGTTTCAACTTCTCAGCATCCCCATGTGCATGAGCCATCTTGCATAACCCCAGAATCAACTTGATTCGGGCATCCCGTCCTCCACGAGGTCGCCTTTTACGCTGCATTATTTTTGCTGCACGACTCGAGACCTCAAGAAGTAGCGACTTGGTCTCGGTGGCGGCTTATCTTCGTTCGCTGCGCCTGTCCGGCCACGCGTTGAACCTAGTGGGCTCGGCGGCGTATCGTCTCTGAGGTTGTTCGTCGGCAGGGGCGACGGAACAGATTCTGCTGCGATCTGAGCAGTCAATGGGGTCGACTGCTTCGTTGTTTTGGAGGTCGAACTCGGATGAGTCGTGGCGACCAACTGCGGGACGATCGGCAGTTGCATGTGCGTATCGGGCGATACATTGTGTTTATGTTGTGCTGGCGTCGTCTGCTCAGAGGAATCCGTTTCCACAGCCGGATCGTCGTGCACTCTCTTCATATCGCTTATGTGTAGCTTGATGCTGTCCTGTCCAGGACGGTTAACAATGTAAACATCGTTGCTGTATTTCTCGGAAATGACTGCGGGGCCGGTCCATCGGGGTGCGAGGCCCGCGTTGAATTTCTCCAAAGCGTTCGACTGCGCGAAGTTCTTCATCATTACTTTGTCTCCTACTTGGAGCTCGCCTTCATCGTCGAGTTGCGGGATCTTGTTTATCTATCCTTTGCTGCGTTTCTTCGTTGTACGTAGCGTGCCACTCTCCAGGCCTGGGTAGATCGCGGCCGAGCAGCATGTAGCTCGGCGATTGCCCGGTGACACGGTTGATCCGGCGTCGCATAGCATGCAAACAATTATGTATATTTAGATCCCAGTTTGTTTGCCTCTCTCCCAAAAGGCCAAGTCGTAAGCCTTTCTTTAGATCTTGATTCCGACGCTCCGTCGGGTTGGCCTGCGGGTATTAAGCGGGGCTTGTGTACGCCAGTACACCCCAAGTTCGGCATTTCTGCTGCCATGATGTCCCGCGGAATTGCGGCCCGTTGTCCGTAAGCAAAGCACGCGGATAACCCCATCTTTTGAAAACATGATCCTCGATTATCGGTGCGATGGTTTTTAAGTCGGAGCTCGCGACCGCGAATGCCTCTGTCCACCGAGACATGGTGTCGGTAACCACGAGAACAAAACGCTTACCTCGCGGGGTGCGCGGATACGGTCCCATTAAATCTACCGCGACTATGTCCCATGGCGCGTATGGCTCTCGCGGGCGATTGGCGCCTTTGGCAATCGGACGGGATGCCTTGGCCATTGCGCATGGGATGCATTTTCCGTTGGCATTTCGAATGTCTTCGCGCATACGCGGCCAAAACCAATGTTCGCGCACGGCGCGGAGCGTTTCGTCACATCCGGGATGACCTGCGAGCGGATCGTCATGGTAATATTCTATTACCTTTCCACGACAAGTGTACGGTACGTAGAGCCGCGGGAGTTTCCCGAGTTCACTTATGAAATACTCGTTTTGCGAGTTTTCGAGCATTTGTCCCGGTTGTAAGAATCGCGCGATATCTTTTTCATCGGGCGGCGCAGTCTTTTGCGCTTCAATTATAACCGCGCGTAAATCTTGCGCAATCAAACTAGCGATACGCGTTTCATTGGGCTTCTCGCTCGTCTCTGGCGGTAAAAAGGCGTCTGTCATTTCGTCTATATTCAAGTTATGTGCCTCCGCAGCATCGCGAGAAAGCGCGTCCGCGAGCACATTTTCTTTCCCCGGCACATGTTCAATGCGGAAGTTGAACCCGCGCAAGAACATGGCCCACCCGTGTAGTTTTCCCGTTGCGTCTTTGAGTCGGTCCAGCCACGTAAGGGCGCGGTTGTCTGTCCGTATGGTAAAGTTTCCGTCCTCTAAATATCTGCGGAACCTACGCAGAGCCATATAACCGCGAGGCACTCCTGTTCATTCGAGTGATACCGCATCTCAACTTTTGTAAATTTTGCAGATGCGTAGGATATCACTCGACGCTCGCCGTTGTCCCCTAGCTGGAACAAAACAGCGCCCATGCCTGTCCCACTGGCGTCTGTTTGGATTATAAATTCCTTTCCAGGAATCGGTCGACATAGCGTAAGCGGTGTATTAAAGGCGCGCTTAACAGCTTCAAAAGCCTGCTGTTCGCTTATCGTCCAACGCCAGGTCCGATTTGTCGATAAAAGGGCAGTTAAGGGTTGCGCAATTTTCGCGAAATCCGCAACGTATTCGCAGTAGCCATCTGCATATGGCCTAGAAACTTCCTTACGTTGCGGGCGCGTTTTCGGTGCTGTAGCATTTATAATAGCATTTATTTGCTCGGTCTTTGCTTCGTTGCCGGCGGGCCTGATTTTATGTCCGAGGAAATCAAGCTCTTGAACCGAAAGAGCATTTTTTTATCGAGGCAGGTGAGTTTGTAAACCCAGCAGTCGTTCGAGCACGGAGCTTATGTGCAGCGAGGTGCTCTTCCCAGGAATCGGAATAAATGACGAAGTCGTCGAGGTAGGCTTTGACGAAGACGTTCATAAAACCCGCTCAAAACTTGTTGGGTAATGAAGTCCTCCGAAAAATCCGGGCGCGTTTTTTAACCCGAAAGAAAGCACGCGCCATTGATATAACCCGCCGTCGGCAATGGAAAAGGTAGTGTAATTGTTTTGCGCGTTCGGCTACGGGATTTGCCAGTATCCCGATTTTAAATCCAGCGTCGTAAAAATACGGCATCGCCCAATCTTTAATTATTTCGTGAATGACCGGTAATATTTGCGCTCGGCCTTTTGTTACGCTGTTCAGGCGTCGATTATCCACGCATATACGTAGGCTCCCCGTCCGCTTTGCGTGGAGCTACTATCGGAGAGCAATAATTAGCCTGCGACGGCTCGATTAATCCGTCGGCTAGCAGGTCCCTTTATTGCCGACGCGATGGCCCTTCTTTTTTCTGCATTTGCGGGATACGGTGGAATCCGGAACGGCGTATCATCGGTTAGTTCGATGTCGAACTCCGCATACGGCGTCTGTTGTAGTGGCCCGACCGGAAAAAACACGTCCGCGTATTCGGCGATTATCTTTTTGAAGCGTAGCGCATGGTTCTCTGGGAATTCGTGTCGTACTTGCTCGAAAAAGTCCGCGGGCGGTTCGACCTTCTCTCTCTGCGCATCTTCCGTAGCATTGTCGCGGGTTAAATATACGCGGTGGCGCGATTTGATGCCGAAGTATAAGCAGTCAAGGTCGTGATCGTGCACGACCTTCTGCTCCTTCAGCCACGTACGTCCGAGAATCATTTCGGCATCGAGATCGCTAGCAACGAGGAACGTTACATTTAGCGTGATTCCGCTGACCACGATCGGTAGTTTGCACGACTTGTTGATGTGCATGACTTTGTCCCGGCACGCGGTACGCGCGATTAGGTTATTGTTACTATAGGTTATATTAGGCGAGGGGAAGAGGCAGGGGAGAGGAGGA